>JAWNLU010000528.1:0-12250 GCA_035042165.1 Drosophila kuntzei | reverse complement strand
GAGGTGGAGTCGGAGGACGACATCTGTCGAAGCTCTGTCTCCAGTCGTCCCAGAAATTTACAAATTTTCTGTAAAATACCCTGGCCGGACTGAGACGCCGACCCCGGCTGGGAAAACTTCCTTACAGAAGCCAAAATCTGACAGCCTGGATGTAGAAGAAATGGGTTCAATATTGGACGAACTCATTTATATCTTTGCATAGAAGCAAACTGTAACGAGGCATAATAATCTCGCTACTAAGAGCATGCTCTATAGATTGAAAGAGCTACAGAGTACTGTCCACGCAAAGCTAACTGCCACTACAGCGCAGATAGCCGAAGCATTGGCAAATTTATCTGTAGTTGCGGAGAATATCTCTGAGCCACCATCGAGACGTAGCAACAATGCAGCAACGCAGACATTGACCAACTCAGCCAGCCCTAATAGAAACTCTTGCAGGTCTAGAGAAACCCTGTAGCCATTTGGTGGCCCCCAGACTAAGGCAGCAAATTATGCTTAGATAGTTGCTCAGAAGCCCAAAAAACCGTCAGAATCTAGCAATAGCGATGGAAATTGCTTTACTGACCATTGCCATTGCCTTTTTGGGAAATCGTCAACAGTCGCCTCAATCTGCAGTAGAACCTACTGAATTGGCCCATGAACAAGCCAATACATGATGGACCGAGGTCAAAAGGAAAGGAACCAGACATACAAACACCAGTCGTTCGGATGCCATTATAGTGAAGTCCACAGAACAGACGCCCTATGCGGAAGTACTAAAGATGATGAACGCTGAGCCCACTCTCCAAAGCCTGAAAAGCAATGTTCACGGCATAAGGAAGTCTGCCAAGGGGGAACTAATCCTAAGAATGCAGAAGCAGGCTGATCCTGCTACAGAGAAGCTGCACTCGGCCCTGAAGGCAGTGCTCTCTGAAAAAACGGCGGTAAAAACAGTCCAGGACACAGTAATGGTAGAGGTGCTCAACGTTGACGAAACTACAACTGCAGACGAGGTTCTCTTGGCACTCTTTGCCTCGTTCGAAGGCAACATCCCGGTGGAAGTCGTACCAGCCATGAGGAAGGCGTACGGCGATAAGCAAATTGCGACACTGGCACTACAGCCAAGCATTGCGGAAAGTCTTCTGAAAAAGAAGATAGTGAGAATAGGCTGGAATTAGTATGGCCTCAATATAGAGGAAATTTCTCAACACGCCCATGGAAAGTCTCCCGTCATAATAGCAGGAGACTTCAACGCCTGGGCCACTGAATGGGGCAGCAATAGAACAAAACCAAGAGGATCTCTGTTACTAGACACATTCGCTTCCCTAAATGTGTGCTTATTAAACACAGGATCGAGAAGTACGTTCAGCAAAGCAGGCAGGGAGAACTTGCTCGCCACAGCAAGTGGTTTGTCTCGGAGATGTAAAAACACAGCGATAATTTCGCGGTGATTACGGAGAGCATCCCGCCGAGAAACAGCCAGAACTGCAGAATCGTCCATTCCGGATATAGAGTCGACACATTGAATCTCGAGAGACTCATCTCTTCACTACACGGGCTATGTGTAGATGGCAACGCCAATAACTCTGCCGACCTAATAGCAACTGCTGTCACCAATGCTTGCGATGCTTCTATTACGAATGTTCGGAAAGGCGGCAATCCACTTCGCCCTGTGGCCTGGTGGAACGAAGAGATTGCGCAAGCACGCCGAGAATGCCATGAGGCAAGACGCATGTGCCAGAGGCAAAGATCCTCACCTGCATACGACGCGTTCACCCAAAACTATAAGCTAAAACGGATGAAGTTTAAGAATGCTGTCCGAGTTAGCAAAGCTCGACACTTCCAAGAACTCTGCGATGCTGCCGATGCTCAACCATTTGGTCTGGCGTATAAGCTA
The DNA here is from genome assembly GCA_035042165.1 of Drosophila kuntzei. Classification (NCBI taxonomy): domain Eukaryota; kingdom Metazoa; phylum Arthropoda; class Insecta; order Diptera; family Drosophilidae; genus Drosophila; species Drosophila kuntzei. The sequence goes on along the minus strand of JAWNLU010000528.1, from coordinate 10,374 downwards.
CTTATGGTCAAACTAGCCAGACAACCAATGTCATCCTGCCCGTCGCAGCTCAATCGAATAGTCAGCACTCTATTCCCTCCACAATTGGAAACAGAGAGGACTACTTCGCTCTTCACTGCACTTCCAAGCACTGGAGACAGTGCGCTCACCAACGTCGACGAGGTGCTGAAACTTGTCGATGGAATCAAGATAGCAAAATCCTCCGGCACTGATGGAATCCCGAACGCAGCCATCAAACCGATAATCACCGCGTATCCAGATTTATTTGTTGACCTTTACAACAAACGTATCACTGAGGGCACGGTACCACGACGATGGAAGATTCAGCGCCTTGCCTTCATCCCGAAGCCCGGAAAAGATCCAGACGATCCATCCTCGTATCGTCCATTATGCATGCTGGACACCACGGGAAAAATTTTGGAGAGCATCATATGTAGTCGCCTGGAGGATGAGCTCACCAGAGTACCGAATGGCATCAGCAGTTCGGTTTTCGCAAGCAGCGCAGCACAACGGATGCCATTCGAGCCGTCACGGATGTTGCCAGACGTGCCATCGAAGGCACTAGGTGGGCAGGAGGAGCCAAGCAATACTGCATAGTCTGCACGCTCGACGTCAAAAACGCCTTTAATTCGGCGAATAGGACTCTCATATTAGAGGCTCTCATAGCGAGGCACATCCCTGGTTACCTCGTTCAGCTGATAGCTAGCTACTTTCAGGACCGAGTACTCCTGTACGACACCGAAGAAGGCCAGCGGCAGGCAAGGATTAGTGGAGGAGTCCCCTAGGGTTCAGTTCTTGGACACTCTGGAACGTGATGTATGACGGAGTGCTACGGCTAAGCCTGCCAGATGGCAACTCAATTGTTGGCTTTGCTGATGACATCGCCGTGGTGACAACTGGCAAGGTGCTTGACCAAGTCACATTGAGCAGCAGTGCCGCCATCGATGAGATAATCATTTGGCTGTCTCGGAATGGACTAGATCTAGCAGAGCACAAGTCAGAAGCAGTACTGATCAGCAGCAGGAAAGCAGGGGAAAGGACAGTGGTGAGGGTTGGGTCAGCCTGGGCGTAATTCTAGACCACAGACTGTGCTTCAAGCAACATCTAGAGTATGTCAGTCAGAAAGACTCGAGCGCTGCATCGGCCATTAGCCGTATGATGGCCAATACCAGGGGACCAAGAGAGCGAAGCAGGAAACTCATCGCCGGAGTAGTGACTTCTATCATAATGTAAATCTGCATACAGACGCTGTGCCATTCGAGTGGCCAACTGTTTTCGAACAGTGTCGGAAACCGCCTCATTGGTAGTGGCTGGTATGATACCGCTAGCACTCTTGGCTGTCGAAAGGCAGAGTGGCATCGCGACAATATCCCAATGGCAGAGAGAGTGGGACTGCGCACCCAAGGCAAGATGGACCTACAGACTCATCAGAGACTTAAAACCCTGGCTATTCCGCCGTCAGGGACAGATAAACTTATACCTGGCGCAGATGTTGACGGCACACGGCTGCTTCAAAGCCTACCTGTACCGCTTTAATCACGCTGAGGACCCCTATTTCGAACACTGCGGAACATTCCATATTTATCTGCCCACTCTTCGCAGAAGTACGTGCTCAAGCAATACTAGGCATGCTTCAGTTGACGCCGGACAACATTATCTCGCACATGATCGCGGACGAAGCAGTATGGGCAAATACTTCAAACCTGGTTGCCCGTATTATGAAGGAATTGCGTCGGAGGGAGAGACTGCGAAACGCTCCAGAGGTCTAGGCGGCGATTGCCGTCATCCAGTCCTTCGGCGGTCCGCGGACCGGATCCTAAACACCTTTCTTCACCTACTTTCTGTCTTAACCTTTTTTTGTTTTGTTAAAAATATATTCCTTATTTTCTTTATTAAAAATAAAAAAAACACACACACAGTTTCTTTCGTTGAGTGCGACTGTGTTTTGTTTCATCGTTGCAACATTTGTGACCAAAAATCCGTGCGCCTTGCCTTTAAGCAGAAGGAAATCTAATCAGTGAAGTTCCAAGCTGTGCCGGTACTCACTGTGGATGGTATCTGGTCCCGTGGACGTCCTGACAGATTGCGGTGGTCCAATATCCAACGCGTCTCATCCGGGAGGAGGGGGTGAGCACTGTATTTTGGCGCCTTTCAATAGTAATAGTGTTGGTGTCAGCAAAAACAAAACTTTCGCGTTTGTTTGTTTTCTGCTGCGTCCGCTGTGACTGATCAGCTGATCGCGCAGAGTTGCTGCAAGTGTGCGGAGTTGCCCGACACCTGTCGCTCAACTTGGTGTTACCAGACTGTGCTCTGTTGCCGCGTTGCCAACCATTCAGAAGCTACGCGCCAAAATTCAAAACTGCTTATTGGAGTGTCTGAAGTGCAGTTTTTTCTTCTCAGAGTTCCTGAAGTGCAATTTTTTCTTCTCAGATTAATAATTTTGACTCGACTGCCGCTCGGATCATTCTTTACCTATTATTCTGATTAGAATTTGCGAGCGAACTTTTAAATTTTGTAACGGACTTTCAAATTGATTAGAATTTGTCATTTAAAAGTGTCTATTCGATTTTGCCAAGGTCCTTTTATTTATATTACTAGCGGATAAAGTGTAAAGGTCAAGGATCTGACTAATTGCCAACCCCGCCGCCCTGCGGTACACTAAAGTGAGGCACTGGCGACCGAAACAGGTATAACTCTCAGCGGTGAAACGCCAAGTGGAAACCGTTTGGCCAACGTGGGACCCTAGAAAATATAAATAAAGGGCCTTGCTTAAGCCATATGGCCTAAAGTTACTTGCGATGAAATGGCTGAGAGACCATTAGATTCTAATACCGGCTTAATGGTGCCTATAATTGCAGAGCAGGAGTTGACAGTGCCCGTTTCAGCCCCAGCAGTACTCCCAGTCAATCCCTTTGACTTTGACGCAGCCTCGGTGGAGAAGATCACTCTTGGTGTTGATGTTACTGGCGATCTTAGCATTATCTTGACAACGCTTGTCTAAAAGTCGACTGAGATGTCTAAAATGCTAAGGGACGCTCGGCACGTCAACAAGGAGATAAAGGAACTGGCACAGAAAGAGTTGAGACTACAAAATTTAGCATTACACAACTTTAATGCAAACTTTCGGAGGAAGGAGAGCGTTGCGCAGCAAGCCAAAGAGACACAGTGGTCTCCACAGCCGAATGGCACAAAACGGCAAAACGAGAGGTTAGATAGGAGCACGCAAAAGCGCAGTAAAGGACATGTAGGCCCTACTGCAGGTTTGGCAGACCCTTCTCGGCAGACTCCGGCGACTGAGAAACGGGATACTCCAGCAAAAGAGTGGACAAAAGTGAAGGGAAAGTCAAATGTACGACAGCCAAGAGTTTGCCCCAATGCTATCATCATCGAGCCAAAGGAGATGACATACTCAGAAATTTTGAGTCTGGTCACCCGCAACCAGAGCGAAAAATTAAAGAGTGCCGGTGATAGTGTCCGAAGGGTAAAGTGCACTGCAAAGGAGCTCTGAGGATAGAAGCGCGCTGGTGCTTCCGATGCGGCGGTCAAGGTCACAAAATTGCTGATTGCCGTAACGAAGCTAAATGTTTCTTATGTGCTGGCAATGGAAAGCCGGATAAACACCCTGCAGGCCGCCTAAGATGCCCAATGGCCTCTAAAGCATCGCTGAAGGCAAGAAACTCTAATGTTTAGTTTCTACCAAATAAACTTGAACCATTGTGAGGCTGCCAGTGACTTGCTTACCCAGTCTGTGCGTGAGCTGAGATCTGATGCTGCCATCATACGCGAACCCTATAGATCCCCAGAAGATTGCTGCTGGGTCCAAAGCATGTCTGGGAAAGCAGCGTTATGGTCCTGTGGTAGTCCATCCTTAAAGCTGTCATTTTGCGCTGCATCGAGACATTTTGTAAGGGCCAAGCTGACACATGTTTGAATTTACAGCTGTTACTTTCCACCGAGCTTGAGCCGCCAAGGCTTTGCTGCAGCAATGGACGAGCTGGTTAGTGCCGCTAGAGATCAAAAGCCTACTGTGATAGCTGGTGATTTCAACGCATGGGCCCAGGACTGGGGAAGCGACACCTCCAAAAGCAGCAGCTCAGATGCCATAGCAAAAGGTCAAGCTCTACTTGAAGCTTTTGCTGCACTTGATGTAGTTCTGTTGAACCAGGGCACCACCAACACATTCAACAGAGGGGGCTCCGGATCGATTATTGACTTAACTTTCGTCACGAGCTCCCTCTCGCAACACACGACCTGGCACCTGTGTAACCACTACACTGCCAGTGGACAAGTATTGACAAATACTTGAACGTTCTCCGCTCCTAAGTCCCTAAGAGCTAGGCCAGAATTACCGTGGGTCGGGTTCAAGCGCTAGCTGTAGTGAGTAATGAAAAGAGTTACCGTGGGTCGGGTTCTAGTTCTAATTTTCTAATTTCGTCTTCGGGGGGATTTGAGTGGTTTCCAGTGATTCAAGCACCGGCCATGCCGCTTCGTCTCATGGATCACCACTCGGTTCTCTTTGAAAACGAGTCACAGTCTGGGATTCCTCCGAATCGGGCACCTCGAGGGCACGGTGTGGGAAGACGAATCGAGCGCGGCTCGAGGGCACTTCCCGCCGTTACTCTTGAGGCACCTTTGGATTTGGGTAGTCATTGGGTGCGAGACGAAGTGGAGTCGGAGGACGACATCCGTCGAAGCCCTGTCTCCGGTCGTCCCAGAAGTTTACAAATTTTCTGTAAAAAACCCTGGCCGGACTGAGACGCCGACCCCGGCTGGGAAAACTTCGTTACAACCTTATATTGGTATAACGGTCGGTTAGGAATAGTGAACGCTGTGTACTGCTTGGAATTATCATCGAGCGGAATCTGCCAAAAAGCATGTTTCATGTCAAGGCCGGTTATAAATCGAGCTGGAGGCAACCTGCTTAAGATGCCATCGATAATTGGAATAGGATATGCGTCCTTGCGAGTGTATTTGTTGACCACTCGCGAATCGAGACACAAACGCAATTTCTCACCTCGTCGAACTAGTACGCAATTGCTGCTCCACGGACTGTTGGATTCTTCAATTATGTCCATTGCTAACATTCTGTCCACCTCTTCGAACATTTGCTTTTCTATTGCTGGTGATACAGGCCAATGTCGTTGCTTTACTGGAATAGCATTGCCAACATCTATATTATGAGTGGCTAAATAGGTGCGTCCTAATCCTTCTTTTTCATAAGATGGAAATTTAGCGACAACTGCATTCAAACTTTGGGTTTGTGCAGCACTCAAAATATGCATAGTGGAATTGTCTTCTCTATTCTCAAATCCAGTATCTAATTCGGATATATTTTTGGACGGACTTATAAGATGATTTAGTAGGCCAAATGCCTTCCAAAAATCAATACCTAAGTAAATATCCTGTTTAAGGTCTGGGATTATAAAGAATTCTACAAGATTTGTCATATCACGATACGTGACTTCAGTCACTATTTTCCCTACTACAGAACATATTGAATTATTGGCTGTTTTAATACTACCAGAACATTTTTGAAATTTCGGACTATTTTGGAGATCAATTGCTGCTTGATTGCCCACACAACTGATTGTAGCTCCTGAATCTAAGAGAGCCATATATTTATTGTTCTCTAGAGTCAGTTCTGTATAGAGTCGGTTGTCTGAATTGCAAAATATTGCGGAAATAAGTCTTTTCCGGGTGGTGTTAATTTTCTTCCAAAAACTTCTGAGCCTTACAGTGGAACGTCTAGGCTTTATCTTCAAGAAAATGCTGTTCACGTCCGCGAAGATGCGTTGTCTGGCCGCTGTGTAATTAGCAAGTCGAACGTGAAAGGGTACTAATTGTGGATTATTTTGTTTGTCATTGCCGGGAAAATTTATGTCAGAATTGGTAGTTTTACTCAGATCGTCAGGCTTGTCTGTATCGGTCTGAGAATAACGATCATAAGTTAATGTTTCGGATGCGACAGGGTGCTTTTGGCCTGTGCATCCCGTACTCGGTTTTCCGAGGGGTTACAAGAAATACATTGCGGCTTAAAGGTATTCTTCGCACCACAGCCGTAACAAAAGATTGTGCGTTGTTCTAAGCAGTCATCAAATCGATGTCCTGGCTTATCACAATTCCAACAGATCATCTGTTTGCGTTGAATTGCTGAAACTTCTTCAGAACTCTGCTGTTCTGTCTCACATTCAAATTCAGAAATACGATAACGAGGATCGAATTTAGGCTTGGTTGTTTTTCCTTTACCAATTTACAAAACTGTTCATGGGTACGAATCTCTTCGCGAAGTTTGGCCAATGTAGTAATGCCTAAATGCATCAACTCATATCGCAAGATAGACTTTGAATTATGTATCAAGATTCTCACGAGCGAACGCTCAGAGACGTTCTTTTGCAATCGACTAATTAATTTTTCAATCGCAAATTGGAAGTCTTCGAAGGATTCTTGTTCTCCTTGTCTTCGAGAATTAATCATCTCCCAAACATCCATTTCATCGTCTGTATCCTCGAATTTCTTACGAAATTCTTCGCAGAATGATTCCCAGTTGAAACGAGGATTCGAACGATGTACTCTCCAATACCATTCATTTGCTCTTCCTACAAAAAGTAAGTGCAAATGGTCACATAAAAGAAAATAATCGCCCTGTAAGTTCTGCTCGGTTAAAGAGCGGACTCTATATAGAAAATCTTGGGCTTGCATTCCTTCTCTACCGCCATCGAATTTAATATGCCAGCTTTGAATAATGCTGGACACTTTCTCTGCTCTGATAGAAGAGGAGGGTCTAGTCTGGTTTAAATGTTTTCTTCGGCAACGCCATTGCGATTTGCAGAAGACATTTGGGGAAGATCACTTAAAGATCTGGGACTCGTTCTTAAGCTAGGATGTTGTGAGCCTTGTTCACTTCGTCCTAACTGTAAAACTGCCAACTGAGCACTGATAGCTTTCTCTATTGTGCCAGATAGAATAGAGCTCAAATTTTGAACAATTTGAGTCTGACTCGACTGCATCGCAGTCTCAACTAAATCAAGAATTTCGACACGATTCATGTTTCCCTGATTTGGACGTTTAGAATTGTCCACTGGAGGAACTTTCTGATATCGATTCATTGATCGGGTCTGCATACCTCGACGTGGAGTTGCACCTCGACCTCTGATTTTAGAAGTGGTCTGTTGTGGATTCGAAACTGTAGCTTGCTCTACTGTTTCAGAAAGATTCTCCGTATTCGCCGTAGCGTCAAGAATCTCTGCTGCCAATGAATTGTTTGCATATGTTAACTGATTGACAGAACAATCTAGTTTACAAACTGGACACTTTCTAGAAATTTGTAAATGTCCTACAATGCACCGATTGTGAAAGGTGTGATTACAAGGAGTCACTGCTGCAAGGTCGTCTCTACTGAGAACTTCGTGACAAATGTCACAGAATTGATCACTGTTCTGAATAGCCGCAATTAAATCTTCTGTGCTATGCTGAACAGCCATATTTAAATAAATCTATTTATATGTGTGCTCTTTAAAGAAATAAAAGCAAAATAATTTCCGTCGCTTCACTACAAACCAATATTTAAGCCAATCCAATCATTCCAAACTATATACCACGATGTTTCCTGAATGTTATCTCTCATGCTATATTTATTAAATTCTATTGATAATTTACACTGAACTGAAGTTTTCCATTGGTCAGACTGTTAAAGATACTCTAGCAATCTGCGATTCCAAAAAGAAAATTCGAGTCTAATGCAAAGTTGGTATAGACTTTATAAAACGTAAGCGCATGTGAATCCAGAGAACTGACTCGCTTTGGTCGACCAATCCTAAATATACGAATTGAAATCGCATTTCCGAAAGACGAAATTCTGAACTCAAGATCAATTCACCTCTGTTATATAAATCTATTTAATAAAATGAAAACAAAACTAAATGGATGGATTATATCATTAGGCAAAAATTATGAAGCTAACCATAACTTGCAGATTTGCAAAGCATTGAATATACAGATGTTATGTATTCGTATCTAATCTAAGGATACAGTCAGGTCCTACGTTTGGGCGCCATTGTGTAGTGTGTAAGGTCGTGTTCTACGTTCGGGCGCCATTGTGTAGCGTCCAAGGGGTGTAGTCGTGCGGCGTTTCTAATACCCAGCAGATTCTAAAAGAATCTGACTAACGTCGGGTATGATCAGCCATGGCCACATAGGATTCGGGTGCGTGCACTTCTTGCTTAGCCTAGACTCAGCTCGACGGATGGGGCGGGGTTCTTCCTCCTCCTATGGTGGCGTACACACACTTCAACAAATTAAAGTGCACTATGCAACAAAAAGCGGAATACAGAAAGGGGAATGAAAATATGATACGGACTAGATATTAACAGACAGACATTAATGGTGTATAGTTGGGTTGTAGGGTATTTTGATGTAAGTTATACCCTATTCTATACCCTCCCTACCTTGGCAATATCTATTATAAATTTTGGAATTGCCCCTATAGTAACTCTCGCTACTACTTAGATTTGGATCGGCATTGGAATGTTGATCGGCGACGGATTTTTAAAAACGAACTAAACTTTCATGATTTCAGAAATGTCAAACATATTTATTGTATTATAGTTAATTCTAAACATATTTATTTATAATTATTATTCATTAATTTGTCTTCATAATCAATCAAATTTTTTTTCTAAGTATGTAAGTCTAATGACAGTGCTGATAATTATATAATTTCAACCAAAACAAGCAAGTTAATATAAAAAAAGAAATAAAATTCTAATATTATATCTATATAGAGATTGATAGAAATCTATATATATTTGATTATGTCAATCGATATAGGTTTACTAATGCAAATGGGGATAAGAGCTAATAAAATATATTGTATGTATGTAATTATGATTCTAAAAATAGAAACATGTTTACCAAGACTTAGGACTCACCAAGCACTGCCGTCGTTGAGCTCAAGATGACGATGTGGCTAACCATAATACGTATAAAAAAAATAATAATAAGATCATAACCCTACATACATACTATAATTTATTTTGTGGGCTCTCTTACATGATTCTCTATTTTTTTTCTTTCAGCAATAAACAAATGATTATGTTATACAATTTTTCTTTTCAGCAATTTTTGAATATTCATTTAAATAAAAATGATATTTGATAAATCTTTACGTTAAATTTAGCTTTCTTATTTCTTTTGAAGAGCACCACTGAGTGGACATATTTAAGTGCACAGCACTGTTTGTATAGAAATTTACAATATTCTGAATCTAATATGTTTCCACTTTACATTGTTTTAAAGTATGTATGCCTAGCACAGATTTGGGAAACTAAAGAAAAAGGCGCTCGGCAGTGTCAAATCCTTGCAGCATCTCAGGAGAAAAACAGCAACTTTTCACTTTCCACGGTGACGAAATCAGCAACCAATCAATACAGCAGCAGCACAATCCAAAAAGCGATCTACCGCTCAGAAATATATCCCATGGGGATTCGGGCCGGAGCTGGGCTCTGTACGGCCGATGCAGCGCTTTTTAATGTAAAAACATTAAATCAGTTTATAGTTGAAATGTAATCATTCGATTGAATTACAAATTCCAACGTAAACTTGAACTAAAAGCACTGGCACTGGGCACTGTCGAAAAAGAACACTTTAGTATAGGTATCACTGTACCTCCACTCACATACCTGGCTTAAGTTGTTGAAAGGCACAGAAAATCAATTTTGTTCCCACGCAGGGAAAAGAAAATCCGGAATAAACTTCGGAGTCACAATCCGGGATGAAAATCCGGGAAAATCGTCACTTCTTAATATTTTTTCTCACTCAAATGAGTGTTACGTCACTGCACGTGAATTTAATGAAAATTTCTTTAACGTTCTGCGTATAGCGTTGTGCTTTGCACAAGAGACGCTCGCTCAATGTTCTCTGGTAAATACGATCGGCAGCTAATTAGCTAAGCTCGACCAGAATTTACCTCAAAGCGTGGGCGACGATTGATACGAACGGTTAAATCGTATGATTTAGCCGAACTTATCCAAGGTGACATAAGGGAATCGATCGGGCACTCAGTATGCAAATTAGCAAAGATAAGAACAACATAAGAAAGAGAAGATAAGAAAGAGAAAACCAACTTAATAGCAGCGGTGGCCGTGTGTTCTGCTGATAACAGTGCGCTTTCGTGCAAGCTGTGCAGTAAGAAGTGCAGTATGCAAGCAGTACAGATCTTCTTCCGCAAGCAGTAAACATGATAATATGAAGCAGGGCGGATGTTGATCTGCACACAAAGCAGTGTGTGCAATTAAAATTGCTGAGCCGTTACAGTTATGCTGCCAAGTTGATTCAAATGTCATATAAAAATATTACGCATACGAAACTGGTCACTAC
>JAWNLU010000527.1:0-25595 GCA_035042165.1 Drosophila kuntzei | reverse complement strand
GCCACCAGCGAGTCGTAGCATCAATGCAGCAACTCAGACATTGATCATCTCAGCCAGCGCTAATAGCAATAATAGAGCAACGCAGACGCCATCTGGGGAACCCTATACTAAGGCTGCAAATTATGCCCAGATAGTAGCTCAGAAGCCCAGAAAGGCTACCACTTTGGGAAAGCGCCAACAGCCGCCCCAATCTGCAGTTAAACCTACTGAATTGGCTCATGAACAAGCCAATAACAGATGGACCGAGGTCAAAAGGAAAGGAAACAGACACAAAAACACCAGTCGTTCGGATGCCATTATAGTGAAGTGCCCAGAACAGACACCCTATGCGGAAGTCCTGAGGATGATGAATGCTGAGCCCACTTTCCAAAGCCTGAAAGGAAATGTTCACGGCATAAGGAATTCTGCCAAAGGGGAACTAATCCTAAGAATGCAGAAGCAGTCCGATCCTGCTACAGAGAATCTGCACTCGGCACTGAAGGCAGTGCTCTCTGAGAAAACGGCGGTCAAAGCAGTTCACGACACAGTAATGGTGGAGGTGCTCAACGTTGACGAAACTACTACTGCAGATGAAGTTCTCTTGGCACTCTTTGACTCGTTCGAAGGCGACATCCCTGTGGAGGTCGTACCTGCCATGAGGAAGGCGTACGGCGATAAGCAGATTGCGACACTAGCACTGCAACCTAGTATTGCTGACAGCCTTTTAAAATTGAAGAGAGTGAGAATAGGTTGGAATCTCTGTCAAATATGTGTCAAAATTGAACCGATGCATGGGCTTCGGGCACACATCTACTAGATGCAGAAGTCAGCACCCCGTTGCGAAAGATACGTGCTTTAATTGCGGTGATAATGGACATATGGCAAAGCAGTGCAAGAACGCGCCAAGATGTATGCTCTGTACTAGGCAAGGACTTGAGAAAAGCAAGACTGGACACTCGACTCTGAACAGGGCATGCCCAGAATATAAGAAGGCGCTAAACGACCTCAAAAATGGTTAAGATTCTACAGCTTAATCTTAACCACATACAGAGCAGCGCAGGATCTGCTCGCACAATCCGTTAAGGAGCACAGAATCGAATTAGCGATCCTCAGCGAGCCATACAGAGCAAGGAATGAAGGAGAATGGGTACAAAGCGTGGATGGTGGAGCGGCGATCTGGAGCTGTGCGACCACTCCAAAACAGCTGTCACATCGGTACTCTAGAGGCGGATTTGTACGAGCTAAATATGGCGAAGTATACATTTACAGCTGGTGGTATCAAGCTTACCACTCGATGAGTATGCCCTCATTATAGAGGAAATTTCTCATGACGCCCATGGAAAGTCTCCCGTAATAATAGCAGGGGACTTCAACGCCTGGGCCACTGAATGGGGCAGCAATAGAACTACACCAAGAGGATCGCTGTTACTAGACACATTCGCTTCCCTAAATGTGTGTTTACTGAACACAGGATCGAGAAGTACGTTCAGCAAAGCAGGCAGGGAGTCCATTATTGATTGGACTTTCGCCAGCTCAGAACTCGCTCGCCACAGCAAGTGGCTTGTCTCGGAGATGTATACACACAGTGATCATTTCGCGGTGATTACGGAGAGCATCCCGCCGAGAAACAGCCAGAACCGCAGAATCGTCCATTCCGGAGTCTCGAGAGACTCATCTCTCCACTACACGGGCTATGTGTAGATGGCAACGCCAATAACTCTGCCGACCTAATAGCAACTGCTGTCACCAATGCTTGCGATGATTCTATGACGAAGGTTCGGAAAGGCGGCAATCCACTTCGCACTGTGGCCTGGTGGAACGAAGAGATTGCGCAAGCACGCCGGGAATGCCATGCGGCAAGACGCATGTGCCAGAGGCACAGATCCTCACCTGTCTACGACGCGTTCATCCAAAACTACACACTAAAACGGAGGAAGTTTAAGAATGCTGTCCGAGTTAGCAAAGCTTGACACTTCCAGGAACTCTGCGATGCTGCCGATGCTTAACCATTTGGTCTGGCGTACAAGCTAGTTATGGGCAAACTAGCCAGACAACCAATGCCATCCTGCCCGTCACAGCTCAAACGAATAGTCAGCACTCTATTCCCGCCACAACTGGAAACAGAGAGGACTACTTCGCTCTTCACTGCACTTCCAAGCACTGGAGACAGAGCGCTCACCAACGTCGACGAGGTGCTGAAACTTGCCGCCGGAATCAAGAACGCAGCCATCAAACCGATAATGGCCGCGTATCCAGATTATTTCTTGACCTTTACAACAAATGTATTACTGAGGGCACGGTACCACGAAGATGAAAGATTCAGCGCCTGGTCCTCATCCCGAAGCCCGGAAAAGATCCAGACGATCCATCCTCGTATCGTCCATTATGCATGCTGGACACCATGGGAAAAGTTTTGGAGAGCATCATATGTAGTCGCCTGGAGGATGAACTCACCAGAATACATGGCATCTCGGATCAGCAGTTCGGTTTTCGCAAGCAGCGCAGCACAACGGATGCCATTCGAACCGTCACGGATATTGCCAGACGTGCCATCGAAGGCACTAGGTGGGCAGGAGGAGCCAAGCAATACTGCATAGTCTGCACGCTCGACGTCAAAAACGCCTTTAATTCGGCGAATTGGACTCGCATATTAGAGGCTCTCATAGCGAGACACATCCCTGGTTACCTCGTTCAGCTGATAGCTAGCTACTTTCAGGACCGAGTACTCCTGAACGACACCGCAGAAGGCCAGCGCCAGGCAAGGATTAGTGGAGGAGTCCCCCAGGGTTCAGTTCTTGGGCCGACACTCTGAAACGTGATGTATGACGGAGTGCTACGGCTTAGCCTGCCAGATGGCAACTCAATTGTTGGCTTTGCTGATGACATCGCCGTGGTGACAACTGGCAAGGTGCTTAACCAAGTCACTTTGAGCAGCAGTGCCGCCATCGATGAGATAATCATCTGGCTGTCCCGGAATGGACTAGATCTAGCAGAGCACAAGTCAGAAGCAGTACTGATCAGCAGCAGGAAAGCAGTGGAAAGGACAGTGGTGAGGGTTGGGTCAGCCTTCATTGAGACTAAACCAGCCATAAAGTACCTGGGCGTAATGCTAGACTACAGACTGCGCTTCAAGCAACATCTAGAGTATGCCAGTCAGAAAGCCTCGAGCGCTGCATCGGCCATTAGCCGTATGATGGCCAATACCAGGGGACCAAGAGAGCGAAGCAGGAAACTCATCGCCGGAGTAGTGACTTCAATCATAATGTACGGATGTGCGATCTGGGCACCAGCTATGACCATCCCGTCATACAGCAGAGTTAGCAAATCTGCATACAGACGCTGTGCCCTTCGGCGGTCCCGCGGACCGGATCCTAAACACCTTTCTACACCTACTTTCTGTCTTTACCTTTTTTGTTTTGTTTTGTTAAATATATTCCTTATTTTCTTAATTAAAAAAATAAAAAAAAAACACTTACTGCATGCACAAGCACATATACACACACTCGTCGCCCGTCGCTTTGAATTGGGATATCGAGTTTTTGTTTTTGTTTGTTGTTCTTCTTCTTCCTTTTTGGACAACAAGCGTCCAAACTCGTCAACTCAACTCAACTCGACTGTTTTATCGTTATTGACAGTCTGCAAATCCTACAGCCCGAGTGCACAAGTCTTCAGTTGGTTAATAATAGTGCTGAAATTGAAATTGTTATTGAAACTGGAATTAAAACTGATACTGAAACTGAAACTAAAAAAAACTAAAAAGTGAAAAAGTGAGTTCTAATTTGAACTTTGTAATTTGAATCGAGTATGTGAGATTGTGCAGCAGCAGCAGTAGCTGGCGGTCTGTTTACTATTTCTTTCGCTCCTCAAAATGCAAGTGCAAATGGAATTTGCAAATACTCTGTCATAGCAAACCAGACACTGATCTTTGAACGCACCAAATGCACTGATTTTCACAAACTCCAATCGACTTGATGCCAGCGAGCTCGAGCTCTGGCCAACACTTTCCCAGCCAAATATATTAATAACAACAACAACAACAACACTGTACGGCACAACGCATAGAAGGAAGGAGCAGAATCAGAACAGAATGGATTAAAAAAATTATCAACAGATTTGACTTCTAAATTGCGGCATAATTGCATTCCCTAAATGCTGCTAAATGCTACTGCTACCGCTTCTCATCTGTCTCGTTCTGTCCCCTTTTCACTGCTGCTCTGCTGTCTCTGCTGTCTCTGAATTTTTTGGTTTTTTGCTTGAGAGCGGAGCGTTCTTTAATGTTGTTGTTGTTTGTGTGTAAGCCGTCGCTATTTTACTTGTTTTGCTTGAACTGACACACACACACACACACACACATGGCTGGTTTCTTTCACCTCTTGCCCCCTCTCTCTCTCCACTTCACTTCACTCCACTTGAACCGCGTCATACTTACAACATCTTGTATATTGTATTTTGTAATTAAAAAACTCATTTACAGAGAGTCCAATATTGTATTGAGCTTGATTGCTCACAGTCGCATTGGTTTGAAACAAATCAAATCAAGCAATTTGCATATTGGCGGCTGTATTAAAATCACTTTGTTTTTTGTAGCAATTGTCCAAACGGCGTGTAGTCGCCAAATTAATTAATTTCCACACTTGACATCTTGCACTGATTTTTCCCATTGAGTGCCATCGAAGAAGTGCCGTTCTTCTGTTTTTTGTTTTTCTTTTATTTCTTTGGCCTTATCGCTTTTCAATTGGAAAATCCAACAGTGCATTTTCCATTGTACATTTTACTTTTACTTTTACCTTAATTTTCACTGATTTTTCTTTATCTTTCAGTTAATTTTACGCATATAAGTTAACAAGCAAGTTAACTAGCGGACCTCGCTAGAACTTCTCGAGTAACCCGCTCGCCAGAAATGCTGAGGCATCAGATTCGCGCTGCAACATTCTTAGCTTTAACGATTGGGTGCAATAGCCAGACGACACTTTGTGTCGCAATCGCTTTGCTTATATTATGTTTATGCTAAGTCGGCTTGCTGACCATGAGCCCATGGCATGTTCAGTAGTTTTCCATTTAATGTATTTAGCTTTAGATCCATATTCTTATATTTCACATATTTAGTCTTGTATCTAGCTTTAAACAAAGCACGTCAAATATAATTGCACTACTCCGGCATTAGCCGTATTGAACCTAAAGTGTTTTATTGCTAAGCCCTAAGGCTAGCAACAGGAGAACTTCACAAGTGATCCCACCACAGCCTTCGTTGTTATCACCATTGGACTTCAGCTGCATCCGGCGGAGTCACTGGATCAACGTACCCGAGTGGAGCTACACACATTGGACCTACGCCGCAACCGGCAGGTGCCACTGGACTCAACAAGGGAAATTAATAATTTATATTATATATATTACACGATAATCATAATGGCTGGCCGTCGTCGCCTCCGCCTCCGCCTCCGCCTTCGCATACGCATCTCTGTAATTATACAGAGTCGTGTAGTTGCCACAATCATCGAATATAATGCATACAAAATTCCAACTTTAATACACCTGTATTAAGTACGAGAAACTCTAGTCATTACATACTTTGGTTACAACTGACGCAAACGGCTTTGATTTTTGTCTGTCGCTGTCTGTCGTTGTAGCCCGTATCTGTACACACAAATATTCGAGTCAAATCTGTAGTCATAACGGCGTGTCGTCGCCATTGCACTCTTTAAATCTAAGAATCTAAATTAAAATATACTCATATTATTAAGTCATAGCCTATTTAAAAATAGAAATTATCATTTAATTTAGCTTTTAGCATTTAGAATAAAGCAGTAAACTGCAATTTTCAAACATTTAATTAATATAAAAACACCTGCAGTCAGAGAGGCGTGTCGTCGCCATTGCACTTGTTAAATCTAAGAATCTATATTAAAATATACTCATATTATTAAGTCATAGCCTATTTAAAAATAGAAATTATCATTTAATTTAGCTTCTAGCATTTAACATTTAGCACAAGACAGTAAACTGCAATTTTCAAACATTTAATTAATATATATAGATCTATTTACCAAGACATGAGCTATTTAAGTATAGAAAATAGTAATCAAGTCATAAACCATTTGAAATGAAAGTAGAAATAGTTTCTTTAGCATTAAAAACACCTGCAGTCAGAGAGGCGTTTCGTCGCCATTGCACTCGTTAAATCTAGGAATCTATATTAAAATATATTCATATTATTAAGTCATAGCCTATTCAAAAATAGAAATGATCATTTAATTTAGCTTTTGGCATTTAACATTTGGCACAAAGCAATAAACTAAAATTTTCAAACATTTGGTTAATATATAGATTTGTTTACCAAGTCATGAGCTATTTAAGTATAGAAAATAGTAATCAAGTCATAAACTATTTGAAATGGAAATAAAAAAATAGTTATTTAGCATTAAAACCACCTGCAGACAGGGAGGCGTTTCGTCGCCATTGCATTGCATTTCTTTCACACAGTTTGCTTGAACTTGAGCAATAAAAATGCCATATTTTTCCATACAAGCAATCTATGCTTGAAACGAAACAAAGCAATAAAATGTAAAATGCAAATTTTAAAATAGGTATCAATTGATTAAGTCATTTAAGATTTAATATTTGGCATTTAAATACTTGCAGTCATATAATTCAAAATGAAACAGTCATTTTTACAATAATTCTCAAATATTATTGCTATAATATGGCTGATATATGCAAAATGCAAATAATAACAAGTCATAACGATCGAAAGGATCATAAACAAGCACATTTGCCTTTTGCAAAATGCATATGCAATCGGATTTTGCAATTGAGCGGCATTCTGTGCGAACCTCAGTTGAGTATTTTCTCAACTGTATCTGGCTTCGCCCCTAATAATAATGTTGCTCAATTGCCAAAGAAGAAATACCCCTACTTTATTATTTCATTTCATTTATTTTTTCTTTTTCATTTCATTTCATTTATTTTTTCCTTTTCATTTCATTTTATTATTATTAATTAATTTTATCTATATATTATATCTATATATATAAAACTCTTTGTCCTGACTGACTGACTGACTGGACAGCCGACAGCCAGGATGTAGAAGAATTGGGCTCAATATTGGACGAACTCATTTATATTTTTGGAGAGAAGCAGCCTGTGACGAGGCATATTAATCTTGCTACGAAGAGCATGCTCTACAGACTGAAAGAGCTACAGGGTACTGTCCACGCTCAACTAACTGCCACTACAGCACAGTTAGCAGAAGCATTGGCAAACGTATCTGTAGTTGCGGAGAACACCTCTAAGGGCGGCACTGTTCAGCCACCAGCGAGTCGTAGCATCAATGCAGCAACTCAGACATTGATCATCTCAGCCAGCGCTAATAGCAATAATAGAGCAACGCAGACGCCATCTGGGGAACCCTATACTAAGGCTGCAAATTATGCCCAGATAGTAGCTCAGAAGCCCAGAAAGCTGTTTGAGACTGTCTCTTACATTCTGACTAAATTTGGTCAAAGTCGGATTACTATATCATATAGCTGACATAGCAATAATCGGATGAAATTAACCTTTAGTATGGAAAACTTTTTTGTTTTTTAAGATATCTTAACCAAACTTACAGATTAGATGTTTGGGACTGTCTCTTACATCCTGACCAAATTTGGTCAAAGTCGGATTACTACATCATACAGCTGCTGAGTTTTTCATACTAAAGGTTAGTTTCATATGATATAGTAATCCGACTTCGACCAAATTTTGTCAGAATGTAAGAGACCGTCCCAAAGTAAGTTTGGTTAAGATATCTTAAGAAACAAAAAGTTTTCCATACTAAAACCTGATTTCGACCGATCTTTCCTATGACATCTATATGATATAGTTGACCGATTTCGACCAAATTTGGTCAGAATGTAAGAGACAGTCGCAAACATACAATCTGTGAGTTGGATTCAGATATCTTAAGAAACAAAAAAGTTTTTCATACTAAAGGTTAATGTGACTTATATTATATAAATGGGTTAGATGTCCCTAATTTTCCTGTAGTTAAAATGGATAGCTGTTTGGAGTAGAGTGTACACTATACACCCCAACAATAGTGAATGCTTTTACTTGAGGCTTTTACTCCATGAGGTACGAGGTCCAACTTCATTCGTGGACTTAAAAACAGTAAAGGGTGCTACTTATGACACATTTCAATTAGCATGCAAAGCTTTAGGTTTACTTGAAGATGATAAGCACTGGGACTTTACCATGGCAGAGGCTCCTCTCTGCCAACACCCAAATAAGCTGCGAGAAATTTTTGCAATACTATTAGTATTTTGTCAAATATCTGACGCGGTGTCTCTGTGGGTGAAGTACAAAGAAAGTCTCTCAGAAGATATTTTACACGAAATAAAATTAGCAGGAGACCTTAATATAGATTCTGCAGTAATTGATAGAATTTATAATAAGTGTCTGATTCGAGTTGAAAATATAGTATTATCAATAGGAGGCGATTGCTTAACAAAGTATGGTTTGCCTGCCCCAAACAGATCTGAAGAATCCATTGAAAATATGGAATATCTCAGAGAAATAAGTTATGAACACAATGAAATTATTGTCAGTAATAACGAAAATTTGCTTACTGCTGAGCAAAACGAGGCATATAAAAAAATATTGAACAGCGTTGAAGCTGAAAATGGAGAAATATTTTTTTTGGATGCTCCTGGGGGTACAGGCAAAACATTTTTATTAAACTTATTGTTGGCAAAAGTTCGACAAAATAAGAATATTGCCATAGCTGCTGCGTCTTCTGGTATTGCTGCAACATTGCTAACTGGAGGTCGGACAGCGCACTCTGCATTTAAGCTTCCATTTGATATAATGCGAGAAGAAGTTCCGCATTGCAAAATTTCTAAGCAATCCAATACGGCTATGGTCTTAAAAGATTGTAAGCTAATTGTTTGGGATGAGTGCACTATGGCTCATAAAGGTGGCTTTGAGGCACTGAACAGAACTTTACAAGACCTCCGGGATAATATTCTTTTAATGGGAGGCATCACAGTTCTTTTAGCTGGGGACTTTCGACAAACGCTTCCAGTTGTGCCCCGTGGAACAAGAGCCGATGAGATAAAATCGTGCCTAAAATCCTCAGTTTTGTGGCCAACTATAAAAAAAATAGCGCTTACGAAAAATATGCGCGTACACTTAAATGGTGATACACGTGCTAATTTTTTTGCGAAATCCTTACTTAGAATCGGAGATGGTAAATTTAAAACAGTTGATGACAAACTGACCATACCATCATGTTTGGCCACTGTTGTATTCTCTCTTCAAGACCTAATTTCAAAAATATATCCCGATATTTTGCATATTTCTGAGAAATCATTAGATTGGTTATCTGAGCGAGCCATATTAACTGCAAGAAACGATAGGGCCGTTTCAATAAATGATTTACTTTTAAAATCGTTTGATGGTCAAGAAATGACATACAAGTCTATTGACTCAGTCATTAATATTGACGATGCTGTTCATTATCCAGTCGAGTTTCTCAACAAGCAAAATCCACCAGGATTTCCCTTGCATAGTCTTTCTCTAAAAGTCGGTGCACCAATAATGTTGATGCGAAACTTAAAGCCGCCAAAACTATGCAACGGAACAAGATTGCAAATAAAAGCTCTTCATAAATATATAATTGAAGCCATTGTTTTTACTGGTTGCGCCAAAGGCGAAACTGTACACATACCAAGAATACCTCTTATAACGAATAACCAGCCTTTTGAGTTTAAGAGACTACAATTTCCGGTAAAAGTCTGTTTCGCTATAACAATAAATAAGTCACAAGGGCAGACTTTAAAGCTGGCCGGACTAGACCTAAGAGATGATTGTTTCTCTCACGGTCAATTATATGTGGCCTGCTCAAGAGTTAGTTCTGCTAGCAACTTATTTGTTCTAACCCCTGATGGCAGAACAAAAAATGTTGTTTACAGCGAAGTATTACAATAGCCAAAGACCTACATCGGTTGTGGTTTATCTATTTTGAGTATACAATCCCTCAATAGTTGCAAACTATTGATTACCTTATTCGAAGAACTTCATTCATAAAATATCCGTAAATATTTTTGAAAAGCCATTAGATTGGATATCATAGCCAAAAGCAATAACACTGGACTCGGTCATTGATGTTAAGAATGCTGTCCATTATACTATCGAGTTTCTGAGCTATCAGAATTCACCAGGACATCCTTTGTATGGATGTTAGTGGATTATACCTATTGGGGATACCACGTTATAAAAAAAATGCGCCAAATCCTTTACCTCTGTGGTGGTGTGGAATGAGGAAATGTTCTTAAATATATATTTCTTTTTTTTTACTAAATTTTATTACTAAAACTAATTTTCATTTACGCGAGCGAAGCGAGCCGGGGTTGGCGAGCGAAGCGAGCAGGGGCGGAGCCCCCTAGTTATATATAAAACTCTTTGTCCTGACTGACTGACACATCAACGTGTAGGGCAAACGGTTAAAGGTAAAGAGCAGAGAGCTGCAACGGGTAAGAAATGTTTGATCAGGCTCGAACATTGACTCGAACTCATTATGATTTTTTCATTTTGTTTGAGCGAGCGGAGCGGATCGTTTGAACTGAGCGTTTGAGTCGAACGCTCAGTTCGAACCACACCGTCAGAAATCATGATGATCGTTTGTTATCGTGCGTTTTTTGTTTAATCACGAGTCATGATCGTTCTGTTCGTTTGTGCTCCGAACGCTCATAGTACCCGATATACAATATACTCCAGTGCCACTCGAATTCGAACTCGAGCCACTCGAGAAAACAAAATGTGCGAGCACGTAGCAGCGTTTACGCTTACAATAAAATGTACAAGCATATGTACGTACGTATATGTGTACATAAATGAAATAGTATGCACTATGTTTAAAATGTTTCTATAATATTAATTGATTTAAATACATTTACAATGAAAATATTAAAATTTGTATACAGAGTGAATACAAGTAGCATTATACTTTCTACATGTAGTTTACCCACGAATTTATGGAAATTTCCCCAAAATTTATAGCAAGGTAACAGGTAGGTGGATATTTATTGTTTTTTTACAATTGTGAGCGTGAGTGGTTAACCCAATTTTGATAGAATTTAGACAACGACTATAAGAAAACAAAAAAAAGTTACTTTCGGATATAATAAGTTCAACTTTTTGAAATAGGTCAATAAAATTTAGTTACATTCAAATTTAATAAATCATATAAAATTCAGTCAAAGACATGTTTGAAACATTAGATTTTATTTTAAAAATAAATAAAATCGAATTTAGTAATACATTTTATAAGTATTTTTAAAAAAAAATAAATTATAATATTTATACCCGTTACTTAAAAATTAAGTAAAAGGGTATATTGTATTCGTGCAAATGTGCGTAACAGGCAGAAGGAGGCGTGGCAGACCCTATAAAGTATATATATTCTTGATCAGCATCAACAGCCGAGTCGATATAGCCATCTGTCGTCGTCTGTCTGCGTCTGTCGCTGTCCTGTCTGACTGTCCGTCTGGTCTGTCTCGTCCGTCTGCCGTCTGTCCGTCCGTCCGTCTGTCCGTCTGTGTGAGCGCCTAGATCTCAGAGACTATAAGGGATAGAGCAACCAAATTTGGTACACAGACTTACTATAAACCCCACGCAGATCAAGTTTGTTTTAAATTTTCGATCGGACCAATGTCTATACTCCATATAAACGGTCATGTGAATCGATTGTGTATGAAAAACTTCTTTGTTTGCTGAGATATCTTAACCAAACTTACAGATTAGATGTTTGAGACTGTCTCTTACATTCTGACCAAATTTGGTCAAAGTCGGATTACTATATCATATAGCTGCCATAGCAATAATCGGATCGAAATTAACCTTTAGTATGGAAAACTTTTTTGTTTGTTAAGATATCTTAACCAAACTTACAGATTAGATGTTTGGGACTGTCTCTTACATTCTGACCAAATTTGGTCAAAGTCGGATTACTATATCATATAGCTGCCATAGCGAATAATCGGATGAAATTAACCTTTAGTATGGAAAACTTTTTTGTTTCTTAAGATATCTCAACCAAACTTACAGATTAGATGTTTGGGACTGTCTCTTACATTCTGACCAAATTTGGTCAAAGTCGGATTACTATATCATATAGCTGCCATAGGAATAATCGGATGAAATTAACCTTTAGTATGGAAAACTTTTTTGTTTCTTAAGATATCTTAACCAAACTTACAGATTAGATGTTTGGGACTGTCTCTTACATTCTGACTAAATTTGGTCAAAGTCGGATTACTATATCATATAGCTGCCATAGGAATAATCGGATGAAATTAACCTTTAGTATGGAAAACTTTTTTGTTTCTTAAGATATCTTAACCAAACTTACAGATTAGATGTTTGGGACTGTCTCTTACATTCTGACCAAATTTGGTCAAAGTCGGATTACTATATCATATAGCTGCCATAGGAATAATCGGATGAAATTAACCTTTAGTATGGAAAACTTTTTTGTTTCTTAAGATATCTTAACCAAACTTACAGATTAGATGTTTGGGACTGTCTCTTACATTCTGACCAAATATGGTCAAAGTCAGATTACTATATCATACAGCTGCTGAGTTTTTCATACTAAAGGTTAGTTTCATATGATATAGTAATCCGACTTCGACCAAATTTGGTCAGAATGTAAGAGACAGTCGCAAACATACAATCTGTGAGTTTGATTTAGATATCTTAAGAAACAAAAAAGTTTTTCATACTAAAACCTGATTTCGACCGATCTTTCCTATGACAGCTATATGATATAGTTGACCGATTTCGACCAAATTTGGTTCAGAATGTAAGAGACAGTCGCAAACATACAATCTGTGAGTTTGATTTGGATATCTTAAGAAACAAAAAAGTTTTTCATACTAAAACCTGATTTTCGACCGATCTTTCCTATGACAGCTATATGATATAGCTGACTGATTTCGACCAAATTGGTTCAGAATGTAAGAGACAGTCGCAAACATACAATCTGTGAGTTTGATTTAGATATCTTAAAAAACAAAAAAGTTTTTCATACTAAAGGTTAATGTGCAATTTATTATATAAATTAAGATATCTTAACCAAACTTACAGATTATATGTTTGGGATTGTCATTCATCATTCTGACCAAATTTGGTAAAAGTCGGATTACTATAACATATAGCTGCCATAGGAACAATATAATGCAAATTATCGATTAGTATGTAATATGTATTAGTAGTAATTATCGATTAGTTTTTCTTTCTTAAGAAATCTCAACCAAACTCATACTACAGGTTACTTTGACTAAACTTAATTAACATTATTAACTAAATTTCATTTCCGCGAGCGAAGCGAGCTGGGGGTTGGCGAGCGAAGCGAGCAGGGGCGGAGCCCCCTAGTTATTTATAAATTTATTTATGATTAAAGGCCTCTCTCCAGCAGGCCCGGAACTAAAAATTCCTGTCAAACTTCATATAAAAAAAACTTTGGCAGGAATTTATAGTTTTCGTTTTCGTTTGGTGCAACTTGAACGAAATCCACAAATCCATATCGATTTTTGGCATATCGATAGCATGTGTGGACTGAGAGTACTCTAAACCACAAACTATTATCAAAAAATACTTACTCTGCATTGTATTTTCAATGCAGAATCCATACGGGTAGACTACATGGCATCTGGACTTGGTTGGTTGTCTGGACACTGTCATTATACCGCTGATCAGCTTCCCACAAAATTGCCTGGTATGCCTGGCTTTTGTTTCACTCCAAACCAAAATGGGCATTCACTGGATGGAAAACTAGGATCAGCGCTCGCCTCATCATCCCCGTCATCGTCGACGACGACGTCCACATCAACGTCCATATCATCATTATCATCACCGTCGTCGTCTTCTTCATCATCGTCGTCTGTATCATCATCAGCATCAGCATCGTCGTCGTCGTCTACATCATCATCACCGTCGTCGCCGTCGTCTTCATCAAAAACTTTTCATCATCATCATCTACATCATCATTACCGCCGTCGTCCACTCTACATCGTCGCCGTCGTCTACTTCTTCATCATCATCATCAACATAATCGTAGCACGGCAAAATTTCAAAATTTTCCCTTTTGCCGTTTTTTCACTAGTATCTAGTATCTTACTCAAAATTTAAAAATTTAAAATTCAAAAAAATTGTAAATTGTAAATTTTGCTATTGCCCCGTTTGATAATTTGCCCCAGTGTCTAACCATAGTGAGAGAATGCACATGGCTAAATTATCAAAAGTAAGCGCACAAATTCAATACAAAAAATTTCTTTCCTCTACATTTTTGAGGGCAAATTTTTTTCTGTATTATAATTTTACCAATTCTCTCCGCTCCACATTTTATAAACTCGTATCCAAACTGATGGCTTATGGCATATTCTAAAACTATTGCTGACGCCTCACACAGCCCCAAACATGTTAAACAATATAAAATAATAATTCAGTCTTTTCTCTCTCTCTCTCTCAATTAATAACCTTATTACATTGTCAAAAAAATATATCTAAAAAACACACGAGTGAGAGTACAAAAGGACAAGTACAAGTGCAAATGCAAATGCGACAAGTGACACGTGCAGATCGATTATCGATTGCATAAAACTAAAACTAAATCAATAATACTCAAATCAAAGATAAATCAGTAAATCACCCAAGTTGATATTTATTCAAAGAGAGATTACAATTTTCAGCGTGCGTAAGAGAAGCGCATATAAATATAAACATACTAGGGGGCTCCGCCCCTCGCTCGCTTCGCTCGCGGAAATGAAATTTAGTTAATAATGTTAATTAAGTTTAGTCAAAGTAACCTTTAGTATGAGTTTGGTTGAGATTTCTTAAGAAAGAATAACAATTTTCATAATAATCGATAATTTGTATTATATTGTTCCTATGGCAGCTATATGACATAGTTATCCGACTTTTACCAAATTTGGTCAGAATGATGAATGACAGTCCCAAACATATAATCTGTAAGTTTGGTAAAGATATCTTAAGAAACAAAAAAGTTTTCCATACTAAAGGTTAATTTCATCCGATTATTCCTATGGCAGCTATATGATATAGTAATCCGACTTTGACCAAATTTAGTCAGAATGTAAGAGACAGTCCCAAACATCTAATCTGTAAGTTTGGTTAAGATATCTTAAGAAACAAAACAAGTTTCCATACTAAAGGTTCTTTTCATCCGATTATTTCTATGGCAGCTATATGATATAGTAATCCGACTTTGACTAAATTTGGTCAGAATGATAAGATGACAGTCCCAAACATATAATCTGTAAGTTTGGTTGAGATATCTTAAGAAACAAAAGAGTTTTTCATACAAAGCAATTCCATGACCTTTTGACCTCGGGAAAACACACTTCCAGGTGGAATTTAACAAAACGCCGTCTTATTGCACGATAAAATTGTCTCAGCTATGTTGTGTGAAAATTTCATCTCTTTACCTTTAGCCGTTTGGCCTACACGTTGATGTGTCAGTCAGGACAAAGGGTTTTATATATTAGATAAACATAAATATTACAAATAGTCATAAAATCATATATTTACATATAATCTTGCAGTCCTTTGTGAGTTATATATTTTTGCAAAATAATTTTAATTAATATTATTTGGTCTTACATGCTCACCAGAGAGCTGCAACGGGTAGGAAATGTTCGATCAGGCTCGAACATTACTCGAACTCATGATTTTTTCATTTAGTTTGAGCGAGCGGAGCGGATCGTTTGAACTGAGCGTTTGAGTCGAACGCTCAGTTCGAACCAAATGGAATTCTGACGGAATCATGATGATCGTTTGTGATCGTGCGTTTTTGTTTAATCACGAGTCATGATCGTTCTGTTCGTTTGTGCTCCGAACGCTCATGGTACCCGATATACAATATACTCCAGTGCCACTCGAATTCGAACTCGAGCTACTCGAGAAGGCAAAATGTGCGAGCACGTAGCAGCGTTTACGCTTAAGCTGGGTATCCAGCACCCCGGAAAATAAAAATTCCTGTCAAACTTCATATAAAAAAAACTGTGCCAGGAATTTTTAGTTTACGTTTTCGTTGCTTGTGTATCCAGCAACTTCAACGAAATCCACAAATTTGTATCGATAGTTGGCATATCGATAGCGTGTGTGGACTGAGAGAACAACTGACACACAGCTCAGGAATATATAGTTTACAATTATTTTGGAAGGGAATTGTGAACAAGTCAGAGATGGAGCCAAAAACTGAGTGCAAAACAAAAAAAAGGTATACATGAAGGTGCAGCAGCATGATAATACTAAATGAAGAAATGAAGATTAGATGTTTGGGACTGTCTCTTACATTCTGACCAAATTTGGTCAAAGTCGGATTACTATATCATATAGCTGCCACAGCAATAATCGGATGAAATTAACCTTTAGTATGGAAAACTTTTTTGTTTCTTAAGATATCTTAACCAAACTTACAGATTAGATGTTTGGGACTGTCTCTTACATTCTGACTAAATTTGGTCAAAGTCGGATTACTATTTCATATAGCTGCCATAGGAATAATCGGATGAAATTAACCTTTAGTATGGAAAACTTTTCTTATTTCTTCAGATATCTTAACCAAACTTACAGATTAGATGTTTGGGACTGTCTCTTACATTCTGACCAAATTTGGTCAAAGCCGGATTACTATAACATATAGCTGCCATAGCAATAATCGGATGAAATTAACCTTTAGTATGGAAAACTTTTTTGTTTCTTAAGATATCTTAACCAAACTTACAGATTAGATGTTTGGGACTGTCTCCTACATTCTGACCAAATATTGTCAAAGTCAGATTACTATATCATACAGCTGCTGAGTTTTTCATACCAAAGGCTAGTTTCATATGATAAGTAATCCGACTTCGACCAAATTTTGTCAGAATGTAACAGACCGTCCCAAAGTATGTTTGGTTAAGATATCTTAAGAAACAAAAAAGTTTTTCATACTAAAACCTGATTTCGACCGATCTTTCCTATGACCGCTATATGATATAGCTGACCGATTTCGACCAAATTGGTTCAGAATGTAGAGACAGTCGCAAACATACAATCTGTGAGTTTGATTTAGATATCTTAAAAAACAAAAAAGTTTTTCATACTAAAAGGTTAATGTGCAATTTATTATATAAATTAAGATATCTTAACCAAACTTACAGATTATATGTTTGGGATTGTCATTCATCATTCTGACCAAATTTGGTAAAAGTCAGATTACTATAACATATAGCTGCCATAGGAACAATATAATGCAAATTATCGATTAGTATGTAATATGTATTAGTAGTAATTATCGAGTTAGTTTCTTCTTCTTAAGAAATCTCAACCAAACTCATACTAAAGGTTACTTTGACTAAACTTAATTAACATTATTAACTAAATTTCAGTTCGCGAGCGAAGCGAGCGGGGGTTGGCGAGCGAAGCGAGCCGGGGCGGAGCCCCTAGTTATTTATAAATTTATTTATGATTAAGGCCTCTCTCCAGCAGGCCCGGAACTAAAAATTCCTGTCAAACTTCATATAAAAAAAACTTTGGCAGGAATTTATAGTTTTCGTTTTCGTTTGGTGCAACTTGAACGAAATCCACAAATCCATATCGATTTTTGGCATATCGATAGCATGTGTGGACTGAGAGAACAGCTGATGAGTCTATCAGGAAAATATATCAAGCAATTATTCCTGGTGGACTTATTCAAATGTCAAACATGGAGAGTCAAGGTGCTGTGCGCAAAACAAAAAAAAGAGACTTGAATTTTCAACGCGAGGAGAAAATTGCATTAATAAAAGCAGTCGAGGCACGCCCATGCCTTTGGCAGATAACCGATACTTTTTCTTTTGCCACAATATGTGCCGCAACCAACATAATAGCTTCATCATCAGAGCATATTTTAAATTATTTTATTTTTCTTTATATTTGCACTGTTTGTTTATAGAGCACAGCTGATTTGTCAGAGTGACCATGTACGTTTTTGGTGAATGGTCAAAAATATGCCAGTTTTAGGTAAACATTTCCTTATTATTAGGTGTTTGGTCACACTGTTTTAGTTATGTTCCACAAACACACGAAATAATTGTCAAATTCCTGACAAGGAATTTTAAGTTGCTGGAGTCAGGCCTTTACTCTAAACCACAAACTATTATCAAAAAATACTTACTCTGCATTGTATTTTCAATGCAGAATCCATACGGGTAGACTACATGGCATCTGGACTTGGTTGGTTGTCTGGACACTGTCATTTACCGCTGATCAGCTTCCCACAAAATTGCCTTGTATGCCTGTCTTTTGTTTCACTCCAAACCAAAATGGGCATTCACTGGATGGGAAACTAGGATCAGCGCTCGCTTCATTATCCCCGTCATCGTCGACGACGACGTCCACATCAACGTCCATATCATCATCATCATCACCGTCGTCGTCTTCTTCATCATCGTCGTCTGCATCATCATCAGCATCAGCATCGTCGTCGTCGTCTACATCATCATCACCGTCGTCGCCGTTGTCTTCATCAAAAACTTTTCATCATCATCATCTACATCATCATTACCGCCGTCGTCCACTCTACATCGTCGCCGTCGTCTACTTCTTCATCATCATCAACATTATCATAGCACGGCAAAATATCAAAATTTTTCCATTTGCCGTTTTTTCCACTAGTATCTTAATCAAAATTTAAAATTTTAAAATTTAAAAAATGGTAAATTGTAAATTTTGCTATTGCCCCGTTTGATAATTTGCCTCAGTGTCTAACCATAGTGAGAGAATGCACATGGCTAAATTATCAAAAGTAAGCGCACAAATTCAATACAAAAAATTTCTTTCCTCTACATTTTTGAGGGCAAATTTTTTTCTTTATTATAATTTTACCAATTCTCTCCGCTCCACATTTTATAAACTCGTATCCAAACTGATGGCTTATGGCATATTCTAAAACTATTGCTGACGCCTCACACAGCCCCAAACATGTTAAAAAATATAAAATAATAATTCAGTCTTTTCTCTCTCTCTCTCTCAATTAATAACCTTTTTACATTGTCAAAAAACTATATCTAAAAAACACACGAGTGAGAGTACAAAAGGACAAGTACAAGTGCAAATGCAAATGCGACAAGTGACACGTGCAGATCGATTATCGATTGCATAAAACTAAAACTAAATCAATAATACTCAAATCAAAGATAAATCAGTAAATCACCCAAGTTGATATTTATTCAAAGAGAGATTAAAATTTTCAGCGTGCGTAAGAGAAGCGCATATAAATATAAACATACTAGGGGGCTCCGCCCCTGACTCGCTTCGCTCGCGGAAATGAAATTTAGTTAATAATGTTAATTAAGTTTAGTCAAAGTAACCTTTAGTATGAGTTTGGTTGAGATTTCTTAAGAAAGAATAACAATTTTCATAATAATCGATAATTTGTATTATATTGTTCCTATGGCAGCTATATGACATAGTTATCCGACTTTTACCAAATTTGGTCAGAATGATGAATGACAGTCCCAAACATATAATCTGTAAGTTTGGTAAAGATATCTTAATTTATATAATACTAGGGGGCTCCGCCCCCTGCTCTCTTCGCTCGCCAACCCCCGACTCGCTTCGCTCGCGGAAATGAAATTTAGTTAATAATGTTAATTAAGTTTAGTCAAAGTAACCTTTAGTATGAGTTTGGTTGAGATTTCTTAAGAAAGAATAACAATTTTCATAATAATCGATAATTTGTATTATATTGTTCCTATGGCAGCTATATGACATAGTTATCCGACTTTTACCAAATTTGGTCAGAATGATGAATGACAGTCCCAAACATATAATCTGTAAGTTTGGTTAAGATATCTTAAGAAACAAAAAAGTTTTCCATACTAAAGGTTAATTTCATCCGATTATTCCTATGGCAGCTATATGATATAGTAATCCGACTTTGACCAAATTTAGTCAGAATGTAAGAGACAGTCCCAAACATCTAATCTGTAAGTTTGGTTAAGATATCTTAAGAAACAAAAAAGTTTCCATACTAAAGGTTCTTTTCATCCGATTATTTCTATGGCAGCTATATGATATAGTAATCCGACTTTGACCAAATTTGGTCAGAATGTAAGAGACAGTCCCAAACATATAATCTGTAAGTTTGGTTGAGATATCTTAAGAAACAAAAGAGTTTTTCATACAAAGCAATTCCATGACCTTTTGACCTCGGGAAAACACACTTCCAGGTGGAATTTAACAAAACGCCGTCTTATTGCACGATAAAATTGTCTCAGCTATGTTGTGTGAAAATTTCACCTCTTTACCTTTAGCCGTTTGGCCTACACGTTGATGTGTCAGTCAGGACAAAGAGTTTTATATATTAGATAAACATAAATATTACAAATAGTCATAAAATCATATATTTACATATAATCTTGCAGTCCTTTGTGAGTTATATATTTTTGCAAAATAATTTTAATTAATATTATTTGGTCTTACATGCTCACCAGAGAGCTGCAACGGGTAGGAAATGTTCGATCAGGCTCGAACATTACTCGAACTCATGATTTTTTCATTTAGTTTGAGCGAGCGGAGCGGATCGTTTGAACTGAGCGTTTGAGTCGAACGCTCAGTTCGAACCAAATGGAATTCTGACGGAATCATGATGATCGTTTGTGATCGTGCGTTTTTGTTTAATCACGAGTCATGATCGTTCTGTTCGTTTGTGCTCCGAACGCTCATGGTACCCGATATACAATATACTCCAGTGCCACTCGAATTCGAACTCGAGCTACTCGAGAAGGCAAAATGTGCGAGCACGTAGCAGCGTTTACGCTTAAGCTGGGTATCCAGCACCCCGGAAAATAAAAATTCCTGTCAAACTTCATATAAAAAAAACTGTGCCAGGAATTTTTAGTTTACGTTTCCGTTGCTTGTGTATCCAGCAACTTCAACGAAATCCACCAATTTGTATCGATAGTTGGCATATCGATAGCGTGTGTGGACTGAGAGAACAACTGACACACAGCTCAGGAATATATAGTTTACAATTATTTTGGAAGGGAATTGTGAACAAGTCAGAGATGGAGCCAAAAACTGAGTGCAAAACAAAAAAAGGTATACATGAAGGTGCAGCAGCATGATAATACTAAATGAAGAAATATGGAAATTACTAATAAAATTCTTAATTATTGGCGCACACCAGCAGATTGATTTTGGCAAGGTACTGACCCGGCTGCAGAGTTCATTCTTTTACATGGTTTCTTTAAATTTTGGGGTAATCCTGTACCGACCACGAAGGCTTCAGCATTAGTATCTGCTGGGCTTTCAATTTCAACAGTGCCGCTATATTCCCTTGGGCATACTCGCATCATATATGTTAATTGTGCAGATAGTAAGGCCTTTAAGGCCTATCTCCAGCACTGCGGAAAATTCCTGCCAGGAATATGCTAGTTATTTCGTTTGTGTGGAACGTAACTTTGTTCTTTGTAAATAGTGTCAATTGTAAAATTTCAAATTAAAATCTAATTATGAACTGATTGTTTTGGTGGCGGCATATATTGCTGCAAAAAAAAGGAGGAGGTAAAGCGCAAACTGAGGCGCCACAAATATTGGGTGAACTCTTACTATCTACACAATTAACATATATGATGCGAGTATGCCCAAGGGGCACGGTAGAAATTGAAAGCCCAGCAGATACTGATGCTGAAGCCTTTCGAGGTCGTACAGGATTACCCCAAATTTTTAAGAAACAATGTAGAAGAATGAACTCTGCAGCCGGGTCAGTAACTTGGCAAAATCAATCTGCTGGTGCGCGCCAATAATAAAGAATTTTATTAGTAATTTCCATATTTCTTTATTTATTATTATCATGCTGCTGCACCTTCATGTATAGAAGATTTGTAATTTCGACCTTTTTTTTTTGTTTTGCACTCAGTTTTTGGCTCCATCTCTGACTTGTTCACAATTCCCTTCCAAAATAATTGTAAACTATATATTCCTGAGCTGTGTGTCAGTTGTTCTCTCAGTCCACACACGCTATCGATATGCCAACTATCGATACAAATTTGTGGATTTCGTTGAAGTTGCTGGATACACAAGCCACGAAAACGTAAACTTAAAATTCCTGGCACAGTTTTTTTTATATGAAGTTTGACAGGAATTTTTATTTTCCGGGGTGCTGGATACCCAGCTTAAGCGTAAACGCTGCTACGTGCTCGCACATTTTGCCTTCTCGAGTAGCTCGAGTTCGAATTCGAGTGGCACTGGAGTATATTGTATATCGGGTACCATGAGCGTTCGGAGCACAAACGAACAGAACGATCATGACTCGTGATTAAACAAAAACGCACGATCACAAACGATCATCATGATTCCGTCAGAATTCCATTTGGTTCGAACTGAGCGTTCGACTCAAACGCTCAGTTCAAACGATCCGCTCCGCTCGCTCAAACTAAATGAAAAAATCATGAGTTCGAGTAATGTTCGAGCCTGATCGAACATTTCCTACCCGTTGCAGCTCTCTGGTGAGCATGTAAGACCAAATAATATTAATTAAAATTATTTTGCAAAAATATATAACTCACAAAGGACTGCAAGATTATATGTAAATATATGATTTTATGACTATTTGTAATATTTATGTTTATCTAATATATAAAACCCTTTGTCCTGACTGACACATCAACGTGTAGGCCAAACGGCTAAAGGTAAAGAGATGAAATTTTCACACAACATAGCTGAGACAATTTTATCGTGCAATAAGACGGCGTTTTGTTAAATTCCACCTGGAAGTGTGTTTTCCCGAGGTCAAAAGGTCATGGAATTGCTTTGTATGAAAAACTCTTTTGTTTCTTAAGATATCTCAACCAAACTTACAGATTATATGTTTGGGACTGTCTCTTACATTCTGACCAAATTTGGTCAAAGTCGGATTACTATATCATATAGCTGCCATAGAAATAATCGGATGAAAAGAACCTTTAGTATGGAAACTTTTTTGTTTCTTAAGATATCTTAACCAAACTTACAGATTAGATGTTTGGGACTGTCTCTTACATTCTGACTAAATTTGGTCAAAGTCGGATTACTATATCATATAGCTGCCATAGGAATAATCGGATGAAATTAACCTTTAGTATGGAAAACTTTTTTGTTTCTTAAGATATCTTTACCAAACTTACAGATTATATGTTTGGGACTGTCATTCATCATTCTGACCAAATTTGGTAAAAGTCGGATAACTATGTCATATAGCTGCCATAGGAACAATATAATACAAATTATCGATTATTATGAAAATTGTTATTCTTTCTTAAGAAATCTCAACCAAACTCATACTAAAGGTTACTTTGACTAAACTTAATTAACATTATTAACTAAATTTCATTTCCGCGAGCGAAGCGAGCGAGGGGCGGAGCCCCCTAGTATGTTTATATTTATATGCGCTTCTCTTACGCACGCTGAAAATTGTAATCTCTCTTTGAATAAATATCAACTTGGGTGATTTACTGATTTATCTTTGATTTGAGTATTATTGATTTAGTTTTAGTTTTATGCAATCGATAATCGATCTGCACGTGTCACTTGTCGCATTTGCATTTGCACTTGTACTTGTCCTTTTGTACTCTCACTCGTGTGTTTTTTAGATATATTTTTTTGACAATGTAATAAGGTTATTAATTGAGAGAGAGAGAGAGAAGACTGAATTATTATTTTATATTGTTTAACATGTTTGGGGCTGTGTGAGGCGTCAGCAATAGTTTTAGAATATGCCATAAGCCATCAGTTTGGATACGAGTTTATAAAATGTGGAGCGGAGAGAATTGGTAAAATTATAATACAGAAAAAAATTTGCCCTCAAAAAATGTAGAGGAAAGAAATTTTTTGTATTGAATTTGTGCGCTTACTTTTGATAATTTAGCCATGTGCATTCTCTCACTATGGTTAGACACTGGGGCAAATTATCAAACGGGGCAATAGCAAAATTTACAATTTACAATTTTTTTTGAATTTTAAATTTTTAAATTTTGAGTAAGATACTAGATACTAGTGAAAAAACGGCAAAAGGGAAAATTTTGAAATTTTGCCGTGCTACGATTATGTTGATGATGATGATGAAGAAGTAGACGACGGCGACGATGTAGAGTGGACGACGGCGGTAATGATGATGTAGATGATGATGATGAAAAGTTTTTGATGAAGACGACGGCGACGACGGTGATGATGATGTAGACGACGACGACGATGCTGATGCTGATGATGATGCAGACGACGATGATGAAGAAGACGACGACGGTGATGATGATGATGATATGGACGTTGATGTGGACGTCGTCGTCGACGATGACGGGGATAATGAAGCGAGCGCTGATCCTAGTTTCCCATCCAGTGAATGCCCATTTTGGTTTGGAGTGAAACAAAAGACAGGCATACAAGGCAATTTTGTGGGAAGCTGATCAGCGGTAAATGACAGTGTCCAGACAACCAACCAAGTCCAGATGCCATGTAGTCTACCCGTATGGATTCTGCATTGAAAATACAATGCAGAGTAAGTATTTTTTGATAATAGTTTGTGGTTTAGAGTAAAGGCCTGACTCCAGCAACTTAAAATTCCTTGTCAGGAATTTGACAATTATTTCGTGTGTTTGTGGAACATAACTAAAACAGTGTGACCAAACACCTAATAATAAGGAAATGTTTACCTAAAACTGGCATATTTTTGACCATTCACCAAAAACGTACATGGTCACTCTGACAAATCAGCTGTGCTCTATAAACAAACAGTGCAAATATAAAGAAAAATAAAATAATTTAAAATATGCTCTGATGATGAAGCTATTATGTTAGTTGCGGCACATATTGTGGCAAAAGAAAAAGTATCGGTTATCTGCCAAAGGCATGGGCGTGCCTCGACTGCTTTTATTAATGCAATTTTCTCCTCGCGTTGAAAATTCAAGTCTCTTTTTTTTGTTTTGCGCACAGCACCTTGACTCTCCATGTTTGACATTTGAATAAGTCCACCAGGAATAATTGCTTGATATATTTTCCTGATAGACTCATCAGCTGTTCTCTCAGTCCACACATGCTATCGATATGCCAAAAATCGATATGGATTTGTGGATTTCGTTCAAGTTGCACCAAACGAAAACGAAAACTATAAATTCCTGCCAAAGTTTTTTTTATATGAAGTTTGACAGGAATTTTTAGTTCCGGGCCTGCTGGAGAGAGGCCTTTAATCATAAATAAATTTATAAATAACTAGGGGGCTCCGCCCCCTGCTCGCTTCGCTCGCCAACCCCCGGCTCGCTTCGCTCGCGGAACTGAAATTTAGTTAATAATGTTAATTAAGTTTAGTCAAAGTAACCTTTAGTATGAGTTTGGTTGAGATTTCTTAAGAAAGAAAAACTAATCGATAATTACTACTAATACATATTACATACTAATCGATAATTTGCATTATATTGTTCCTATGGCAGCTATATGTTATAGTAATCCGACTTTTACCAAATTTGGTCAGAATGATGAATGACAATCCCAAACATATAATCTGTAAGTTTGGTTAAGATATCTTAATTTATATAATAAATTGCACATTAACCTTT
>JAWNLU010000526.1:0-56593 GCA_035042165.1 Drosophila kuntzei | reverse complement strand
CCACCATGGCCCGACGTTGCCCACAGGCAACTTCCGGTAGCGCCCTAACCAATGGGCGTGGCGACTTCAAATTTTGGCAAAATACTTCTTTAATTTATACAAAATAATACAAAGCAAAAAAAAATTTTTTACACCACAGGGAAAAAGTCGGGGTCGAAAGGGTTAATTATACATATACATTAACATTTGTTGTTAATACACATTTTTTAATTAATTAGACCCCGTACTTAAGAAAAGTACAGGGGTTTATTAAGTTTGTTTCAAAACAAAACGTGCGTAACAGGCAGAAGGAGGCATGGCATACCCCATATTAATTCGTCTACCAAGATCCGATACTGTCGGCGCACCTGCGCAACATTTCTTCAACTCCATTGCCGTTGCTTGCAGCTGTCTTCGTACATATGTATGTACATTCGTCGTGACGTTGGATTGTCTCCACCATTCTTGTAATCCAAATCCAACAGAAGGTGTTCCTGAGACAATTAATTCACATCATAAGTGTCTTCTCATTGTTTGAATTTTGTACCAACAATCCTACACTTGCATATATATATTCATACGTATGTATGTATCTACATACATACAAATGCAAGTCGCATCTCCACTTTAACCCATATTAAGGAAATCACACATTCATTTGGGTTTCTGTTCGATATTGATGTATTCCATATAAATTCGCAAACAATACAACACAATTAACATATATTTACACATAAATTATATTTCTTACCACGGCAGCCAACAATTACATACATACATACACACACACAAACTGGATCGCTGCTACATAGAAGCAAGCCAACACATATATGTTTGTAATTGTTGCCGTCGTTGCTACACATATATATCACACAACATAAAAGCACCGCACTAAACGCGATTCGAAATTACAATTAATTATAATCAAATGAAAATCAATCAAGCGACGAATATTTACACAAAGTAAACAACGTTATCGGATAGCCGCCACAACTATCGATAACTGATCTCAACTTTCGGTATTGAATCGGCACGAACATCGCAGCAATCCTGGAAATCTCGCATCACGAGACGCTGGCTTACGAAAATGGCCGACGGCGTCACTTGACTTTTTCTGGTGAGCTTGGAGTGTGCAGACGTGTTTTTTTAATAAGTAAGTGTGAAGTGCAAAAGTGACCAATCGACTTGTCCATCAGGACACGTGATCTAGACTGGGAAAAGAAAACCAACGAGCAGCAACAGCGTTACTTGTAAGAAAAGTGTGTGCAGCAGCAGCGGCGACACCGTTTTGTCGCCAACCGTGCATTTGGCTAGCGAAGCACCTGCCACAACCCGGCGTGGCTTTTACAAGTGTGAGTGTGTGTGTGTGCGACGAAACCGCCACCCCATCTGGTGAGACGACGACGCCGCAAACAAAACAAAACCACAACACCCGCACGCAGCCACCGCCAACAACAACAACACCAGCACGCAGCCACCGCCGGCAACAACGGTAGCAACAACCACGTTGTGCCACCACGGCAGCAACGACCGCCAGCAACAACAGGGCGCAACAACAACACCTGCACGCAGTCACCGCCGGCAACAACGGCACCAACAACTACGTTGTGCCACCACGGCAGCTACAACCACGGCAACAACGACCACCAGCAGCAACTACAACAAAAACAACAACACGTACGGGCTCCTCGGCAAGACTCGGCGCCTCTGGCAGTGAGTTGGTCCTCGACTTCGAAAACGATCAGACGTATTTACATCAAGTGTGCTCATCAACAAGTAACTTAGTTAGTCCGCGACCTCGAAAACGATAAGACGTATTTACACCAAGTGCTCATCCTAGAAAAAAGAGTTAGTCCCCGACTCGCGAAGAAGATACACGTGCGTTGAAATCAATCAGTCATAGACTTTCAAGTATTCATGAAGACAACTACAAGTGCTCATCGACAATTAACTAGGATTCGGTCCTCGACTCGCGAAGAAACCACACGTGCTTGAATCAAAACATTTGACTTAGTTCGAGACATTCGAAACAACGTGTTCTCATAGTCGGCAAAAAAAGAAACGCGAAGCAAAAAAAAATCAATCCTAGATTTTCGAAGCAATCTCACGTGTCATAGTAAACAATAATCAGTTCTAGACTCGGAAAGAATCAACACGTGTTTTTATAAACATTTTCAAAAACAAAAGACTCAATCGTCGATTTTCGAGAGGATTGCACGCGCTTTCATCAACGCTTTGCAAATCGAACTCACGTGTACTCGGAAAATAAATCGAGCTTTTCATCGTCGTTGCTTACGGTGCTAATTTTTCTGGTGCGCATTGAACTCCGGTCACACCATGGTAAACGTTACGTGGGTGTATTACCGTTGGAAGGAGGAACTAGTGGCGATGGCCAAGGAGTTTGGTCTCGATACCGAAGGCAACGTATCCGACCTCCGAAGCCGTCTCGCGTCTTTCGTGTCCCTCAGCACGCATGCTGAGCAGGTGAATAAGCGATTGATCGAGTTAGAACAGCATTACGATGATGCCTCCGGTTCCGATCAGAGCAAACGAGACGCGAAACGTCGTTCCCGCAGTGTTTCTCCGGAACAAAGGGAAGCCGGTCGAGGAACCGGTACGAACAATACTCGAACGGCGATTCCTAAGGTAGTCTTGACCGCACCAGAGGATCAGCCATCGGAATCGCGTTCCACTTCTCGCTTTCGATCTTGCAGCCGTAGCTTGCCGTTCGCTCCGCCGCCGTCTCGCTCAGAGGTTGCATACCGTACCT
Source organism: Drosophila kuntzei (assembly GCA_035042165.1). NCBI lineage: Eukaryota > Metazoa > Arthropoda > Insecta > Diptera > Drosophilidae > Drosophila > Drosophila kuntzei. Next base: position 53,844 of record JAWNLU010000526.1, on the reverse strand, counting down.
TCGCTGAGAAGGTGCTGCGGTGGGGAATTCACTTCGACGGGCAGTCAGAACCACTGACCTGGCTCACCTTTCGCAAGCCATTCCTTAAATGCTTACGGGGAATGCCAGTGATTGGTTCCGGGTCAGCCGTCTACAGAGCGTGACCTGGATCAGCTTCAAGAGGGAGTTCCTCGATTTCTTCTTGCCCCCGCGGTACTTCCAGCGATTATAAGACCAGATACGAGCACGACAACAAAGGCAAGGAGAAGCCTTCAAGCTGTACAGCGTGGAGTTACGCTTGCTCATGAAACGAGCAGGTTATTTTGGAGAGCAGGAACTGGACCGAGCTTATGAGAATCTGTTGCCGGAATACCAGCTTTACATAAGGAGACACGAGGTAACCACACTGGCGAAATTGACATAGCTGGCTACAGATTTTGAGTTTGTACGAGACTGCGAGCGACAAAGCCATAACAACCAGGCCACACAACCAGGGATGACATCAGCCATGACCAGAAATGAACCAGCACGAGTATTAAAGCATAGGAATCCATTCCGGCATCCACATCCTGGTCCGCAGAGTTCTGGAGAGGCACCTCACGTTAGCAGGATGATGCAGGAGGCAGGACCAGCCATAGACGTGAGACGTGCTTGTAGACGGTGTGGTGAAATCGGTCATCATCAACGGGATTGCCGGAATCCACAAGTCTACTTCTGTTGGCGCTGTGGAAAACGAGAAGTCAGAACCATGGAGTGTTGCGGCATAGTCTCGGCAAACGGACAACGGCCTCAGCAACAGCCGCCAACCAGTCCCGGGAATAAAACCAGTCCTACGAGTGGAGAAGGCGCGTATCGCGGCGGAGGTAAAGATCGAGGGACAGGTGCGACAAGCCACAGATACAGGAGCCACAAGGAGTTTCATCAGCGAGAGCGCCGCTCGCGAACTCAGCAAAACCCCACTCAGGGAAGTACGTACCAAGGTAAGCATGGCGGATGGGAGCCGCACAACAGTATGCAAGGCATTTGTCGCGACGCGTCAAAACATTTTGTATTCCTTAAAGCCATGATTACACTTCACTTCGATAACTGACAAAAATTCTCTGAATAATATTTAAAAATACTGTTCAATAGAAAAGCAGCTTCAGATACGTAATGGCTCTTATGAAGTCAAAATTTAACTGATTGACAACATTGAATGCAATTCATTAAATAGGTATTTTCTTTTTAATTAGGTAAAAAAACAAATAAAATAGGTAGTGATTTCCATTCATATTACATCAGAACGGTTACAAGTTCATCTGTATTTCCTTCATTATTGCTTTTACCTGCATACATATACCTGGCCAAAATTCCCCAAACTTCATTTGCACAACAACGGTTTTAAAAGGGTAATAAGACAGGTACTAGTGACAATAACAGAAAATATCATAACATTGACAAGCAGTCACAGCGAGAACGCATGTATTTGCACTGCGCTCTTCTTCTTCCCATTACCATTTTATTGCGAGGTTGCATCAGTTTTTCGTCTAAAAGTGGTCTTAAGCGCGCCTAGATGCATGAAAGACCGGGGTAATTCCGTTAGAGAATTGATTCCCAAATCGTCCTGTGGTAGTGGGATGGAGTCCAAATGAGTCCAATTTTTGTTCTATTCCATCAAAGTTGAAAAATAGCCTAATTTTAGTACTCTTTTTAAACATTGATAAAAAAACTAAGCAACTGCGGAAACAAACAATAATCATTAGAAATTAACATACTTTTCAGATGAAACCAAAAACATAAAGATCGGTCGCATGCCTTGCCTATAATTCAATTCAAAAATTCGTATTTTTTCTAAAATTTGCACATTTCTGCACGCACTGAAAAATGGGTCGATTTTGAGAAGCAGTAACGCCCACGATTTTTACCTGATTCAAAAAATCTTTCGGTTCCGTTATTTTTAAAGATTTTTCTATATATAATTGTTTTTAAATCGCTTTCCTGAAAAAAAGGGGTTTACGACACTTTACGCCTTAATTGTCCCACAGTGCGACGGTGCAACTAGGCGAGAAAATCGCATGTATACCATTTCTGGTGTTGCCAAATGTCGTCGACGAAGTGATACTGGGCATAGATTTCCTGTGCGCCATCCAGGCGGCCGTGCTCTGCGGCCATTTTCAGTTACAGCTCACTCCAGCGTCATCAACGCCATCGGAGGGTCGTCGTAACATCTGCGCCACCGCGGCGAGTCAGGATTCCGAGGAGGCACATGCTCTAGATTCTGCAAACGCTACTGTCTCACGGAACAGGATCAACACGAAGACACTTCGGAGGAAACCAGTAGCGATGTTTGCTGCTTAGCAATCCCGCCGAAACCGGACACTCATGTCAATGAGGCAGATGACGACGACCGGTCGCACAGAGGACCAGTCCGGAGGATGAGTCCGACCTGGAGCCATGGGTGCAAGAGTTCCTGGACCGCGAACTAGCCCAATTTGACACATTGACCGAAGCGACACACATAGCAGAGCATGTGATCACCATGAAAGATGACCGCCCTATCAAAAAAGGAACTACCCGAAGAACCCGGCTATGCAGCGGATCATCGACGACCAGGTCGATGAGCTGCTGAGGAATAATTGCATCGATCCGTTGAAAAGCTCTCATAGTGCGCCCTAAGTGCTTGTGGGCAAGAAGACAGGAGACGTTCGGATGTGTGTTGACTACAGACAGCTGAACGCGAACTTTTTCCCTGATGCATACCCGCTGCCTCGGATCCACCATCTCAAGAGTGGCTACTGGCAGATCCCGATGGTTCGTGGTAGTCGGCAGTACACCGTCTTTACGGTTCCAGGCCGATGACTGTTCCACTGTAAAGTGATGTCGTTTCGGCACCCGCTACGTTTCAGCGAGCTCTGGACAGCGTCATCGGACCCGACATGGAACCGTTCGCTTTCGCGCACTTGGACGATATCGTCGACAGTGGAACTACGTTGGAGTAACACGTGCGGAACCTCGGCGAGGTGCTTCGAAGGCTGAGACAGGCAAACCTCCGGCTCAATAAGGCGATTTTTAGATTCTCCGACGCAGTCTTGTTTACCTAGGCCACGTCATCAGCGGCGAAGTGATTCATACCGATCCTGACAAGAGTGCAGCGGTCCCAGAAATCCAAACGCCTTCGACGTGCCGCGAGCTGAGATGTTGCCTCGGGATCGCCTCCTGGTATCGCCGTTTTGTCCCGAATTTTGCAGCCATCGTCCAACCCATGTCAACCTTCTTAAAAAAGGGCCAGAGATGGGAATGGAAAGCCGAGCAGCAAGCCGCATTCGATGAACTCAAATCGCGATTGACGGAGGCACTTGTCCTATCCTGTCCGGACTTTAACGAAAAGTTCGTGCTACATACCGACGCTAGTGACTGTGGACTTGGAGCCGTCCTGACGCAGCAACATCAAGGAGCGGAGCGGGTGATCGCCTACGTTAGCCGACGATTGATCAAGGCCGAGAAGAACTGCTCCGCCACCGAGAAGGAGTGTATAGTGTGGGCTATTCGCTATTCGAAACTACGTTTCTACCTGGAGGTTACCGCTTTGACGTGGTAACCGATCATCTTGCGCTGAAATGGCTGAACAGCATCGACAACCCGACTGGAAGAATTGGGCGCTGGGCGTTGGAGCTTCAGCAGTACCAATTCGACATCCACTACCGGTGAGGGAAGCAGAACATCGTGGCCGATGCTCTATCCCGGCAACCACTGGAGGTGACATTACATTACACACCTGGGTCATTCGACTCACCAAACGGATTCTCGAGGCCCCGGATCGCTTTCCTGACTTCGTCATCGAGTTAAATGGTGGAATGTCATGACCACCCGACAGCCGGACACTTGGGGATTCGAAAGACAATCGCACGGATCTATCAACGTTATTACTGGCCCGGCTTGTTCCGCCGGCATTGATTTGTAGCAAACAGCACCGTAAAGCCCACAACAGAACACGACGGAAAGTGCAAATCACACCATCAAGACCATAATCGCCCAGAATATACACAGAGAACTGAACTCGTGGGACGAGCTTCTGCCGGAGATCATGATCGCGATCAACACCAGCATCTCGGATACCACAGGATTCAGCCCAGCTTTCCTAGTACAAGGACTGGAACCCCGGTTACATGAAGCAATCTACGAATAAGTAACCCGCGGCGTTGGACGAGAGGTGACAACTCCAGACGACTAGGCGAGCCGGCTGCAGGACATCTTCGGGATCGTCAAAGAAAATATCCTGCGAGCAAGCAACGACCAGGCACGACACTATGACCTACGAAGACGCGAGTAGTGTCCCGAACTTCAGAGTCTCGTCCTCATCAAGCACCTCGTACAATCCAATGCAGCTGAACTTTTCGCAACTAAATTGGCCACAAAATACGAAGGCCCCTATGTGGTTCGGAAATTCATCTCCCCGAACATAGTTCGCGTGCAAAGGGTGGGATCGTTTCAGCGTCGGACTGCCAACATTGCCGATCTCAAGGCATACCATGCTGAGCCCGACGGTCCATGGGTGCGAGGCAGCATTCTGCGTGCCTCACATTTTCACAACTAAAGGCCTATCTCCAGCACTGCGGAAAATTCCTGCCAGGAATTTGGTAGTTATTTCGTTTGTGTGGAATGTAACTCTGTTCTTTGTAAACAGTGTCAATTGTGAAATTTCGAATTAAAATCTAACGGCTGAAGCCGTTCGTGGTCGGGTACAGGATTACCCTAAAATTATAAGAAACAATGTAAAAGATTACGTGAAATCTGCAGAATCAATCTGCCAATAATAAATAATTTTATTAGTAATTTGCATATATATTTATTTATTATTTCCATGCTGCTGCACCTTCATGTGTAGAAGATTTGTAATTTCGACCTTTTTTTCTTGTTTTGCGCTCAGTTTTTGGCTCCATATCTGACTTGTTCACAATTCGCTTCCAAAATAATTGTAAACTATATATTCCTGAGCTGTGTGTCAGTTGTTCTCTCAGTCCACACACGCTATCGATATGCCAACTATCGATAAAAATTTGTGGATTTCGTTGAAGTTGCTGGATACACAGGCAACGAAAACGTAAACTAAAAATTCCTGGCACAGTTTTTTTTATATGAAGTTTGACAGCAATTTTTATTTTCCGGGGTGCTGGGTATCCAGCTTAAAACAAGCAGAACCGAATGAACGGAATCAGTTCCTATGAACATCTGGCAACACCACCATCTGACACAGCGATCTGCACGAACATCGCAGCAACCCTGGAAATATCGCATCACGAGACGCTGGCTTGCAAAAATGGCCGACGGCGTCACTTCACTTTTCTGGTGAGCCAAGAAGCGAACAGACGTGCTTTTACGCGAAGTGACTTTGAAAACCGTGAGTGAGGATTCTGCCAATCAGACACGTGACCAAGTGCACGTGTGAGCAACAGCAACAATAGTTTGAGCAACAGGGGTAACAACGATCGACAACAGCGGCGCCTGGTTACTTGTGGGAAAGGCGTGTGTGTGTGTGTAGCAGCAGCGGCGACCTCGTTTTGGCGCCAACAGATAATTTGGCCAGCGGAGCACCCGCAGCAACTTGGCGTTGCTTTTGAAAGTGTGTGTGCGTGTGCGACGGCAGCGCCACACCATTGTTAAGCCTCACGTGAGACAACGATGCCGCGGGTCTGACGCCGCACAAAACAACTTTTTGTGTGCGCGCGACCGCAGCCGGCGACTCTCTTTGCCAACACTTTTTGAAACAACGACAACAGCAACCGCCAGCAACAACAGCCAACAACGACAACTACAGTTTGTGCAACGACGGTGGCAACGATCAGCCAGCAGCGCCAGCTAACAACAACAACGAGTAGCAACGACCGACAACAACAGCCAACAGCAACAACCACGGCAGCCACGGCCAACAACAGCGAGGAGCAGCAACAACAACAACGAGCATCAACGACCGCCAACAGCCGCAACAACAACAGCACGCAGCAACCGCCGGCAACAATAGTCAACAGCAACAACAACGTAGTGCAGCCACAGAAGCAACGACCGCCAGCAGCAACAGGCCGCAACAACAACAGCACGCAGCAACCGCCGGCAACAATAGCCAACAGCAACAACCACGACAGCAACGACCGCCAGCAACAGCAATCAGGAACAACAACGACAAGCAGCAACCGGCAACAACAACGTTGCGCAACATCGACGTTTGACAAGAGTATCGACGACAACAGTGAGTAACAGCGACGTTCAGCAACAGCAACGACAGTGAGCTTGGCGGTGAGAAAGAAGAGGATTTGCAGATTGCCGGTAAGCTGGCCAATGGCCAACCTTCCTCTCCCACTCTGGGAAGTGGGGAAAAATCAACTTTGAATATGCTGCGACCTTTTAAATCTCCGAAATAAAGAAAGCCTCCTTTGTGTACACATTCACTATATATGTATGGGGTATTTTGCGGGCATGAACTTTTTTTTCAGCATTTAGCGACTCCTCTTCGGGTCGCCTGCATGACTCACACGAGTTCTAGGAGGTGATCCCAGACAACCCAGCGAAGATTATTTTACATAATCTTGCTGGGTGTGACTTGTCTTCAGAAGAAGCTGGGTGGTTTCCAGTGATTCAAGCACCGGCTATGCCACTTCGTCTCATGGATCAGCGCTCAGCCTTTTCTGAAACGAGTCAGAGCCTGGGATTCCTCCGAATCGGGCACCTCAAGGGCACGGTGTGGGAAGTCAAATCGAGCGCGGCTCGAGCGCACTTCTCGCCGTTGCTCTTGAGGCACCTTTGGATTCGAGTGGTCATCGGATGCGATGCGAAGTGGAGTCGGAGGACGACAGCTGTCGAAGCTCTATCTTCAGTCGTCCCAGAACTTTACAAATTTTCTGTAAAATACCCTGACTGGACTGAGACGCCGACCCCGGCTGGGAAAACTTCGTTACAAAGTTGTTCTCTCAGCAAATTTTTTGGATCCCAGAATTCGACGGATTTTTCTTAAGAATCCTTTCCAGCTTGCGGCAGCCAAAAATCGTTTGGTAGGATTGATGCGCCAAATACTTGCTCTAAATAAGCTTAATAACGCCTTCCACATTCACATGACAATTAATTATTAATGAGAAAAGGGTTTCAGCAGAAGTCCCAGAGACATCGTCGATTCAACCGGACAATGGCCTTAAATTTACATCACAGAGCACATGTTTACTATTGAATGCATTTTGAATTCTATTGAGGTTGGCTCTGAATGTGAAGAGTCTGAGGAAGAGGACGAACCGAAGCTCAAATTGGCAACAACCAAGATTTATGGCTATTCGCCAAAGCCAATAGATGTAAACGCTGACATTATGAACTAACGTATCCACGTATGTACCGTCTGGCTAATGTACTTTATTCTGTGCCTGCTACCTAGGTTTCAGTGGAAAGATGCAACTTGTTTTGTGAATCTCTAATAAAATTATATTTCTGAAATTAAACAAAAAGAAAACTTAATTGCATATGAACTATTAAATCTGTGGGTACAGGGAAGTCTGGGAAGCCGACAAGTATATATGTATATATACTGTGTAAATATATAATTGTTTTCTCTATCTCTTTCACTCATTTGCGCTTTGAAAAATGTCTCCTGTTGCGCCTAATTCCCTACCTGAGAGCACACAATGTAATCCCAGCACATCAATTTGGCTTCCGAGAAAAGCATGGAACTATCGAGCAAGTCAACCGGATAACATCAGAAGTACGTACTGCATTCGAGCATCGGGAATACTGCAGTGCGATATTTCTTGACTTCTCTCAGGCCTTCGATAGAGTGTGGCTTGACGGCCTCATGTACAAAATTAAAACGACACTCCCTACATACACCCACAAGCTACTAGAGTCGTACCTCTACAATAGAGTCTTCTTCCACTTAATTAAAGCTGGAGTTCCTCAAGACAGCGTACTGGGACCAACCTTATATGTCATTTACACAGCGGACATCCCTACAAACGAACGGTTAACAACATCTACGTTTGCCGACGATACAGCTATTTTAAGTCGCTCCAGATGCCCTATCCAAGCAACATCAAAACTAGCTGATCACCTGGTGGTAGTGGAGAAATGGCTTCAGACTGGCGTATTAAAATAAACGAACCAAAGTGTAAACACGTAACGTTTACTCTCAACAGGCAAACCTGCCCTCCGCTAACTTTGTAAAACACTCAACTCCTCCAAGCTGATGTAGTAACGTACCTTGGCGTTCACGTTGACAGACGGCTCACTTGGAATTATCATATTAAAGCTAAGAAAACACAGATAACTCCGAAAGCCACTAACCTTCATTGGCTTTTAAATGCTCGATCTCCCCTTTGCCTGGAATACAAGGTACTATTATACAGCTCCACAATAAAACCAATCTGGACCTACGGTTCGCAGCTATGGGGAAATGCGAGCAACAGCAGCATTAATATCGTTGAGCGAGCACAATCCAAGATTTTGAGAACTATCACTGGTGCACCATGGTATGTTCGGAATGAAAACATCCGTAGAGATCTTAACATTCTATCCGCAAAAGATGAAATAGCACAACAAAAGGCGAACTACATCATCAAGCTATCACTGCATCCGAATCTCCTAGCAAGGCGCTTAACTCGGGTTTGCAATCAAACCCGCCTCCAACGCAACGACCTCCCAGCCCAGCAGTAATATATCGGGGCCCCTAGACCTTAACCAGTCGACTTGACTGTAAATAAGTTATAATTATAAGATTTGATTAACTTATTGTAAGTCACCACCCGGAGAAGATTCAATAAACAAAGCAAAGTAGTTAAAAAAAAAAAAAAAAAAATTTGCGCTTTTACATGAGCCGCTGATTAGGCGGTCTGGGCAAGTGTCTAAGCAGATATTTAAATATACATACATATACATGTACATGCATTTGTACATACATATTATATATCAACTGAATGGTATTAATTCGTAGATCAAATATATAGGTGTATATATGATCTGGCTCTTTTAGTTCAAAAGATATTTGAATTCAATTTTTATTTTCAATTTTTAAAATATTAAAAATTAAAAATAAAAGTTAATTTTAATATAAAAAATTGAAATATAATAATTATTTTTTATTTTTATCATATAAATTAATTTTAATAATTAAAAATAAGTTTTTCAGTAGAGTAGATTAATGCGAGCCAGATTGTACAGGCAGGCCAAGTTTATATATAATATGTGCAGGTGGCAGCAGTTGTCACTACTCAAAAAGCGGTTCTGGTAAGCGTGGCCCAAGGACTACGTTCGGGGCGAGAACCACAACCGAATATGGAGGTCGTGGTCGTAAATGAAGACAACACACCACCTCAGCGTTGGACAACAGGCAGGGTGATCGGCGTCGCTGGGAAAGATAGCAAAATTCGAATGCTGGACGTCAAAACGGCCATTGGCAAAATTAGTCGCCCGATCCACAAGTTGGCGGTCCTTCCTAGTCTTTGGAGTCGCAAGTAGAGTCCTTCAACGTATCCGGCATGTTTGCACCACCTTTAGCATAATGTTGGGCTTACATTGGGCCGCAGAGCATCATATTTGACAGCCACAGTGTCACGGAGCAATGTGAACACAAAGTCAAGTTGCACAAATATGTGTCAGTTTCAATTTGAACACTTGTGTCATTCGGTGCCGCATACTCTCTGCGGCAGAGATTGGCACGGATGTGACTCAAAATAGTTTGACAGTTGATTCAAAGGAAACAGCTCAAAGCAACCCTGTTTGTCTGTGGCAAGCATATCGAGGAAGTTGGTTGTCATTTTGGCTTGCCATAGCACTGTGATGCACAATTTATGTGTCACAGGGCTGTGGCAAGCCAAAATGATTGTCTTCAATGTGGACACAATTTATTAAACAGAACACAAAATATTGGATTGTTTTGTTGTCAACAGTGTGGCAGAAAAACCAAATAACCAGCTGGTCGAAAGTACTTGCATTCATGTGCACACAATTCTAAAATTTGTGCGAAATATTCCACAGCTCGCCATTCAACTTTGCAAACATGCCAACCTTCACTCGAGTCAAATTTAATTCGTCCACCCAGCAAGAGCGCTTTGCCTTGGGATTATTGTCTTCCAACTCGTCCAACAGCCACAGACCAAGAACAGCACACGCCCCGAGCTCTGTGTAATTCATTTCTTTCACCAAAAAAAAAAAAAATACAGAATTTTGGATTGTTTAGTTATAAAAAAAAAAACTATCGTTGACGCAGTGTCAGAAAAACCAACTTGCTCGAAAAACAGGCTTCTTTGAGCTGGTTCCTTTCAAAAAAACAGCTGTCAACCGATTTTTTGGCACATCCGTGCCAGTCTGTACCGCAGAAAGTATGCGACACCGAATGACACTGGTGTTCACATTGAAAGTGACACATTTTAATTATTTTGATGGCACAGCATTTGTGGTCACATTGCTTCGTGCCACTGTGTCAGTCAAATAGCATGCTTTGTGCCCCAATGTAAGCCCAACATAAATCACGGGCCAATTAGACAGTGGTAGTGAATAGAAACTTAAGAGCGACTTTCGAGGACTTCCACGGGCTTTGTGCCTGAAAATCGCAAACGTGTTTTTTTTCGTTCACACAAATTTTGTGTATGATGCACAGTTAATATGAAAACGAAATCGATACGTATCGATATGTTTAAAATTTACACTCTAAAATTAAAATTTGGTATGAATTAATTTTAAAAAAAGTAAAAAGTAAAAATCATTAAAAAATATTTTTTATATAATAATTTCGGGGCGGGCACGTGCCGGGCCGGGCTTTTTAAAAATTTGTCCAGCCCGGGCTTCAAATATTGGTTTCGGGCCCGGGCCGGGCCTCAAAAACGAGGCCAGTGCCCATCTCTAGCCCCGACTAGCACTATCGCACACAAAAAGAAAGGGTATTTATGCTGACTCTTTATTTTATGGATTTTATTTTCTTCACGAAATCTAAATCACCGGCTTGATCCCTGTTCAAAACGGAAAAGAGAGAGAGAGTTAAGCCGGGTATCCAGCACTACGAAAAATAAAAATTCCTGTCAAACTTCATATAAAAACAAGATCGGTTAAGCACACGCATACATACATATGTAAGCACGAGACAAAACAAAAGAATTTTCTAGATTAGCATTTATAAATATGAACATGCTGGATTATGAACACGACAAATAGCTAAAATCAGCTGAATTTAAAAAAGGAGTTGACACAGCCGGGATTTGAACCCGCAACCCAATGTCAAAATAGGATTACAAAGTATGGGGACTCAACCCGCTGAGCCATCACCTAGTTCATCAACAAGAAAAATTGCTTGTTAATCAATCTTATTGAAAAATGAATTAAAAATTTTATAATAACATCAAATGTTTATGTATATGTCAATTTAACATCAATAAGACATGACAATATAACATTAATGAATAAAAAAAAAAAACTATTCGTCCGAGGCAGGATTCGAACCTTCGACCTGCTTGATATCATAAAATTAGATGAATTCAGCGACTTAGCACAGTACGCCACGGAGCTCTGTAACATTTATCTGCCAAATTGCACCTTTGTTAACAGCATTTTTCTGCTATTAATTTATGATTATTGCCAACCCTCACACAATTAAACAGCACAGTACGCCACGGAGCTCTGTAACATTTATCTGCCAAATTGCACCTTTGTTAACAGCATTTTTCTGCTATTAATTTATGATTATTGCCAACCCTCACACAATTAAACAGCTTCACTTATTATTTTAATATCTTCGCTATTTACCGTCCGATCGCAATGAAATTTTCTACACAGATCGTGGACTATTTACGCTTCATCTGTGGAAAATCTGCAGTTTCTCGCTTTCAAATTGTTCTTGTAATTTAGAAATTAAATTTTAAATTTGGATTTTAGGGCGTTCAAGGGGGCGTGGCAAAATTATAAAACAAACTTGATCTGCTTGCAATATAGATGAACCTAGATACCGAGTTTGGTGTCTCTAGCTCTTATAGTCTCTGAGATCTCGATTTTCATACAGACGGACGGACGGACGGACGGACAGACGGACATGGCTATATCGACTCGGCTGTTGATGCTGATCAAGAATATATATACTTTATGGGGTCTGCCACGCCTCCTTCTGCCTGTTACGCACATTTTTTTTGAAACAAACTTAATAGACCCCTGTACTTTTTTTTAAGTACGGGGTCTAAAAACAGTGACATGAATTTTTAGTTTACGTTTTCGTTGCTTGGGTATCCAGCAACTTCAAGGAAATCCACAAAATTTTATCGATAGTTGGTATATCGATAGCGTGTGTGGAATGAGAGAACAACTGACACACAGATCAGGAATATTTTGCTTACAATTATTTTGGAAGCGAACTGTGAACAAGTCAGAGATGGAGCCAAAACCTGAGTGCAAAACAAAAAACAAAGTTCGGAATTACGAATCTTCTATACATGAAGGTGCAGCAGCATGATAATACACCAACACACCAGCAGATTGATTCTGCAGAGTTCACATAATCTTTTACATTGTTTCTTATAATTTTGGGCTAATCCTGTACCCGACCACGAACGGTCTCAGCATCAGTATCTGCTGGGCTTTAAATTTCAACCGTGCCGCAAATAGAGGTTCACTTAACATTTATGGAGCCTCGTTTGCGCTTAACGTCCTCCTTTTTTTGCAGCAATATATGCCGCCACCAAAAACAATCAGTTCATCGTCAGATTTTTAATCTTTACAAAGTAAAAGTCTAGTGACGAAAGCGTTTTCCTGCCCCAAAATTTCTGATATCCCATTTTGCGACGAACGATATTAAATTTAATATATAAATTATTTTAAAGAAAAAGTTTGGCATTCGGCACATTGCGCAAAGAGATCTCGATTCTGTATACCTAAAAGTATTTTTAATGCGCAGTGCTTGATTTTCAAATTAGTATGATAAATATGGTATATAGTAAAATGTATATATTCAGTTAACAGGTAATAGCTTCCAAACCTTTTCGCTGAAAGATATGTGTTATATATCAGAAGACGCGAAATTTAAAGTATTACAACATATTGAAATGTAATAAAAATTGTTGGACCCGTTCTCTAGTAAATCGCCAAAATGTAAGCTAATAAACCTGTTTTCACTTGTTGCATATTACCTGCGCACTTTGCAAACAAATATTCAAGTCACGTCAAAAAGAAGAAGATACCTTTCTAACGACATATAGAACACATCTGTAGCTTCCTCGGATTGGAACCAACGGGGGATTTCAAATTTATAGGGTTTTAGCTATTTCCCACTAAACTAGCTATTTCCCACCAAAGTCGTAGAACAAAAATTTGTAGATTTCTGATAAGAAATATTTCCTCATCAAAAAATCGAAGCTTTTTCAGCGCTTTGATCCAAACAAACATTTCATCTCATTTTGAGGAGGCCCTAAAAAATTTCAAATTTATATATCATTTGAACCAAATGTTGGATTGGAATGATCGAGGTACCATTCGACGCGTATTTTTGATCTGAATTTTTAAAAGTTTTTTAAAATTTAAAATTTAACCAAAATGCTACAACTGCCACACTAGCTGCAATCATTAAAATTTTGCCTCTCCCACTTACACCCACTAATTTCATAAATAAGGTGAGTTATTAAAAGTCTCAGTATGCACTTTTGATAGAGAAAGTCATACCTTTCGATCGGTATATAACTCGATCCGATCAGACATTGGTAGCAAATTTTCCATTCTTCGTGTATATATTGATATAGAATTGGCAACTCGAGACTGCGGTGGCAACCTTGGGCGGCTATGGCAACATTGCCTTTTTCGTTACAATATAGTGAGCCGGCATAAACCTAATTAGGTCAGGATATAGAGGACCAACTTAGATGCATAAAAAATAAAAAGTTTTCGTACTACAACTTGTTTTTCGACCGATCGTTCTTAGGGCAGCTAGATGATACAGTTGTCCGATCCAAAAATTAAAACAAACTTGATCTGCGTACGGTATCCAGGAACATAAATACCAAGTTTGCTCTTACACTGAAAAAAAGATCAACTTCTAAAATCAAGACCATTTTTGGACCACATTACTAATACTTAGAATATTAATCTAAAAATTCGCAGTTAGAGTCGTCGCTTCAGTTTGGTTACATGTCGAGGGATCGAAACCCGCTCTAGCAAAGGAAAAAACACATAATCGAAATATTTATAAAAAAAAAAATCCAAAAAAAAGTATAAATATCAAAAAAAAAAAAGTTAGTTGAAAGTTTAAAACACCTGCCATTTTTTTATTTTTGGTTTGAGAATTTAAGACTGTTTGGTCTTAAATTAAGAACGTATTCTTATTTGAAATGTTCTTAAAATCAAGATGTGTTTTCTAAATGTAAGAATCTTATGTTCTCGAACATGGCTAACTCGACTCCACTGTTGATGTTTCGTATCTGTCTCTAGGTTCTTGTATACCGGACGCAGATCAAGTTTGTTTCTATTTTCGGATCGGACCACTATAGCTGCATTCGAAACGATCGGTCAAAAATCCAATCTTTGTATGATTAAGAACTTTTTAGACCCCGTACTTAAAAAAAGTACAGGGGTCTATTAAGTTTGTTTCAAAAAAAATGTTCGTAACAGGCAGAAGGAGGCGTGGCAGACCCCATAAAGTATATATATTCTTGATCCGTCTGTCCGTCCGTCCGTCTGTATGAAAATCGAGATCTCAGAGACTATAAGAGCTAGAGACACCAAACTTGGTATCTAGGTTCATCTATATTGCAAGCAGATCAAGTTTGTTTTAGAATTTTGCCACGCCCCCTTTAACGCCCTAAAATCCAAATGTAAAATTTCTTTTCTAAATTACAAGAACAATTTGAAAGCGGGAAACTGCAGATTTTCCACAGATGAAGCGTAAATAGTCCACGATCTGTGTAGAAAATTTCATAGCGAATATATTAAAATAATAAGTGAAGCTGTTTAATTGTGTGAGGGTTGGCAATAATCATAAATTAATAGCAGAAAAATGCTGTTAACAAAGGTGCAATTTGGCAGATAAATGTTACAGAGCTCCGTGGCGTACTGTGCTAAGTCGCTGAATTCATCTAATTTTATGATATCAAGCAGGTCGAAGGTTCGAATCCTGCCTCGACCGAATAGTTTTTTTTTTTTATTCATTAATGTTATATTGTCATGTCTTATTGATGTTAAATTGACATATACATAAACATTTGATGTTATTATACAATTTTTAATTAAATTTTCAATAAGATTAATTAACAAGCAATTTTGAAATATATTAAATGATGGCTCAATGGGTTGAGTCCCCATACTTTCTAATCCTATTTTGATATTGGGTTGCGGGTTCAAATCCCGGCTGTGTCAACTCCTTTTTTAAATTCAGCTGATTTTAGCTATTTGTCGTGCTTATAATCCGGCATGTTCATATTTATAAATGCTAATCTAGAAAATTGTTTTGTTTTTGCTCGTGCTTACATATGTATGTATGCGTGTGCTTAACCGATCTTGGAAATACACATATTGTTGTCTCGCTCTCTCTAACACATATGTCTATTCGACTTTACATTGATTATTTGATGTTTTTAAATATAAAACCCTACGACGAATCAATGCTTAACTTAAATATAAATTAATTTTCACCAGTCTTTGCTTTTTTCATACCAAGTACGGGGTCTCCGACAGTCGAGTATGGTCGACTGTATCGCGAGCGAAGCGAGCAGGGGCGGAGCCCCTGGTTTTTTATTAAGATATCTCAACCAACCTGACAGAATATGCAATTAAGTTGACTTTATACAGTCTGTCTAAATTTAGTTCAAATCGGTCAACTTTTAGACCCATGGTTTCATGGGAAAATTTTCTTTCAATTCGTCGTAGATTACGATTTAGACAACCACTTGGTCGAGAAAAAAAATTGACCCACTCTAATATATATACATACATATGTATCACTGCGGACGGCAGTCCGCGCTAGTGACGAAAGCAACACGTAGTGTGCAAAAGGCGACTAGCAATATATACACGCAGAATGGAAAATTTGCTATGACTGTCCGATCGGATTGAGTTATATACCGATCGAAAGGTATGACTTTACCTAACAAAAGTGCATACTAAGACTTTTGGTAACTCACCTGGTTCGTAAGATATGGGGGTGTAAGTGGGAGGGGCCAAATTTTAATGATTGCAGCTAGTGGGGCCGTTGGAGCCTTTTGGTAAAATTATATTTATAATTTATAATTATAATTATAATTTTTAAAAATTCTTATTAAAAATACGCGTCGAATGATACCTTGATCATTTCAATCCGACATTTGGTTCAAAAGATATATTAATTTGAAGTTTTTAAGGGCCTTCTCAAAATGAGATGAAAAGTTTGTTTGTCTGTTTGTCCATTTGTTTGTTTGTACGAAGGCGCTGAAAAAGCTAAATTTTTCTGATGAGGAATTGTTTCTTATCAGAAATCTAGAAATGTTTGTTCTACGACTTTAGCGGGAAATAGCTAGTTTAGCGGGAAAAAGCTAAAACGTGATAAATTTGAAACACCCATTGCTTCCAATCCAAGAAAGCTAGAGATGTGTTCTATATGTCGTTAGAAAGGTATATTAGAGGGCTTTCAGACGTGCCTTGAATATTTTTTTGCAAAGTGCTCAGGTAAAACGCTACAGGTGAAAAAAGGATTTTTAGCTTAAACTTTGGCGATTTATTAGAAAACGGTTCCGACGATTTTTATTAAATTTCAATATGTTGTAACACGTAAAATTTCGCGTCTTTTGATATATGACACATGTCTCTCAGCCGCAAGGTGTGGAAGATATGACCGGTTAACTGAATATATACATTTTACTATTTACTATATGGTACTAATTAGAAAATCAAGCTTTGGTACAAAAAACTTTTTTGTTTTTCAAGGTTTCTCAACCAATTTGACAAAGTATGCATTTAAGTAAGTCTTACACATTATGTCCAAATTTAGTTGAAATCGGTCCACTATATCATATAGCTGTCATAGGAACGATCGGTTAAAAATCAAGTTTTAGTATGAACAACTTTTTTGTTTTTTAAGGTTTCTCAACCAATTTGACAGAGTATGCATTTAAGTTAGTCTTACACATTATGTCCAAATTTAGTTCAAATCGGTCCACTATATCATATAGCTGCCATATGAACGATCGGTCCAAAATAAGGTTTCAGTACGAAAATCTTTTATATTTCTCAAGATATCTGAACCAATTTGACACAGTATGCATTTAAGTTGGTCTTATACATTATGTCCAAATTTAGTTCAAATCGGTATACTATATCATATAGCTGCCATATGAACAATCGGTATAAAATCAAGTTTTAGTATGAAAAACTTTGTTGTTTTTTAGATATCTTGATCACACTGTCAACATACGCATCTGGGTTGGTTTTATACATCCTAAACAAAATTGGTTAAAATCGGTTTACTATATTATATAGCTGCCCTATTTATTTTTTATTTGAAGTAAGCATTTTGATAATTTTATAGCAAAATTACACTGTCAGAATCATATAAAATTCCAAAAATTTCTGATATCTTCCAAAAAACTTTTTAACAAAGTAAAATGTATGACGAAAGTCTTTCCTGCCCCAAAATTTCTGATATCCATTTTGTGACGAACGATATTAAACTTAATATATAAATAATTATAAAATAAAAAGTTTGGCATTCGGCACTGCGCATTAAAATTATTTTTAGGTATAAAGAATCAAGATCTTTATGCGCAATGTTCCGAATGCCAAACTTTTTATTTATAATTATTTATATATTAAGTTTAATATCGTTCGTCACAAAATGGGATATCAGAAATTTTGGGGCAGGGAAAGACTTTCGTCACTAGACTTTTACTTTGTTAAAAAGTTTTTTTGGAAGATATAAGATAAAGACAAACATTTATGATTTTACTTATGTATGTAACATGTATTATTTTTATTTTGTATAAGTACATGCAAAATGTGTTTAATACACAGTACAATAAGTAAGTTGCTCTTGTATATATAAGTTTTATTTTCTATTTCTTCTTTAGCAGCATTCTGACCACAAATTTAAGCATTTTTGGCTTTCTTCATAAGTAACCTAGCGTAGCGTATGTCTTTACAAAAGTTCCATCACTAGTGCTAACGTTCCTGTGGAGATAAAAAACATATATATTTGACAGAGAAATTTCGTTGAATTCTTTATAATTCACTCACTCATCTTCCCAAGGGCATATAGCATTGTGTTTGACAACGTCCGTTACTGATTCAGCTGAGGTGCTGGCCTTTTCATTACACTTATCATTCTCCTCCAGAGAGGTTATTTTCCTGACTTCTAAATTACGCTTTTTGCGCCGACGGCGCTTTTCACTGCTTACGGCTGGAATTGGCATTTGGACGATCTTCAAATCATCATGCTCTTCATCAACTGTATCAATATCTGGCACAGCAAGCGGTGCCATTGAAGGCGCCGGTGTCGATGTGGGCAGTACATAGCCTTTTAGTCTGGCTGTGTTTTTGATCTCATATTCGTAAACAGTATCTTTTCTGACTCCAAAATTTATTCCTTCCTGGTATTCATCGGTTGTGGGCGATAACTCCGCCTCAGCACATTCCATCTCTTGATCCGATGTTGCATCGACTTTGGTATTGATTTGCGCCTCAATTAATATTTTGACCAAATTTTCAGGATTTTGATCGTTTTTCGATTCCTTAGTAGTGTCCGGACAATCGTTATTTGTATGTACATCTTGTTCCAGCACTTTATCGTCAAGCCGAAGCTGTACTTCATTACTGTTGTAAATAAGCTGATCGATCAGCTCGATTTGCACTTCTTTTACTACAGACTGGGAGTCGAAGTCTGACTCCCGGTTCATCAAGGCTGTTGTCGCAGTTGGAGTAATTTGGAGGCTTAGAGTTGGACTCTCATCCCGTAATTGTACTACAGGTGCATTTGTTGATAAGCGCTGACTCTGTAAAGTTATTGATACATTAGGGGAGCGCATCGGCGATGAGGTGACTTTGTTGATGGGCTGCGGTTTGGATTGCTGACACTGGTGTAGTCAAAACTGGCAATTCAGAGACGGACGAGTCAATATTGCATTCTGACATCGACAACTTGTTGAGATTATCCATAAGCTCCTCTTTAGCATCATTGCTAGCCGGCAAATCTTTAGTTGTAGCGCTGCTGGAGATCATACTCGAAACGCAGTCAGAGCGAATTTCTAATGGTGGGAAGCTGTCACTAGTGATGGGTGAGATTGTAGTTGATTCGCAACTGGCGCAAGCGAACTCATGCATCCAGGCGCTGTTGAAATTAAAAACTAATTAGCAAAGAAACAACTGGACATATCTTAAACTTAGTCCCCAAATAGCTCAACAAAAATGAAATAGCTTTAGTCTCAAAAATATTATTCCTCATCCCGCACTGATCTCAGACACACAAAGCATCGGAATTGGTATATCGACCCCTTTCTTGAAATAATCGTATGTTACAATAAACTACATTTTTAAAGAGACGTTGTAAATTTCTCGGGCTAAGGGTAATATCGTTTCCAAATTTTAACTGAAAATTAATGTTGAACTTCTTTAATTACACTGTGCAAGTCGAAAAAAAAACATGACCAAACTCAACGGTTTCCCCTATTTCGGGTCCTAGGAATCGAACTGCATCATTACTTTTTTGAGTTACAACGATGGTTTCATACAACAATTTTTTTTTAAGTTTAAGGAAATTGTTTGTTTTGGTAAACTTGATACACCAAAGTTAATTGGAACTTATAGAGCTACAAGTTTTATGAACAAGCCAAGCTTTTAAAATGGGGTTTTGATGCTCTTAAAGGTCAATATGTCAAAAAGTAGAGTATTTACAACTTTAATAAAAAAAAAATAATTTCGTTGTTACCTGTAGCTAAAGCTGCTTGGCATAACACGAACTGAATTTTTGGTATAAGTATCATATAGTAAAATTCGATTACTGCAAATTATGAGAGAAAAATGTAAAAAAAAAAGTGGTTAATATGGTATTTTTTTGACATATTAATGTCAAAGAGCTCCAAAACTCCATTTTAGAAGCTTGGCTTGTTCATAAAACTTGTAGCTTTAAAGATTCCAAGTAACTTTGCTGAAGCAAGTTTACCAAAAAAAAAAACACACCCAAAAAAGTAATGATGCAGTTCGATTCTAGTCTTTTTTTTGAAAAAAACTATCACAGTGTTATTAGCAAAACACAAATTCTTACAAAATTTATAGATTTGATTTAATAGAGGGTTTTCTACAGATACGTTACTTATGTACACATAGTTTTATAGTGTGGCGTGACGACACTTTCTTAAAATACAACCATGGATTGAGTGACGATTCGGTACAAAATAAGAAGATGAAGACATTAAGTACAATTCGGCATCATCTTTAAGCATCGCGCATTTATTCACTTGTGAAATTATCTATTAATAACACTATGCAACAGCCAAAAACCTACTGAAAACCAACTTTTATGCTCTGTGCCCATTAAAAAATGGGGAATAAAGGGTATAATGTATTTAGCAGAATGTAGGTAACAGTATAAACAGCCGAGTAAATTTGGCCATGTCAGTCTGTCTGTCCGTCTGCTTGAAAGTGTCGATCTCAGAGACTATAAGAGCTAAAGACTTCAAACTTGGTATGTAGGTTCCTGTATACCGTACGCAGATCAAGTTATGGTAGTACTTATTTTAAGATCGCAACATTATATCATAAAGCTGCCATAGAAACGATCGCTCGAAAATCAAGTTTTATTATAAGCAACTGTGTTGTTTATTAAGATATTTCAACCAGTCTCACAGAATATGCATTTGGGTTTGTCCTCTACATCCTGACAAAATTTGGTTTAAATCAGTCCACTATATTATATAGCTGCCATAGAAACGAACCAGATAGTAAAACTTTGAAGAAAAACGATGTGCACCCTATCTACAAACTGAAGCTCCTGTTGAATCGCCGAATGACGGTTGAAGAGCCACACAAACGCAACGGCCCAGTGCAATGCTCAAACTGCCAGGAATATGGACATACCAGGACTTACTGTACGCTGCGGTCAGTATGCGTAGCCTGTGGATATTCCCATGGCTCTGATCATTGTCAAGCTATCAAGGAAGACCCCAGCACAAAAAAGTGTGCACACTGCGGTAGAAATCACACAGCTAACTACACAAGATGTCCTGTATACAAAGAACTGAAAACCCGCATGCGGCGAGTGCCACCAGCGCGCTCCCAGCAGATGTCAGACGCAGTTATATGATTCCAAACTACACCCGACGTCTTCTTTGCCAAAACAGCCAGGTCTTCACTTGGTCCCGTCAACAAAATCAACGGCATCTCCTTTGCCAGTGCGTAAAAATCAGGCATACATAAACCAACCCACTAAACATCGCTTCAAAATGTAATCCAGGCAGAGCCAACAGCGAGCGTTCAGCAGCAGCCTCTAAGCTCGATTGAAACGATGATTTTAGCCTGCAACAAAGTATGATGGACTTTATGTCCTTTATGAGAACAACTATGCAAAACCTTATGCAAAATCAAAACACATTGATACAGATGCTTGCATCTCAACAGTCAAAATAATCAATGGCGGCCCTACGAATTTCAATGTGGAACGTTATCGGTGTTTCACGGCACAAACTTGAACTAACTCAATTCCTGTACGACAAACACATTGACGTAATGCTGCTCTCAGAGACCCATCTCACCAATAAATATAACTTTCAAATAAGCGACTACTTGTATTATGGCACAGATCATCCGGATGGAAAACCACATGGTGGAACGGGTATCTTAATTAGAAACCGCATCAAATATAATTTTCGTAAGAGATATGAAACAAACTATCTTCAAGCTACATCTATAATCTTACAATTGGGCAACAGCAAACTTACTATTGCCGCAATCCTTCACTACACTGGGAAATCGTTTTATAGCAGCAGGTGACCTTAATGCTAAGCACACGTATTGGGGCTCTCGCCTTGTGACCCCCAAGGGCAAGCAGTTATACAACGCAATCATAAACCTAAGCAACAAACTCAACTATGTTTCTCCGGGAAGGCCTACATTCTGGCCATCAGATTCTAAAAGGAAACCAGACTTAATAGACTTCGCTGTTATAAGTGCCGAAGCACTTTCAGACCTATCATCCGACCATTCGCCTATTCAATTTAACTTTCTTCAATGAACTTAAAGAATATCCTTATAGGCTCAATACACACAGAACCGACTGGCTTAAGTACAACAAATATGTAAGTTCTCACCTTGATCTAACCCCGCAGTTCTCGACTGCTCTGCTGATTTTGTGGAAAATACACTCGTCTCTGCAGCCAAAATCTCTACACCACAAGGCCCTGCCCAACCAACAGAAAACCAATCTTCAAATTGAACAACTTGTTCTAGAAAAAAAAATTGAGACGCGACTGGCAGTCACATCGCTCGCCATCTACGAGCAACGGCAAGATGCCTTATGCAGGCTTAGCAAATCTCTAAAGCGTAAAGAAGCGGACGTCGGTATATACAGAAATTATTGCCAACCAGCACAAAGAACCCATTGTGAAGGGCTCATCCAAATCTAAGCGCGCCAATCGATAAAGGAGGTCCTACATATTTGCTGCTTATCTGCGTAATGTGTTTCAACCAAATCACGCAATTAACTCTTTTGTAATATCGCCTTCTCCAACTCAAACTGCAGCCGATTCCGTACCATCTGAGTTTCGCCCAAGCGAAATTGCAAAAGTTATCAAAGAGCAAATGAAACCAAAGAAGGCTCCAGGAGTATGATCTAATTACTTAATAAATGATCATTGAACTTCCCAACTGTGCCATTTGCCTCATTTGTAAGCTTTTCAACGCGATCATAAGACTGGAATATTTCCCTAACAAATGTAAAAAATCTATCATTATTATGATTCCGAAACCAAGAAAAGATCATACAATGCCATCATCGTATAGACCAATAAGCCTACTACCCTGCATGTCAAAACTATTTGAAAAATGTCTCCTGTTGCGTATAATTCCTTATCTGAGAGCACACAATGTAATCCCAGCATATCAATTTGGCTTCCGAGAAAAGCATGGAACTATCGAGCAAGTCAACCGAATAACTTCAGAAGTACGTAGTGCATTCGAGCATCGGGAATACTGCAGTGCCTTTGATAGAGTGTGGCTTGACGGCCTCATGTACAAAATCAAGGCGACACTCCCTGTTTACACCCACAAGTTACTCGAGTCGAACCTCTACTCTAGAGTCTTTGCAGTGAGATGCAACGTTACTCCGTCTGACGACCACATAATTGAAGCTGGAGTTCCTCAAGTCAGCGTACTGGGGCCAACCTTATACGTCATTTATACAGCGGACATCCCTACAAACGAGCGGCTAACAACATCCACGTTTGCCGACGATACCGCGATCCTAAGCCGCTCCAGATGCTCTATTCAAGCAATATCAAAACTAGCTGATCATCTTGTGGTAGTGGAGAAATGTCTTTCAGACTGGCGTATCACTGCGGACGGCAGTCCGCGTTAGTGACGAAAGCACCACGTAGTGTGCAAAAGTGACTAACAATATTATACAGGAAGAATGGAAGATTTGCTACGAATATCCGAGCAGATCGAGTTATATACCGATCGAAAGGTATAGTCTTAACTTAGAAAAATGCATACTAAGACTTTGATATCTCAAATAGTTCATGAGATAGGGGGGTGTAAGTGGGTGGTGCAAGATTTTAAATGATTGTAGCGGATGGGACCGCTGGAGGTTTTCAGTAAAATTAGTTTTGTTTTTATTATTCTTATCAAAAATACGCTTCGAATGATACCTTAATCGTCCAAATCCGACAACTGGTTCCAAAGATAATAATGAAATTTTCAGTGAACTTTCCAAAATGAAAAAAAATTCAACAATGTTGTCCGTTGGTTTGTTTGCATCAAAGCGTTGAAAAACCTTAAATCTTTTGATGAGGAAATATTCCTTATCGGAAAACTAATAATGTTTGTTCTACGACTTTTTGAAAAACACGCTAGGTTAGCGGGAAAACGGAAAAACCCGCGAAAATTAAAAACCCTCATAGTATCCAAACCACAAAAGCTACAGAAATGTTCTATACATCGATGGAAAGGGGGCTTTTAGCAAAGTGCTCAGGTAAAATGCTACAGGTGAAAAAAGGTTTTTTGGTTTACACTTTGGCGATTTATTCGAAAACGGCGCCAACGATTATTAATTATTATTTATTAAATTTCAATATGTTGTAAAACGTAAAATTTCGCGTATGTATGTATGTATGTATGATTCATGACTTTTTACCGTGTGGTTTGGAAGTTATTACCTATTTACTGAGTATATACATTTTACTTAGAATTGAAAGGTGGCAGCAGCAATAAAGTATTGTAGCAGGCAGCTTTAGCTGATAGGTCTTCCGTTGTAGAAATAACCAGTATTGCCAGACAGTTATGATTTCTATGCAGATATAACCAGTGCTGCCAGACAGTTCGTATTCCAACAATGAGTGCTTTAATTTGTTTAATTGAATTAAACTGTTTGGATCATCCTGCAGCTGATTTTAATTTATTAATTATTTTAAAAGAAAGTAACAATGTCAGAACGATATGAAATCTCAAAACTTCTGATATCTTCCAAAAAAACTTCTTAACGAAGTAAAAGTCTAGTGACGAAACCCTCTTCATGCCACAAAATTTCTGATATACAATTTTGTGACGAACAATATTAAATTAGATTAATATATAAATTATTTAAAAAAAGTTTGGCATTCGGCACAATGCGCAAAAAGGTAACAATTATTTATATCTAAAAATAACTTTTATGCGCAGTGCCGAATGCCAAACTTTTTTTTTTAATATTTTATATATTAATTTTATTTAATATTGTTCGTCACAAAATTGTATATCAGAAATTTTGTGGCATGAAGAGGGTTTCGTCACTAGTTAAAATAAACGAACAAAAGTGCAAACACGTAACGTTTACCCTCAACAGGCAAACCTGCCCTCCGCTAACTTTGTATAACACCCAACTCCCCCAAGCTGATGTAGTAACGTACCTTGGCGTCCATCTTGACAGGCGGCTCACTTGGAATGAAGCTAAGAAAACGCACTTAACTCTGAAGTCCATTAACCTTCATTGGCTTTTAAATGCTCGATCTCCCCTTTGCTTGGACCACAAGGTACTATTGTACAGTTCCACTCTAAAGCAATCTGGACCTACGGTTCGCAGCTATGGGGAAATGCGAGCAACAGCAGCATTGATATCATTGAGCGAGCACAATCCAAGATCCTGAGAACTATCACTGGGGCACCATGGTATGTTCGGAACGAGAACACGGAAGGCGAACTACAACATCAAGCTATCATTGCATCCAAATCTTCTTGCACCCGCCTCCACCGCAACGACCTCCCAGCCCAGCAGTAATATATCGGGGGCCCCAGACCATAATCAGTCGTCTAGACTGTAAATAAGTTATAATTATAAGATTTGATAAACTTGCTGTTAGTCCCTATAAGGAGAAGATCCAGCAAATAAAAGCAAAATTAAAAAAAAAAAAAAAAACTATTCACGTTATCGCATTGTATACATGCCAAAGGAAAAGTCGGAGGTTGCTAAGAAGTTGTCAGTGTTCATTAAAGCAACCGAAAATGTATTGGGGCATCAGCTAAAAATCTTTAGAAGCGATAATGGTACAGAATTTATCACAAGCATGTGAAGTCGATACTGGAAGCAGCTGGAATAAGACACCAAAGGATAGTGCCTTACTCTCCGGAACAAAATGGTGCAGCAGAACGGGAAAATAGGACTGCAATTGAGGCTGCAAAAACAATGATTCATGCGAAGAAGGTGAATCTTCAAGTGACACACTTGCAGACATTTGGAGAAGAAGCATACGTTCATATTGTATAACAAAAACGCCAGAAGTTGGATGCAAAAAGTACAAAGTGTATTTTGGTTGTATATGATGAAAATTTGAGGGAATATCGATTGTGGAATCCTATTACAAAAAGAGTAGAATTGGCATGAAGCGTGAGATTTTGTGAACTTAATCAGATTAAGTCGAGGTATCACCTCGTCTGATCACAAGAATACAGAATCTGATTTTTATTCATACATGGAAGATGAGGAAGCAGAAGGCCAAAAGGAAAATGATCGTTGGTGTTTGGTTAATAAGAAGAACATTATTGAAAAACGTACTCGTGGAAGTCGTGCAAAAAATCTAGAATCGTCTGCCTTGGTTGCCGGTTCAACATATGTAGTAGAACCGAATATCTTCATGGAAATCATTAAATCGGTGTATTCAAAGCAGTGGAGTCAGCGATGAAGGATTAATATGACTCATTGATGCAACACGGATTTTGGACACATAAAATCATAGATAAAGAAAAGCAGCCTATGCTTTTAGACAACAAATAGGTGTTCAAGGTAAAGTACTCTCCGACAGGAAGTGTGGATCGATACAAGGCCAGACTGATGGCAAAAGGATTTACACAGGAATATGGAATTGATTACCATGGGTCATTTAGCTCGGCGGTGAAATATACATCAATTCGTCTCATCTTTTCTATAGCAGCATCAGAGGAAATGCAGATGGTACAATTTGACGTCAAAACAGCTTTCCTTAAGGGCTTAGTGTAAATGAGTCAGCCTATTATAGAACACTTAAAGAAAAGATTTGACATAAAAATCGTGAAGGCTAACACGTTCTTAGGAATGGAATTTGTATGAAGTAATAAAGGAATTATTTCAACATAAAAAGTATATACAAGGAAAGTGTTGGCAAGGTTCAATGTGATGGACTGTAAATATGTTTCAACGCCAATGGATGGGAATCAAATGGCTTCAATCTTTGGTGATTCAGCGGAAAATATAGTTTTTCCTTTCAGAGAAGCTGCTGGATGCCTCATGTATCTGGTTATAGGAACTAGACCAGACATAAGGTTTGCTGTAGGAATTTCAAGCAGATTTATGGAAAAGCCTAAGGAGGTCCATGTTAATATTATAAAAAGGATTATGAAGTATCTTCGTGGGACGCTGGACTATGGAATTTTCATTGAAAAGCAAGGTGGAAATATTTTAACTGGATACAGTGATGACGATTAAGCTGGTGATTCAGTGACTCGAAGGTCGACTTCAGAAAATATATTCTTCTTCGATGGAGGATCTATCAGCTGGTTCTCAGAACGTCAGCAATCTGTAGCACTATCAACAATTAAGTCGGAGTACATTGCAGCAGCGAATGCTGTAAAAGAGCTTATATGGCCTAAAAGACTATTGGATGAACCAGCTGGGCAAAAAAAGGTGAAGTTTCGAATGGATAATTAAAGTGCTATTCGTTTGATCAAAAATCCGGAATTTCACAAGAGAACCAAACTCATTTCATCAGAGGAAAATATGAGCACAAGTTTTTTAGCTTAAATATGTAACAACAGAGGTTAGTTAGTTTAAATGGTTAGTTACGCTTGTGCTTCAAAACTGGGAGTGTTAAGATACACATATTCGAAACACAAGTCGGCTTAAATACAAAACTGTTTGAATGACTGAAATACATACATATGTTTTGATTTCGCCTTGAACACAAGCAAAAAATACAATTTTAAATTAGAGCAACTTTGACCGACAAACCTGAATCATCCTGTGGGCCTTTTAAAATTTTTAAAATACCTTCACTGGTTCAAAGGATATGATTTTTGCAACGCAAAATAAGAAATGGCTGCACTGTGCGTCATGTTTACCGCTAACTTTATATTTTTTACTCAATTATTTTTCGTTTGCGGGGACGTCGTCCACTTTAAAACAAACTTGATCTACGTAGGATATAAATGAACCTCCATACTAAGTATGGTGACTTTAGTTCCTATAGTCTCTAAGTTTTGGGTGCAGAGGGACACGGCAATATCGACTCGGTTATTGATTTTAATAAAAAGTATACATTTGTAATTGAAGCTGGAGTTCCTCAAGTTAGCGTACTGGGGCCAACCTTATACGTCATTTATACAGCGGACATCCCTACAAACGAGCGGCTAACAACATCCACGTTTGCCGACGATACCGCGATCCTAAGCCGCTCCAGATGCTCTATTCAAGCAATATCAAAACTAGCTGATCATCTTGTGGTAGTGGAGAAATGTCTTTCAGACTGGCGTATCACTGCGGACGGCAGTCCGCGTTAGTGACGAAAGCACCACGTAGTGTGCAAAAGTGACTAACAATATTATACAGGAAGAATGGAAGATTTGCTACGAATATCCGAGCAGATCGAGTTATATACCGATCGAAAGGTATAGTCTTAACTTAGAAAAATGCATACTAAGACTTTGATATCTCAAATAGTTCATGAGATAGGGGGGTGTAAGTGGGTGGTGCAAGATTTTAAATGATTGTAGCGGATGGGGCCGCTGGAGGTTTTCAGTAAAATTAGTTTTGTTTTTATTATTCTTATCAAAAATACGCTTCGAATGATACCTTAATCGTCCAAATCCGACAACTGGTTCCAAAGATAATAATGAAATTTTCAGTAAACTTTCCAAAATGAAAAAAAATTCAACAATGTTGTCCGTTGGTTTGTTTGCATCAAAGCGTTGAAAAAGCTTAAATCTTTTGATGAGGAAATATTCCTTATCGGAAAACTAAAAATGTTTGTTCTACGACTTTTTGAAAAACACGCTAGGTTAGCGGGAAAACGGAAAAACCCGCGAAAATTAAAAACCCTCATAGTATCCAAACCACAAAAGCTACAGAAATGTTCTATATATCGATGGAAAGGGGGCTTTTAGACGTGCGCTGGATATTTTCTAGCAAAGTGCTCAGGTAAAATTATACAGGTGAAAAAAGGTTTTTTGGTTTACACTTTGGCGATTTATTCGAAAACGGCGCCAACGATTATTAATTATTATTTATTAAATTTCAATATGTTGTAAAACGTAAAATTTCGCGTATGTATGTATGTATGTATGATTCATGACTTTTTACCGTGTGGTTTGGAAGTTATTACCTATTTACTGAGTATATACATTTTACTTAGAATTGAAAGGTGGCAGCAGCAATAAAGTATTGTAGCAGGCAGCTTTAGCTGATAGGTCTTCCGTTGTAGAAATAACCAGTATTGCCAGACAGTTATGATTTCTATGCAGATATAACCAGTGCTGCCAGACAGTTCGTATTCCAACAATGAGTGCTTTAATTTGTTTAATTGAATTAAACTGTTTGGATCATCCTGCAGCTGATTTTAATTTATTAATTATTTTAAAAGAAAGTAACAATGTCAGAACCATATGAAATCTCAAAAACTTCTGATATCTTCCAAAAAAACTTCTTAACGAAGTAAAAGTCTAGTGACGAAACCCTCTTCATGCCACAAAATTTCTGATACACAATTTTGTGACGAACAATATTAAATTAAATTAATGTATAAATTATTAAAAAAAACAGTTTGGCATTCGGCACAATGCGCAAAAAGGTAACAATTATTTATATCTAAAAATAACTTTTATGCGCAGTGCCGAATGCCAAACTTTTTTTAGACCCCGTACTTAAAAAAAGTACAGGGGTCTATTAAGTTTGTTTAAAAAAAATGTGCGTAACAGGCAGAAAGAGGCGTGGCAGATCCCATAAAGTATATATATTCTTGATCAGCATCAACAGCCGAGTCGATATAGCCGTCCGTCCGTCCGTCCGTCTGTATGAAAATCGAGATCTCAGAGACTATAAGAGCTAGAGACACCAAACTTGGTATCTAGGTTCATCTATACTGCAAGCAGATTAAGTTTGTTTTAGAATTTTGCCACGCCCCCTTGAACGCCCTAAAATCCAAATTTAAAATTTCATTTCTAAATTACAAGAACAATTTGAAAGCGAGAAACTGCAGATTTTCCATAGATGAAGCGTAAATAGTCCACGATCTGTGTAGAAAATTTCATTGCGATAGGACGGTAAATAGCGAAGATATTAAAATAATAAGTTAAGTTGTTTAATTGTGTGAGGGTTGGAAGTAATCATAAATAAATGGCATTAATCGTAAATTAATGCTATTGACAAAACTGAAATTTGGCAAATAAACGTCACATGGCTCCTGTTTTATTAATGGTTATATTGACATAAATATTAACATTTGATTTTAATATAAATTTTGTAATTCTTTTCTCAATAAGAGTACAACAATAAATAATATTGCAATATATCAGGTATCAGCAAATGGTATGGTGGCTCAAAGTGTAGAGTCTCCATACTTTGGATTTTTCTTTTGTCATCGGGTCGCGGGTTCAATTCCCTGCCGCGCCAACTTTTTTTCTAAATTTAGCTGATTTTAGATATTTGTCGGGTTCATATTCCAGCATGGTCGTATAGTTTTTTTAAATTTAAATTATTGTTTGTTTATGTTATATTTACATATTATATTTTATTAATAATAAAATATTATATGAACATGTTATATTAACATTCAATGTTAATGTTATTTTATGTTATTGTTATAGTAACGTTCAATATCATTGTAAAATTAAAAATATTTTTAGACCCCTACTTGATCTATATTGCAAGCAGATCATGTTTGTTTTTTTTTTGAAACGGGCCACTATATCATATTGCTCCCATAGGACCGATTGATCGAAAGTCAAGCTTTAGTATGAAATCCTTTTTGTTTTTTGAGATATAACAACCAATATTACAGAATAAGTATCTGAATTTGTCGTCTACATACTGACCAAAGTTGGTTGAAATCGGTTAACTGTATCACATAGCTGTCATAGGAAAGATCGATTGAAAATCAATTTTTAGTATGAAAACCTGTTTGGTTTTCTGAGATATCTCAACCAATCTTACAGAATAAGTATCTAAACTGGTCCTCTACTTATTTACCAAAGTTGGTTCAAATCGGTCAAGTATACCTTATAGCTGTCATAGGAAAGATCGATTGAAAATCAAGTTTTAGTATGAAAATCTTTATTTTGAGATATGTTTTATGAGATATGTTAACCAAACTGACAGCATCTGCTTCTGGGTTGATTTTATATATCCTGACCAAATTTGTTTGAAACGGGACCACTTTATATAATACTAGGGGCTCCGCTCCCTGCTCGCTTCGCTCGCCAACCCCCAGCTCGCTTCGCTCGCGGAAATGAAATTTAGTTAATAATGTTAATTAAGGTTAGTCAAAGTAACCTTTAGTATGAGTTTGGTTGAGATTTCTTAAGAAAGAAAAACAATTTTCATACTAATCGATAATTTGCATTATATTGTTCCTATGGCAGCTATATGTTATAGTAATCCGACTTTTACCAAATTTGGTCAGAATGATGAATGACTGATATAAAATTTAGTTAATAATGTTAATTAAGTTTAGTCGAAGTAACCTTTAGTATGAGTTTGGTTGAGATTTCTTAAGAAAGAAAAACAATTTTCATACTAATCGATAATTTGCATTATATTGTTCCTATAGCAGCTATATGTTATAGTAATCCGACTTTTACGAAATTTGGTCAGAATGATGAGTGACAGTCCCAAACATATAATCTGTAAGTTTGGTTAAGATATCTTAATTTATATAATATAAGTCACATTAACCTTTAGTATGAAAAACTTTTTTGTTTCTTAAGATATCCAAATCAAACTCACAGATTGTATGTTTTGCGACTGTCTCTTACATTCTGAACCAATTTGGTCGAAATCGTTCAACTATATCATATAGCTGTCATAGGAAAGATCGGTCGAAAATCATGTGTTAGTATGAAAAACTTTTTGGTTTCTTAAGATATCTTAACCAAACTTACTTTGGGACGGTCTCTTACATTCTGACCAAATTTGGTCGAAGTCGGATTACTATATCGTATGAAACTAACCATTGGTATGAAAAACTCAGCAGCTGTATGATATAATAATCCGACTTTGACCATATTTGGTCAGAATGTAAGAGACAGTCCCAAACATCTAATCTGTAAGTTTGGTTAAGATATCTTAAGAAACAAAAAAGTTTTCCATACTAAAGGTTAATTTCATCCGATTATTCTATGGCAGCTATATGATATAGTAATCCGACTTTGACCAAATTTGGTCAGGATGTAAGAGACAGTCCCAGACATATAATCTGTAAGTTTGGTTAAGATATCTTAACAAACAAAAAAGTTTTTCATACAAAGCAATTCCATGACCTTTTGACCTCGGGTAAACACACTTCCAGGTGGAATTTTACAAAACGCCGTCTTATTGCACGATGAAATTGTCTCAGCTATGTTGTGTGAAAATTTCAGCTCTTTAACTTTAGCCGTTTGGCCTACACGTTGATATGTCAGTCAGTCAGTCAGTCAGTCAGGACAAAGAGTTTTATATATATAGATAAGTCACATTAACCTTTAGTATGAAAAACTTTTTTGTTTCTTAAGATATCCAAATCAAACTCACAGATTGTATGTTTTGCGACTGTCTCTTACATTCTGAACCAATTTGGTCGAAATCGTTCAACTATATCATATAGCTGTCATAGGAAAGATCGGTCGAAAATCATGTGTTAGTATGAAAAACTTTTTGGTTTCTTAAGATATCTTAACCAAACTTACTTTGGGACGGTCTCTTACATTCTGACCAAATTTGGTCGAAGTCGGATTACTATATCGTATGAAACTAACCATTGGTATGAAAAACTCAGCAGCTGTATGATATAATAATCCGACTTTGACCATATTTGGTCAGAATGTAAGAGACAGTCCCAAACATCTAATCTGTAAGTTTGGTTAAGATATCTTAAGAAACAAAAAAGTTTTCAATACTAAAGGTTAATTTCATCCGATTATTGCTATGGCAGCTATATGATATAGTAATCCGACTTTGACCAAATTTGGTCAGGATGTAAGAGACAGTCCCAAACATATAATCTGTAAGTTTGGTTAAGATATCTTAAGAAACAAAAAAGTTTTCAATACTAAAGGTTAATTTCATTCGATTATTGCTATGGCAGCTATATGATATAGTAATCCGACTTTGACCAAATTTGGTCAGAATGTAAGAGACAGTCCCAAACATCTAATCTGTAAGTTTGGTTAAGATATCTTAAAAAACAAAAAGTTTTCCATACTAAAGGTTAATTTCATCCGATTATTGCTATGGCAGCTATATGATATAGTAATCCGACTTTGACCAAATTTGGTCAGGATGTAAGAGACAGTCCCAAACATCTAATCTGTAAGTTTGGTTAAGATATCTTAAGAAACAAAAAAGTTTTCAATACTAAAGGTTAATTTCATCCGATTATTGCTATGGCAGCTATATGATATAGTAATCCGACTTTGACCAAATTTGGTCAGAATGTAAGAGACAGTCCCAAACATCTAATCTGTAAGTTTGGTTAAGATATCTTAAAAAACAAAAAAGTTTTCCATACTAAAGGTTAATTTCATCCGATTATTGCTATGGCAGCTATATGATATAGTAATCCGACTTTGACCAAATTTGGTCAGAATGTAAGAGACAGTCCCAAACATCTAATCTGTAAGTTTGGTTAAGATATCTTAAGAAACAAAAAAGTTTTCCATACTAAAGGTTAATTTCATCCGATTATTTCTATGGCAGCTATATGATATAGTAATCCGACTTTGACCAAATTTGGTCAGGATGTAAGAGACAGTCCCAGACATATAATCTGTAAGTTTGGTTAAGATATCTTAACAAACAAAAAAGTTTTTCATACAAAGCAATTCCATGACCTTTTGACCTCGGGTAAACACACTTCCAGGTGGAATTTTACAAAACGCCGTCTTATTGCACGATGAAATTGTCTCAGCTATGTTGTGTGAAAATTTCAGCTCTTTAACTTTAGCCGTTTGGCCTACACGTTGATATGTCAGTCAGTCAGTCAGTCAGTCAGGACAAAGAGTTTTATATATATAGATAAGTCACATTAACCTTTAGTATGAAAAACTTTTTGTTTCTTAAGATATCCAAATCAAACTCACAGATTGTATGTTTTGCGACTGTCTCTTACATTCTGAACCAATTTGGTCGAAATCGTTCAACTATATCATATAGCTGTCATAGGAAAGATCGGTCGAAAATCATGTGTTAGTATGAAAAACTTTTTGGTTTCTTAAGATATCTTAACCAAACTTACTTTGGGACGGTCTCTTACATTCTGACCAAATTTGGTCGAAGTCGGATTACTATATCGTATGAAACTAACCATTGGTATGAAAAACTCAGCAGCTGTATGATATAATAATCCGACTTTGACCATATTTGGTCAGAATGTAAGAGACAGTCCCAAACATCTAATCTGTAAGTTTGGTTAAGATATCTTAAGAAACAAAAAAGTTTTCAATACTAAAGGTTAATTTCATCCGATTATTGCTATGGCAGCTATATGATATAGTAATCCGACTTTGACCAAATTTGGTCAGGATGTAAGAGACAGTCCCAAACATATAATCTGTAAGTTTGGTTAAGATATCTTAACAAACAAAAAAGTTTTTCATACAAAGCAATTCCATGACCTTTTGACCTCGGGTAAACACACTTCCAGGTGGAATTTTACAAAACGCCGTCTTATTGCACGATGAAATTGTCTCAGCTATGTTGTGTGAAAATTTCAGCTCTTTAACTTTAGCCGTTTGGCCTACACGTTGATATGTCAGTCAGTCAGTCAGTCAGTCAGGACAAAGAGTTTTATATATATAGATAAGTCACATTAACCTTTAGTATGAAAAACTTTTTGTTTCTTAAGATATCCAAATCAAACTCACAGATTGTATGTTTTGCGACTGTCTCTTACATTCTGAACCAATTTGGTCGAAATCGTTCAACTATATCATATAGCTGTCATAGGAAAGATCGGTCGAAAATCATGTGTTAGTATGAAAAACTTTTTGGTTTCTTAAGATATCTTAACCAAACTTACTTTGGGACGGTCTCTTACATTCTGACCAAATTTGGTCGAAGTCGGATTACTATATCGTATGAAACTAACCATTGGTATGAAAAACTCAGCAGCTGTATGATATAATAATCCGACTTTGACCATATTTGGTCAGAATGTAAGAGACAGTCCCAAACATCTAATCTGTAAGTTTGGTTAAGATATCTTAAGAAACAAAAAAGTTTTCAATACTAAAGGTTAATTTCATCCGATTATTGCTATGGCAGCTATATGATATAGTAATCCGACTTTGACCAAATTTGGTCAGGATGTAAGAGACAGTCCCAAACATATAATCTGTAAGTTTGGTTAAGATATCTTAAGAAACAAAAAGTTTTCAATACTAAAGGTTAATTTCATTCGATTATTGCTATGGCAGCTATATGATATAGTAATCCGACTTTGACCAAATTTGGTCAGAATGTAAGAGACAGTCCCAAACATCTAATCTGTAAGTTTGGTTAAGATATCTTAAGAAACAAAAAAGTTTTCCATACTAAAGGTTAATTTCATCCGATTATTGCTATGGCAGCTATATGATATAGTAATCCGACTTTGACCAAATTTGGTCAGAATGTAAGAGACAGTCCCAAACATCTAATCTGTAAGTTTGGTTAAGATATCTTAAGAAACAAAAAAGTTTTCCATACTAAAGGTTAATTTCATTCGATTATTGCTATGGCAGCTATATGATATAGTAATCCGACTTTGACCAAATTTGGTCAGAATGTAAGAGACAGTCCCAAACATCTAATCTGTAAGTTTGGTTAAGATATCTTAAAAAACAAAAAAGTTTTCCATACTAAAGGTTAATTTCATCCGATTATTGCTATGGCAGCTATATGATATAGTAATCCGACTTTGACCAAATTTGGTCAGAATGTAAGAGACAGTCCCAAACATCTAATCTGTAAGTTTGGTTAAGATATCTTAAGAAACAAAAAAGTTTTCCATACTAAAGGTTAATTTCATCCGATTATTTCTATGGCAGCTATATGATATAGTAATCCGACTTTGACCAAATTTGGTCAGGATGTAAGAGACAGTCCCAGACATATAATCTGTAAGTTTGGTTAAGATATCTTAACAAACAAAAAAGTTTTTCATACAAAGCAATTCCATGACCTTTTGACCTCGGGTAAACACACTTCCAGGTGGAATTTTACAAAACGCCGTCTTATTGCACGATGAAATTGTCTCAGCTATGTTGTGTGAAAATTTCAGCTCTTTAACTTTAGCCGTTTGGCCTACACGTTGATATGTCAGTCAGTCAGGACAAAGAGTTTTATATATATAGATAGCTGTCATAGAAACGATCGGTCAAAATTCAAGAATTAATATGAAAAACTTGTTTGCTTTGTGAGAAATCTTATCTAAACTGACAGCATATGCATCGGAGTTAGTCTTATATATCTTGAACTAAGTTTGTTCAAATCGGAAAACTGTATCATATAGCCGTCATTGGAACAATTAGTCAAAAATTTAATACAGAACACTGCAAGCGAGCCGGGGGTAGGCGAGCGAAGCGAGCAGGGGGCGGAGCCCCCTTGTTTTTTAATAATTTAATTTAATTTAATATTGTTCGTCACAAAATTGTATATCAGAAATTTTGTGGCATGAAGAGAGTTTCGTCACTAGTTAAAATAAACGAACAAAAGTGCAAACACGTAACGTTTACCCTCAACAGGCAAACCTGCCCTCCGCTAACTTTGTATAACACCCAACTCCCCCAAGCTGATGTAGTAACGTACCTTGGCGTCCATCTTGACAGGCGGCTCACTTGGAATGAAGCTCAGAAAACGCACTTAACTCTGAAGTCCATTAACCTTCATTGGCTTTTAAATGCTCGATCTCCCCTTTGCTTGGACCACAAGGTACTATTATACAGTTCCACTTTAAAACCAATCTGGACCTACGGTTCGCAGCTATGGGGAAATGCGAGCAACAGCAGCATTGACATCATTGAGCGAGCACAATCCAAGATCCTGAGAACTATCACTGGGGCACCATGGTATGTTCGGAACGAGAACATCCTTAGAGATCTTAACATTGTAACCGCGAAGGATGAAATAGCAAAACGGAAGGCGAACTACACCATCAAGCTATCATTGCATCCAAATCTTCTTGCACCCGCCTCCACCGCAACGACCTCCCAGCCCAGCAGTAATATATCGGGGGCCCCAGACCATAATCAGTCGTCTAGACTGTAAATAAGTTATAATTATAAGATTTGATAAACTTGCTGTTAGTCCCTATAAGGAGAAGATCCAGCAAATAAAAGCAAAATTAAAAAAAAAAAAAAAAAACTATTCACGTTATCGCATTGTATACATGCCAAAGGAAAAGTCGGAGATTGCTAAGAAGTTGTCAGTGTTCATTAAAGCAACCGAAAATGTATTGGGGCATCAGCTAAAAATCTTTAGAAGCGATAATGGTACAGAATTTATCACAAGCATGTGAAGTCGATACTGGAAGCAGCTGGAATAAGACACCAAAGGATAGTGCCTTACTCTCCGGAACAAAATGGTGCAGCAGAATGGGAAAATAGGACTGCAATTGAGGCTGCAAAAACAATGATTCATGCGAAGAAGGTGAATCTTCAAGTGACACACTTGCAGACATTTGGAGAAGAAGCATACGTTCATATTGTATAACAAAAACGCCAGAAGTTGGATGCAAAAAGTACAAAGTGTATTTTGGTTGTATATGATGAAAATTTGAGGGAATATCGATTGTGGAATCCTATTACAAAAAGAGTAGAATTGGCATGAAGCGTGAGATTTTGTGAACTTAATCAGATTAAGTCGAGGTATCACCTCGTCTGATCACAAGAATACAGAATCTGATTTTTATTCATACATGGAAGATGAGGAAGCAGAAGGCCAAAAGGAAAATGATCGTTGGTGTTTGGTTAATAAGAAGAACATTATTGAAAAACGTACTCGTGGAAGTCGTGCAAAAAATCTAGAATCGTCTGCCTTGGTTGCCGGTTCAACATATGTAGTAGAACCGAATATCTTCATGGAAATCATTAAATCGGTGTATTCAAAGCAGTGGAGTCAGCGATGAAGGATTAATATGACTCATTAATGCAACACGGATTTTGGACACATAAAATCATAGATAAAGAAAAGCAGCCTAAGCTTTTAGACAACAAATAGGTGTTCAAGGTAAAGTACTCTCCGGATGGAAGTGTGGATCGATACAAGGCCAGACTGATGGCAAAAGGATTTACACAGGAATATGGAATTGATTACCATGGGTCATTTAGCTCGGCGGTGAAATATACATCAATTCGTCTCATCTTTTCTATAGCAGCATCAGAGGAAATGCAGATGGTACAATTTGACGTCAAAACAGCTTTCCTTAAGGGCTTAGTGTAAATGAGTCAGCCAGTCGGATTTGATGATGGTCCAGAAGAATATGCAAACTAATCAAAAGTTTATTTGGGTTAAAGCAGGCTTCTCGATGTTGGAATCATGTATTCACAGATTTTATTAAAAAACTAGGAAACCAATTTTGAGCAGGAAGTAAGAGACTGTCGCAACCATACAATCCGTGAGTTTGGCTTGGATATCTTAAGAGAAACAAAAAAGTTATTCATACTAAAGGTTAATTTGCATCCGATTATTCCTATGGCAGCTATGATATAGTTATCCGACTCTGACCAAATTTGGTCAGGATGTAAAAGACAGTCCCAAACATATAATCTGTAAGTTTGGTCAAGATATCTTAAGAAACAAATTAGTTATTCATACAAAGCAATTCCATGACCTCTGACCTCAGTTAAAGGCACTTAGAGGTGGAATTTTGCAAAACGCTGTCTTATTGCATGATGCATCTATATTGTGTGAAAATTTCAGCTTTTACCTTTAGCCGTTTGGCCTACACGTTGATGTGTCAGTGAGTCAGGACAAATAGTTTTTTATATATAGATTGGATTTCAAGGCAACTGAAGGAGACCCGTGAATTTTCTTGCTAGGTAAAGACGATCATAGGGTTAAATTTGCAATCTATTTGGACGATAAGTTATGGGTGACAAAAACGGTAAAGACGATTATAGGGTTAAATTTCAGCCTATTATAGAACACTTAAAGAAAAGATTTGACATAAAAATCGTGAAGGCTAACACGTTCTTAGGAATGGAATTTGTATGAAGTAATAAAGGAATTATTTCAACATAAAAAGTATATACAAGGAAAGTGTTGGCAAGGTTCAATGTGATGGACTGTAAATATGTTTCAACGCCAATGGATGGGAATCAAATGGCTTCAATCTTTGGTGATCCAGCGAAAAATATAGTTTTTCCTTTCAGTGAAGCTGCTGCAAGAAAATTTATGGAAAAGCCTAAGGAGGTGCATGTTAATATAATAAAAAGGATTATGAAGTATCTTCGTGGGACGCTGGACTATGGAATTTTCATTGAAAAGCAAGGGGGAAATATTTTAACTGGATACAGTGATGACGATTAAGCTGGTGATTCAGTGACTCGAAGGTCGACTTCAGAAAATATATTCTTCTTCAATGGAGGATCTATCAGCTGGTTCTCAGAACGTCAGCAATCTGTAGCACTATCAACAATTAAGTCGGAGTACATTGCAGCAGCGAATGCTGTAAAAGAGCTTATATGGCTTAAAAGACTATTGGATGAACCAGCTGGGCAAAAAAAGGTGAAGTTTCGAATGGATAATTAAAGTGCTATTCGTTTGATCAAAAATCCGGAATTTCACAAGAGAAACAAACTCATTTCATCAGAGGAAAATATGAGCACAAGTTTTTTAGCTTAAATATATAACAACAGAGCCTTGAACACAAACAAAAAGTACAATTTTAAATTAGAATAACCAAGTAAAATATGAACAGATATTGTTTTCAACTTTGACCGACAAACCTGAATCATCCTGTGGGCCTTTTAAAATTTTTAAAATACCTTCACTGGTTCAAAGGATATGATTTTTGCAACGCAAAATAAGAAATGGCTGCACTGTGCGTCATGTTTACCGCTAATCTTATATTTTTTACTCAATTATTTTTCGTTTGCGGGGACGTCATCCACTTTAAAACAAACTTGATCTACGTAGGATATAAATGAACCTCCATACCTAAGTATGGTGACTTTGGAGTTCCTATAGTCTCTAAGTTTTGGGTGCAGAGGGACACGGCAATATCGACTCGGTTATTGATTTTAATAAAAAGTATACATTTGTAATTGAAGCTGGAGTTCCTCAAGTTAGCGTACTGGGGCCAACCTTATACGTCATTTATACAGCGGACATCCCTACAAACGAGCGGCTAACAACATCCACGTTTGCCGACGATACCGCGATCCTAAGCCGCTCCAGATGCTCTATTCAAGCAATATCAAAACTAGCTGATCATCTTGTGGTAGTGGAGAAATGTCTTTCAGACTGGCGTATCACTGCGGACGGCAGTCCGCGTTAGTGACGAAAGCACCACGTAGTGTGCAAAAGTGACTAACAATATTATACAGGAAGAATGGAAGATTTGCTACGAATATCCGAGCAGATCGAGTTATATACCGATCGAAAGGTATAGTCTTAACTTAGAAAAATGCATACTAAGACTTTGATATCTCAAATAGTTCATGAGATAGGGGGGTGTAAGTGGGTGGTGCAAGATTTTAAATGATTGTAGCGGATGGGACCGCTGGAGGTTTTCAGTAAAATTAGTTTTGTTTTTATTATTCTTATCAAAAATACGCTTCGAATGATACCTTAATCGTCCAAATCCGACAACTGGTTCCAAAGATAATAATGAAATTTTCAGTGAACTTTCCAAAATGAAAAAAAATTCAACAATGTTGTCCGTTGGTTTGTTTGCATCAAAGCGTTGAAAAAGCTTAAATCTTTTGATGAGGAAATATTCCTTATCGGAAAACTAAAAATGTTTGTTCTACGACTTTTTGAAAAACACGCTAGGTTAGCGGGAAAACGGAAAAACCCGCGAAAATTAAAAACCCTCATAGTATCCAAACCACAGAAGCTACAGATATGTTCTATATATCGATGGAAAGGATTTTTGGGGCTTTTAGACGTGCCTTGAATATTTTCTAGCAAAGTGCTCAGGTAAAATGCTACAGGTGAAAAAAGGTTTTTTGGTTTACACTTTGGCGATTTATTCGAAAACGGCGCCAACGATTATTAATTATTATTTATTAATTTCAATATGTTGTAAAACGTAAAATTTCGCGTATGTATGTATGTATGTATGATTCATGACTTTTTACCGTGTGGTTTGGAAGTTATTACCTATTTACTGAGTATATACATTTTACTTAGAATTGAAAGGTGGCAGCAGCAATAAAGTATTGTAGCAGGCAGCTTTAGCTGATAGGTCTTGCGTTGTAGAAATAACCAGTATTGCCAGACAGTTATGATTTCTATGCAGATATAACCAGTGCTGCCAGACAGTTCGTATTCCAACAATGAGTGCTTTAATTTGTTTAATTGAATTAAACTGTTTGGATCATCCTGCAGCTGATTTTAATTTATTAATTATTTTAAAAGAAAGTAACAATGTCAGAACCATATGAAATCTCAAAAACTTCTGATATCTTCCAAAAAAAACTTCTTAACGAAGTAAAAGTCTAGTGACGAAACCCTCTTCATGCCACAAAATTTCTGATATACAATTTTGTGACGAACAATATTAAATTAGATTAATATATAAATTATTTAAAAAAAAAGTTTGGCATTCGGCACAATGCGCAAAAAGGTAACAATTATTTATATCTAAAAATAACTTTTATGCGCAGTGCCGAATGCCAAACTTTTTTTTTTAATAATTTATATATTAATTTTATTTAATATTGTTCGTCACAAAATTGTATATCAGAAATTTTGTGGCATGAAGAGGTTTCGTCACTAGTTAAAATAAACGAACAAAAGTGCAAACACGTAACGTTTACCCTCAACAGGCAAACCTGCCCTCCGCTAACTTTGTATAACACCCAACTCCCCCAAGCTGATGTAGTAACGTACCTTGGCGTCCATCTTGACAGGCGGCTCACTTGGAATGAAGCTAAGAAAACGCACTTAACTCTGAAGTCCATTAACCTTCATTGGCTTTTAAATGCTCGATCTCCCCTTTGCTTGGACCACAAGGTACTATTGTACAGTTCCACTCTAAAGCAATCTGGACCTACGGTTCGCAGCTATGGGGAAATGCGAGCAACAGCAGCATTGATATCATTGAGCGAGCACAATCCAAGATCCTGAGAACTATCACTGGGGCACCATGGTATGTTCGGAACGAGAACACGGAAGGCGAACTACAACATCAAGCTATCATTGCATCCAAATCTTCTTGCACCCGCCTCCACCGCAACGACCTCCCAGCCCAGCAGTAATATATCGGGGGCCCCAGACCATAATCAGTCGTCTAGACTGTAAATAAGTTATAATTATAAGATTTGATAAACTTGCTGTTAGTCCCTATAAGGAGAAGATCCAGCAAATAAAAGCAAAATTAAAAAAAAAAAAAAAAACTATTCACGTTATCGCATTGTATACATGCCAAAGGAAAAGTCGGAGGTTGCTAAGAAGTTGTCAGTGTTCATTAAAGCAACCGAAAATGTATTGGGGCATCAGCTAAAAATCTTTAGAAGCGATAATGGTACAGAATTTATCACAAGCATGTGAAGTCGATACTGGAAGCAGCTGGAATAAGACACCAAAGGATAGTGCCTTACTCTCCGGAACAAAATGGTGCAGCAGAACGGGAAAATAGGACTGCAATTGAGGCTGCAAAAACAATGATTCATGCGAAGAAGGTGAATCTTCAAGTGACACACTTGCAGACATTTGGAGAAGAAGCATACGTTCATATTGTATAACAAAAACGCCAGAAGTTGGATGCAAAAAGTACAAAGTGTATTTTGGTTGTATATGATGAAAATTTGAGGGAATATCGATTGTGGAATCCTATTACAAAAAGAGTAGAATTGGCATGAAGCGTGAGATTTTGTGAACTTAATCAGATTAAGTCGAGGTATCACCTCGTCTGATCACAAGAATACAGAATCTGATTTTTATTCATACATGGAAGATGAGGAAGCAGAAGGCCAAAAGGAAAATGATCGTTGGTGTTTGGTTAATAAGAAGAACATTATTGAAAAACGTACTCGTGGAAGTCGTGCAAAAAATCTAGAATCGTCTGCCTTGGTTGCCGGTTCAACATATGTAGTAGAACCGAATATCTTCATGGAAATCATTAAATCGGTGTATTCAAAGCAGTGGAGTCAGCG
This sequence comes from Drosophila kuntzei, assembly GCA_035042165.1. Lineage (NCBI taxonomy): Eukaryota > Metazoa > Arthropoda > Insecta > Diptera > Drosophilidae > Drosophila > Drosophila kuntzei. The sequence goes on along the minus strand of JAWNLU010000526.1, from coordinate 10,722 downwards.
ATGAAGGATTAATATGACTCATTGATGCAACACGGATTTTGGACACATAAAATCATAGATAAAGAAAAGCAGCCTATGCTTTTAGACAACAAATAGGTGTTCAAGGTAAAGTACTCTCCGACAGGAAGTGTGGATCGATACAAGGCCAGACTGATGGCAAAAGGATTTACACAGGAATATGGAATTGATTACCATGGGTCATTTAGCTCGGCGGTGAAATATACATCAATTCGTCTCATCTTTTCTATAGCAGCATCAGAGGAAATGCAGATGGTACAATTTGACGTCAAAACAGCTTTCCTTAAGGGCTTAGTGTAAATGAGTCAGCCTATTATAGAACACTTAAAGAAAAGATTTGACATAAAAATCGTGAAGGCTAACACGTTCTTAGGAATGGAATTTGTATGAAGTAATAAAGGAATTATTTCAACATAAAAAGTATATACAAGGAAAGTGTTGGCAAGGTTTAATGTGATGGACTGTAAATATGTTTCAACGCCAATGGATGGGAATCAAATGGCTTCAATCTTTGGTGATTCAGCGGAAAATATAGTTTTTCCTTTCAGAGAAGCTGCTGGATGCCTCATGTATCTGGTTATAGGAACTAGACCAGACATAAGGTTTGCTGTAGGAATTTCAAGCAGATTTATGGAAAAGCCTAAGGAGGTCCATGTTAATATTATAAAAAGGATTATGAAGTATCTTCGTGGGACGCTGGACTATGGAATTTTCATTGAAAAGCAAGGTGGAAATATTTTAACTGGATACAGTGATGACGATTAAGCTGGTGATTCAGTGACTCGAAGGTCGACTTCAGAAAATATATTCTTCTTCGATGGAGGATCTATCAGCTGGTTTTCAGAACGTCAGCAATCTGTAGCACTATCAACAATTAAGTCGGAGTACATTGCAGCAGCGAATGCTGTAAAAGAGCTTATATGGCCTAAAAGACTATTGGATGAACCAGCTGGGCAAAAAAAGGTGAAGTTTCGAATGGATAATTAAAGTGCTATTCGTTTGATCAAAAATCCGGAATTTCACAAGAGAACCAAACTCATTTCATCAGAGGAAAATATGAGCACAAGTTTTTTAGCTTAAATATGTAACAACAGAGGTTAGTTAGTTTAAATGGTTAGTTACGCTTGTGCTTCAAAACTGGGAGTGTTAAGATACACATATTCGAAACACAAGTCGGCTTAAATACAAAACTTTGAATGACTGAAATACATACATATGTTTTGATTTCGCCTTGAACACAAGCAAAAAATACAATTTTAAATTAGAGCAACTTTGACCGACAAACCTGAATCATCCTGTGGGCCTTTTAAAATTTTTAAAATACCTTCACTGGTTCAAAGGATATGATTTTTGCAACGCAAAATATGAAATGGCTGCACTGTGCGTCATGTTTCCCGCTAATTTTATATTTTTTACTCAATTATTTTTCGTTTGCGGGGACGTCGTCCACTTTAAAACAAACTTGATCTACGTAGGATATAAATGAACCTCCATACTAAGTATGGTGACTTTAGTTCCTATAGTCTCTAAGTTTTGGGTGCAGAGGGACACGGCTATATCGACTCGGTTATTGATTTTAATAAAAAGTATACATATGTAACCGTAATAGACCCTTTAACTTTTTAGTTTTTTACATTTGAAGCCTCTATTTATATCTTATTTTATCTAGTGTGTATACCTGGTTGTAAATGAAACGGAGGCACGACGTTGTTCTGCCAAATTCGGTACTAAGCGCTTAATACCCGCCTCTCCACTGTCTACGGTTTTCTGTCGTATGCCCAGATTACGCTGCATGCGATGGGCTACCTCACAGCTTCCCGGATCAGTGCTAAAAAGGCTATCCATTAATGATTATTTTTATAAACTTAATAAGATTATTTTACCTGATCAAAGGTTTCAGATCATCGCTGGCGTGTGCTTGATTCGGCTTTGTAGTTGAAAGCCAACTATCAGCAGTAGTATTAGCAGTAACTTCAGCTGATGGAGTATTAGCAGTAACTTCAGCTGATGGATTAATTACCGCCAACTCATCCCAAGGGCAGACACCACAGTCTGTAGCTGAGAAGTTCTCCACGGTAGCCTCTAACTGAGCAAATTTTGTGCTAGGAGTTACTCTGCGAATAAATAAGAGAAGGTTAAATAGCATTGAGTGTAATTATATTAAAAATTATTCTAGTAAAATCTGTTTCTTTAACTTTGATTTTATTAAGAAAATTGCTCCGATGGACGAACGCGGCGATACTATATTTTTGAGTGTTAAACAAAGATTTTGTGTGAAAGAAAAGATTTTGTTTTATTATGTTGTCCTGTTTGTATTTAGTGTGTATTTCGTAAAATTATGGTAGTCCGTAAATGTCCGTATTTAATTATAATTTAGTGTTTATATTGATTGTAATATATTGTATAATTATATATTTATACTAAAGGGCTCCACCTGCTGCTCGCTTCTCTCGCGAAATTGCAGTCTGATAAGGAGAAACACTTCTTATAATTTTCTTGAATAAAATTCTTTACCTAATTTTAAAAAATGATACAATACAGTCTTGATAATTCGGACACTTGCTATTTCAGAAATCTCGATAATTCGGATACTTAAAATTGTTCCTATAAAAGATTCTGTAACCTGGATACCACTGAATGTTGATGGTTTTGAAAACTTGTGCCTTTGTTTGGAAGAGACGGATAGAACAAAAAATATACGTGCATATTTTCAATTCTATTGAGAACTAGGGGTCGGTATTTCTAACATATCACTGCGGACGGCAGTCCGTGCTAGTGACGAAAACAGCACGAAGTGTGCAAAAGGCGACTAGCAATATATACACGAAGGAAAATTTGCTACGAATGTCTGATCGGATTGAGTTACACACCGATCGAAAGGTATGACGTTAACTAACAAAAGTGCATACTAAGACTTTTGGTTACTCACCTGCTTCATGAGATAAGTGGGTGTAAGTGGGAGAGGCAAAATTTTAATGATTGCAGCTATTGGGGCCGTTGGAGCCTTTTAGTTAAATTTTATAATTCTTAAAAATTCTTATCAAAAATACGCGTCGATTGGTGCCTCGATCATTCCAATCCAATCCAATTTTTAAAAGCCTTCTCAAAATGAGATGAAAAGTTTGTTTGTCTGTCTGTTTGTTTGTTTTGATCAAAGCGCTGAAAAAGCTTAGATTTTTTGATGAGGAAATGTTTCCTATCAGAAATCTAGAAATGTTTGTTCAACGAATTTCGCGGGAAATAGCTAAAACCCTATAAATTAGAAACACCCATAGTTTCCAATCCGAAAAAGCTACAGATGTGTTCTACATGTCGTTAGAAAGGTATATTAGAGGGCTTTTAGACGTCCATTGAATATTTTTTTGCAAAGTAGTCAGGTGAAATGCTACAGGTGAAAAAAGGTTTTTGGTTTATTTTTTGTCGATTTTCTCGAAAACGGCTCTAACGATTTTAATATAATATTCAATATGTTGTAATACGTAAAATTTCGATATATTTTGATATATGACACATGTCTGTCAGCCACAAGGTTTGGAAGATATTACCGGTTAACTGAACATATACATTTTACTATTTACTATAAGGTACTAATTAGAAAATCAATCTTTGGTACGAAAAACTTTTTTGTTTTTCAAGGTTTCTCAACCAATTTGACAGAGTATGCATTTAAGTTGGTCTTATACATTATGTCCAAATTGAGTTTAAATCGGTCCACTATATCATATAGCTGTCATAGGAACGATCGGTTAAAAATCAAGTTTTAGTATGAAAAACTTTTGTGTTTATTAAGATTTCTCAACCAATTTGACAGAATATGCATTATAGTTGGTTTTATACATGCAGACCAAATAAAGTTTAAATCGGTCCACTATATGATATAGCTGTCATAGGAACGATCGGTCAAAAATCAAGTTTTAGTATGAAAAACTTTTTTGTTTGTTAAGATTTCTCAACCAATTTGACAGAATATGCATTATAGTTGAACTTCTTTACAAAGTAAAAGTCTAGTGACGAAAAGGTTTTCCTGCCCCCAAAATTTCTGATATCCCATTTTGTGACGAACGATATTAAATTTAATCTATAAATTATTACAAAAAAAAGTTTGGCATTCGGCACTGCGCATAAAAATTATTTGTGGGTATACAGAAGCGAGATCTCTTTGCGCAATGTGCCAAATGTCAAACTTTTTTTTGGGAAATACTGAGATCTTACTTCCAAAGTGTCTTCAACCGAAGCTGCAAGAAAAATGCGCACAAAATTCGGGAGAAATAAAGGTAGTTTTCCAGGTAGTTTTCGGACAAATTTGTTCAACGTGTGCGTGATAGTGGCTCGTTAATGGACAGGCCAACACGTTCCCGTATTCGTCCAGTGCGTTCAATCGAAAATATTGGCGCTGTAGCCTAAAGTGTGAGTGACAATCCATCAACATCAACCCGACACCGTGCGCAGGAATTGCACATTTCGCGGACGTCCCTCTGTCTGAAGCAGTAAAAAATTCAATTGGTGCAGGATCCGTAGGAGCACGACCACCCGATGCATTTTCAGTTCGCGCAATGGGCCGAAGAGCGCTTAGTGGAAGACGAGTATTTTTATCGAAAAATCATATTTCAGATGAAGCTCATTTCACCTCGGTGGTTACGTCACAGCGGAATTGCCGCAATTGGGGCTTCGAAAACCCGGCCGTCGTCTTGGAGAAGCCAATGCATCCACAACGAGTGACTGTTTGGTGCGGTATGTGGTCAAGCGGCGTCATTGGCCCGTTTGGCCCGTTTTTTGGCAAACGAATCAGGAGCCGACGTAACGGCGGCACGTGCCACACAGGCAACGTTACACTCGAATTTCTGCGCGGTACGTTCGAAAATCGAATAATCAGCCGAAAAAGTGATGTCAACTGGCCACCTCGCAACTGTGATTTTACCCCGTTATACTATTTTTTGTGGGGTGCCGTCAAGGATAAGTGCTATACCAACCATCCAGAGACGATTGACGACCTAAAGCACGAGATTGAAGTCGCCATTGAGGACCATACTATCGAAAATTTGCTGAAAATTGGTCCGATCGGATGGCCTACTGCAAGGCCTCCCGGGGCAGTCATACGAATGAAGAAAATCTTCCACAAATATACCGCAATGTTGGGGCTATTCAATAAAAAAAATATTTGAAAAATATCCACCCGTTTTTTTATAGCCATTTTAAAACGTAGGATCACCCTGTACTAAAGACAAATGAAGTTGTGACGAAGTAGTCCAAATAATGGAGGCAGCTTTCCAGCATCAGGCCTTAGAAATGGTCAAGCGCTTCTTAGATATGTGTACGTATATCGCCAACTTTATTCCTGGGTCTGGTTCAACAAAGCCCCCGTGGTTTACACCTAGACTCTTTTATTTAAATAATATGAAATCGAAATATTTTAAAAATATAAGGAGTCAGCTTCAAGTCTTGAGTGGTCTAATTACACAGTAGTCAAGTCAAACTATGCCCCTTTAAACTCGCTTTGCTATGAGAACCATCTAGCTTAGCGGTAACTCCTCAAACCATTACTTTTGATCGCTTGCGATTTTCGACGATACAACAACAACTTTTGACTCTGCTCGCAATTAATTTCTGATCCCCAAAAAAACGAAACAAGAACCACACAGCTAATGCTCGAGTTTCGATGCATCGCTCACGGTCATAAAAGTGTTAATTTTTTAAAAATTATTACATTAGTACTGTCTTGTTCACTGTGTCAAAAAGTAAAGTTACACTGACGAGCAAAACTGTTACACTAGTTCAATATTCTCACTTCAACGGTCTGTATCTTCTTTTCTGTTTTATGCATGCTAAATATCTTAGTCTTGTTTTGTTGGTGACTTATATTACTATGTGTTTTGAGCCATCTGATATGCCACAAGAAATATGTCAAAGCAAAATATAAACAAGGGGCTCCGCCCCTGCTCGCTTCGCTCGCCTACCCCCGACTCGATTCGCTCGCAATTAATTAATTAATCTTATTGAAAAATTAATTAAAAATTGTAAAATAACATTAAATGTTAATGTATATGTCAATATAACATCCATAAGACATGACAATATAACATTAATAAATAAAAAATAAAAAAAACCATTTGGCCGAGGCAGGACGCGAACCTTCGACCTGCGTGATAGCATAAAATTAGATGAATTCACGACTTAGCACAGTACGCCACGGAGCGCTGTAACATTTATCTGCCAAATTGCAGCTTTGTTAACAGCATTTTTCTGCTATTAATTTATGATTACTGCCAACCCTCACAGAATTAAACAGCTCAACTTATTATTTTCATATATCTTCGCTATTTACCGTCCGATCGCAATGAAATTTTCTACACACATCGTGGACTATTTACGCTTCATCTATGTAAAATCTGCAGTTTCTCGCTTTCAAATTGTTCTTGTAATTTAGAAATGAAATTTTAAATTTGGATTTTAGGGCGTTCAAGGGGCGTGGCAAAATTATAAAACAAACTTGATCTGCTTGCAATATAGATGAACCTAGATACCAAGTTTGGTGTTGATGCTGATCAAGAATATATATACTTTATGGGGTCTGCCACGCCTCCTTCTGCCTGTTACGCACATTTTTTTTTAAACTAACAATAGACCCCTGTACTTTTTTAAGTACGGGGTCTAAAAAGGTCAAATGTTACAGTTATGCACTCTCAATGCCAAAACTTTTTATTTTAGTTCTAAAGCTGTTTTGAAGTCAAATTTTGAATACAACAATTCGGTAAAAGTGAGAATAAAAAGAAAATAATTAAGTTACTGATAGCAGGTGAGGCTGTTCGAAAAGTGGCTAACAAATTCGCTGTAAGCCATATGACAGTGGGGCGACTAAAAAAACACAGTCAAGGAAGCATTTCTGTAAGTCAAGGAGGTAGACCAAGAACTTTAAGTGACCGATACACACGCCACGTGGGCAACTTGGTGACGAGCAATCGGGAACTTACGTCAATAAAAATGGCAAAGATGCTTAATTTGAATGTCAGTGCGTGGATAGTCCAACACAATCTCGACAGATTGGGGCTGAAAGCTAGAGAAATTAAATAAAAACCGTTTCCAACTAAAAAACCCATAATGTTGCTTAGAAACTTTGCTGCAACTCACGAAAATTGGACTATAGCTGATTTTGATGACTTACAATTAATAAAAAGCTTAAAAAAGTTTAAGCAATTACAAAATAATTTTGCTTTTGTTCAGATGAATCAAAAATAAATCGTTTCGAGTCAGACGAAAGCTCCTGTTATTGGACCAAGGATCTCACAATCCACCAACAGAATCTTTCGGAAATCTTCGGGTAAATGGGTCTCGCTGCTAAAAAATTCATTTTTCAGCAAGACAATGACACGTCCTCTATGGTCGAAAATTGGATTTCAGAACAAAAATTTCAGTCCATGAAGTGGCCACCACAATCTCCCGAGATGAATCCGATCGAAAAATTATGGAGCTATATAAAATCGCAGCTGGCAAAATACGTTGTCCCTCCAAAAGGAATGATGGAGCTGTGGAAGAAGACAAAGGACGTGTGGTATGCTAATCCCCCTGAATTTGTGCAACGCTACATCCTCTGTATGCCAAATCGTATAAGGGAACTACAAAAAATTGAATGGGCTGTGGACTCATTATTAAAAAATTATTTTAAAAAATATTTGTTTTAAATATTACCGCAGTACACAAACTGTAACATTAGACTTTTTTTACATTTTGCATTGGCATATTTCTTTCGGCATATCAAATGGCTTAAACACATAGTAATATAAGTCACCAACAAATCAAGACTAAGATCTTTAGCATGCCTTAAACAGAAGAGAAGATACAGACCGTTGAAGTGAGAATATTGAACTAGTGTTAAAGTTTTGCTCGCAGAGTAGTTTGTACATACATATCTCAAAGTGAAATTAATAATGACTGAAATAATTGAATTATCGGAGTCTGAGACTAAGTATTTTTTTACGCAACGGAATTCTGCGAACTTCTATAAGTAAAGAAAAAGTATATTTCGAAAAACTAATAAATGAATAAAATATATTTAAATTCACTAATAACTTCTTTCAGTGCATATTTTTTTTTGATTCATGATAACAAACAACACCACACACCAAATGCTCGATTTGCAACTCACATAGCTATAAATGTGTTAGTTTTGCTTAATGTATGACTTCAGAAGTTGTGTTTGTTGCTGATCTTGTCGATTGAAAATTTCGTGTCCACCGCTGATCTAGCTCGATGCAAAAGACAGTTTACCCGTGACCCTAAACAACTGCACCGTTGCTTAAGCTTTTTAATCTATCTCTCGAATTTTCAATCTTTCCATGTTTGGAAGGAATCTTATATCTTTAAGTTGGATTTCGACCTACTTAAAGCGTAAGACCCAAAAAAGTGCTTTTAGGTCAACCATTTCGAGTTAGGTTCGCCTTACTTCTGGTGTACCTTAAGGAAGTGACTTTGGGCCTTTATTTGTTACCTTTTATACCCGTTACTTAAAAACTAGAAGTAAAAGGGTATATTGTATTCTGCGCAAATGTGCGTAACAGGCAGAAGGAGGCGTGATCAGCATCAACAGCCGAGTCGATATTGTCATGTCCGTCTGTCCGTCCGTCAGTGTGCGCGCCTAGATCTCAGAGACTATAATGGATAGAGCAACCAAATTTGGTACACAGACTTCTATAAACCCCACCCAGATTAAGTTTGTTCTAAATTTTCGATCGGACCACTATATCATATAGCTGCCATAGGAACGATCAGACGAAAATATAGTTTTAGTATGAAAGACTTTTTTGTTTTCTGAGATATCTCAACCAATCTGATAGAATATGCATTATTGTTGGTTTTGTACATCTTAACTAAAATTAGTTCAAATCGGTCTACTATATCATATAGCTGCCATAAAGCCGATTTGTCAAATATCAAGTCTTAGTATGAAAAACTTTTTGTTTTCCGAGATATATCAACCAATCTGACAGAATATACACTCAAGTTGGTCCTATACATCCAGACCAAAATTGGTTCAAATCGGTCCACTATATCATATACCTTCCATAGAACCGATTTGCCGAATATCAAGTCTTAGTTTGAAAAACTTTTTTGTTTTCATAGATATCTCAATTAATTTGACAGAATATTTATTTAAGTTAGTTTCATATATCATGACCAAAATTGGTTCAAATCGGTCCACTATATCATATAGCTGGCATAGAACAGATTTGTCGAATATCAAGACTTCATATGAAAAACTTTTTATGTTTGTTAAGGTATCTCCCAACCAATTTGACCGAAAATGCATTATAGTTGGTTTTACACATCCTGGCCAAATTTGGTTAAGATCGGTCTACTATATCATATACCTGCCATTAGTATACAGGAACCTACATATCAAATTTGAAGTCTCTAGCTCTTTGATAGTCTCTCAGATCAACGCATTCAAACAGACGGACATGGCCAAATCGACTCGTCTGTTGATACTGATCAAGAATATATATACTTTATGGGGTCTGCCACGCCTTCTTCTGCGTGTTGCATACATTCTGCCAAACACATTATACCCTTTTTGTCCATTTTTAATGGGTTCAAAGAAGGAAAGTCTGGCAATGTTAAAAGGTTTAAACTTAGTCCTTCCCACTGAAGAATACTTTTGGCTGGATGTAAGATGACGAAGAGTTAGGATAAATTATTTCGCTTAAATTTGGCTTGTGCGATCCTAAGCTAAAATCAAACGGAGTGGCCAGATAAAGTGCGGCGTTGCTCAACACTTTTGGCAACAACAGCTAGTGTTTCTTTGACTACAGTAAAAATAATTGTCTTGTTCAATATTTTGACTAGTTAAAAAAAAACGACAAATTAATTGAAAGGGATAAAAGGGCAGGATACAATTGATTTAATAAAGAAAGTAGAAAAGTGGCCGATATTGAATGACTTGACGGATAAAATTAATTTCGACGCAATTTTTATGAAGTTAGCATAACAGAGTGTAGCAGAGCATAATATCGCGTAAAAAGCAATCAACTCGATTTGAACTCGTCAAATCATAATTTCTCCTCAAACTCTCCTTAGTCAGTTGTCGAGTGCTGAAATTTTTCAAATAAACTCATGCAATGCTTGGATAACCCAAAATCATTTTTATTGCGTCCATGCAATCACGTCAATGCTTGTGGTCTTGTTGGGATCAAGTTGTTGCAATATATTTTAATGAATTTATCAGGGATTAAAACCGAAACGAATACAATATCGGTTTCAGTTACGGTTTCGGTAAGGTTTAAGGTTTTAAGGTTTAAGGTTAAGTAAGGTTTTCGGTTATCGGTTATGCAAAATCTTCGAGTATCGGTTTCGTAACGGTTATTGGTTTTTTTAGTAAGTTTCGGCTTAAAAATACCGGCATGGTTTCGGTTCACAAAAAAAATACAAATTAAGGTTTTCGGATGACCAAAAATAAAAATCGTTATTCCATTGTTTTACATGAAAAAAGACTTAATGCTCTAATTAGCCTGGAAAATAATGTTGTTCGTTTACTGGAATGGTTCAGCGTAATGTCGATTTTATTATAATTTGATTCAAATAAAATTTGGTTAATTTGGCTTGAAAATTTCGATTATTTTGATTTTACTGATTTTAGCTAATTTCGAACTGCCACTTTGTCAGAATTTTATCAATTTCCGTGGGCAATGTAAATTCGATCTGCACTAAAATATT
>JAWNLU010000521.1:0-23851 GCA_035042165.1 Drosophila kuntzei | reverse complement strand
TGAAAATATATAAATATGTTGCAATATACCAAAAAGATACTTTTATCTGTTAAATGGCATTTTTCATTTTTGAGATTTAATATCTTTTATTATAGCATAAGCAAAAGCATTTAACAGCTGTGAAGCAGCATTAAGAGAGACACTGCAAGATCAACAACAATATTTATGATCAAAAGAGAACAAAAAGCTCACTTACAGCATGTTCCCGCGTAGAAAAATCTTTCTCAGCTGGTGTATGTGTGTGGGTGTGTGGGTGTAGGCGTGACGTTGATTAGCTGTGGAATTTAAGTTTTACTTGCGTGGCCTGTCAAAAGCTGACTGCTACAGCACATATAGAACTTGAGCTTTTATGCTCAATGCCAAATGTAAATGTAAACAATGCGATTATTAGCAATTAACAACAATTACAGCCATGCTAATGGTAATTGCAACTTATGCACAGCATTGCCAATTGACTTAGATTGATTTGCTAATATAAATTGCAGGGGTTATGTATGTTTTTATCTCTCTTTGCATATTTACATATACCGCCTTTGCAATTGATATAACAAAACACTCACTTGGTCAAAAATACATGAAGTTAACAATTAACTAAATTAGCATCACAATGTCACAATGTAGGAGGCTGAAGGCACAACGAAAGAATTTAAAGAGCACAAACAATTAATACTAAAACAATCACAAACACAGACATCAATTCGGCACACAGCTGCGGTCATCCATTATTTTATGAAGTTTCATCCAAATTGGGTGGCTGACCAGAATCCTGACCAGAACGTCTAGCACAACGAGAGGGATCGAAATTGCATCACTCCGTTGGCTGCATCTGCGCAGAGTTTTAATTATTTGCCACTCTTAATTGTGGGCTTACTTCACTTTGCGTACACAACTCGCACTGATGAACAGCTGATCGGCGCTGTATGTTAAAAGCTCATGTAAAAGCTTTTATATTTAAGCTTGAACTAAGCCAAGATAATTGGCTTTAAATATAAGCCTAAGTGCCGACTCTGATTTTGAAATTAGAAGAAAATCAAAATCGAAGTTAATAACAAAATATGGAAACTGTCTTTCGCTTAAATAATTACCCGTTTTGAAGACGGCACAATGCTGAAGTTAAATGTTTCTTTCTCCAGGTCACTTGCAGCGAAGATGTTCGTAGCCAAGTTGGCCAAACTATGCACTTGAACAGAAACAATTTAAATTACAAAAAAAAATAATGGAATATCTATATATAGTGACATATCTGCCATAAGAATATAACAAATTGGTCATGAACACTAACGATCTTTTGTAAAGCTTTACTCTCCAAAAGCTTATCGAAGACACATCACTTTTTAAAGATTATCAAAGACACACGTATCGAAGACACATCACTTTTTAAAGATTATCAAAGACACATGCAAAGTTATGTAGAACTCAAATGTAAACTTTTAAAAATCAAATGTAAACTAACAGAATCCAAATAAGTAAACAAATGTATAAAGACAGCCAGCAGAGCTTTGAAGATTTGCTGTGCCCAGATCACAGATCTTGTAGTTAGTTTTAAGTTGACGTTTAACAAATAAAGTACACAAATATAAAAAATAAAAATAAAATATATTTTTTATTTTATATGTAATTGTTGAACACATAATTATATGTATATCTATAATTTTAATCATATATTTTTATATAAATAATTTTTTATTTATATATTATTAGTATATGCCTTTATAAATATAATTAGTAATAATTTTTCGATTTATGCATATTTTAACAAAAGCTTATTGCAATTAATTATTTATTATGAACTTGTTTACATGTTAGTTTTTTCTTTTCTTTTTCGTTATGGATTTATTTACGTGTATTATTAAATTGTTTGTAAAGTTCAATATGTGCTAATTTTCTTTTATTTGGAACCATGCAGCGTTTAGATGAGATAGGATAGTTGACGTACGATTTCTTTTAGGGATCTTGATATTTAATATTAATATTTTCGGCATTTCAAGATCATGGTTGGGAGGGCGATTGCACAGTCACGTGCAGGAAAATAACGAAGAAATCCGAAATCATTAGTAGATCTCTTTTCTGTCCCTTTTCGTATTTTTCTAGTGTCCATTATATCCTTTCTATCCCTTAATCCCCTTCCTATGTATTCTCTTCCCTCTTGTACTCCCGAAAACAGTACGCGAAATTAATAAAAAAAATTATAATAAGGAGCGAAGCAATGTAACTTGAAGGTTAAAATACAATACCCACACCCATCCGACCAGAAAGTAGCCGAAAGTGCAAGCGCGTATTCCTTCGTCCAGTTATACGAACATCTGCTTCATTGCCCGAAGATTCTCTTTGTTACTCGTTACAGAAGATAGCCAACAGAAGCCAGTTTGCAATCTGGCAGCTGTGGTCGAACAAAATGCACAAATAATTGCCGAAATGGGCAAGAAAATGGATGCACTTGCGGACTTAGTACAAGTCCTTCTTAAAAATGCCAATTTCTCCCCCAAACAGCCAAAACACATTGACCCAATAGTCACAATTGCTTCTCCAAATCCGAACGATATGTCCGTGGACAGTGCTCCGGAGAGTAACAAATCGGACAAAAGGAGAAATAATATACAAGCCACTAACATTATATATAATGAATAAATTTACTACAACTAAAATCAAAATCAATAGCCCAAACGCCAATCATACTGTCTATGCTGCTAAAAAACCAGCAGCAGCAACAGAAATTACAAAGAAACTTATGGATACTCACCTGAACAGCAAGAAGAAACTCGCCTCAATGGAAACCGCTGCCAATATCGCCATTAAAAATATCGATCCATATATTTGGGACCTCCAAGCGGGCGTTATCTTCAAGATTGTATACTCGATCAGCCCAGAAGTTGCCATGTTAAACTTCAATTGCAGCCATCCAGAGACCTGCATATACAATCGAGTATTAAATGTTGAAAACATAATAAATATAAATAAAATCTTATCGACAGAAGCACTCACGTTTGGTTTTACATGCAGCTGTGAATCCAGATCAATATGGTCGCTACTCCCGCACGAAAAGCGATTTCAAAATAAGCCACACTACAGATGCCAAATTCTGTATTTGCAGCTAGAACTGCTGACGCCATCGTCGAATAATCTGCACTCGCAGAATAATTGTCAACAGCAGCAGCAAAAACACGAAGATCTTTGGCCGGCAGAATGGCCTGAAATTTTAAATCATTCAACTTTCGACCAGAGGCGAACCATTGAGGACCAACAGGTCCAGAGAACACACAGTGAATCCATAAGGTTGTCCGAGAAAATGCAGCTCGGTCAGCAGCATAGACAGAATTTAGACATGAAAGAGAAAAATGTACTAAATCAGCAAAAACATATAAAAATAATAGACAATCAGAACACTACAGATAATAAACTCACCACTAAGAATCCAGTTCAATCACACAGCGTACCCTCTTCAGCGGCAACTAAATCCAATCATGCCACATTTTGTGGCAACTGGAACTATCCACGGGAGCAGCGTAACAAACCGGAGCAGCGTGGTTCACTTCGAACGCAGACTACGGGTCCAAGATCCAAACTTGCCACAGAACGTGGCATGCAACATCGACGACAGCAGCGACGAGTTCTCGAGGAGCAGTGGCAGCAACTCCTGGACCAAACTGCGAGTCCAAATCTTCACTCCTGCGGCAGCAATTCGGCATCACAGATGCAAGATTCCAGTGGCGAAATTTCCAATTGCCATTTGTTCACCACACAGTCCGTGTGGCACGAACATTGGCAAAAGGCATCCGAGGGGCAGTGGCAGTGCCTCCTCTCCTGTCCTGATCCAAAAAATGGGCGATCCGATGGAATCCTTGGCATCCTGGCAAATCCTTGGGGGCACCTGAAAAAGACAAAAGACAGAATTAGTACAAATTACAAAAGTACATATACAAATTTAAATAAATACAAATTTTGGCAACTACAGCAGCTCCATGTGATACCTGAAGCAGCTTTTAATCAACTTGCAACATATTGTTGCAAGTGGCAACAAAAACGGCGATTAGCCCAGAACCAGCAGCAGCTTTGTCTTCAGACTTTGAGTCAGAACACAAACTCAAAATCCATATCTGCCACAAAACGTGGCAAGCAACATCTCCAATATGGGCGGCGTATCCTCGAGGAGCAGTTGCAGAAACTTCAGCGTCCAACTCCGTCTCAAAAAATTGCCACTCCAGGGGCAACAACTAGGAGTCACAGCAACACCTCTTAAACGACGAAATTTCCAATTGCCATTTGCTTGCCACACGGCCTGTGGGGCATGAACACTGGAAAAAGACATCTGAGGGGCAGTGGCAGTGCCTTCTCTCCTGTCCTGGACCAAAAAATGCGCGATCCATTGGAATCCCTGGAATCCTGGCGAATCCTCAGCAGCACCTGAAAAGTACAAAATAAACAAAATTAGTACATGTTACAAAAACATTTACAAAAATGCATATTAAAAATAAAATGTGGCATGCAACACCGGATACAGCAGCGACGAGTCCTCGAGAAGCAGTGGCAGCAACTCTTGGACCAACTGGACCCCGTCCGGAGACAGGCAGTGGCAGCAACTCTTGGACCAAACTGAGATCTCCAAACCCCCACTTCCAGTGGCAAGAATCCGGCAGTCGACAGATGCTACATCTCCAGCTGGCGAAACTTTCCAATTGCCATTTGTTTGCCACACAGTCCGTGTGGCACGAACATTGGCAAAAGGCATCCGAGGGGCAGTGGCAGTGCCTCCTCTCCTGTCCTGGTCCAAAAAATGGGCGATCCATTGGAATCCTTGGCATCCTGGCGAATCCTCAGCAACACCTGAAAAAGAGAAAAAACATGATTAGTACTTGTTACAAAATCATTTACAAAAATGCATTTTAAAAATAAAATTGGCATGCAACACCGGATACATCAGCGACGAGTCCTCGAGAAGCAGTGGCAGCAACTCTTGGACGACACTGAGTTCCCAAATCCCCACTCCAGTGGCAAGAATCCGGCATCCAGATGTACATCTCCAGCGGCGAAATTTCCAATTGCCATTTGTTTGCCACACAGTCCGTGTGGCACGAACATGGCAAAAGGCATCCGAGGGGCAGTGGCAGTGCCTCCTCTCCGTCCTGGACTGTAATGGCCGTCCATTGGCATCCGATGGCATGTCCAGCGAATTTTCAGCAGCACCTGCAAAACCTGCAAAACATAAAATAAAATTAATACAATTGCTAAATATGATATTTTCAAGCACTTGCAGGTCCACTTTAAACCTGGTCTTATTTGAATCTGAGCAGCTCCACCTATCGTCTTGCAACAAATTGTTGCAAGCGGCAATTCAGGCAGCAGACCGCGGCGTGGAGACACCCTGCAGTTGAGCAGCAATTTTGGCCAATTGGTGTCCACCTGTGTCCTTCCAGTGGCATATGATGAGCACCAATCCCGGCCAGAAACACCATGATGCAACTCCGGCAGATGACTGCGGCGTGGGACCAGCTTCCTGCAGCAGAACAGCCATTTTGGCCGGGAAGTGTCCATCTATGTCCCTCTGGGGGCATATGATGGGCACTAATCCCGGCCAGAATCTCCATGATGCGACTCCGGCAGATGACTGCAGCGTGGGACCAGCTTCCTGCAGCAGAGCAGCCATTTTGGCCAGGAAGTGTCCATCTATGTCCCTCCGGGGGCATATGGTGGGCACCAATCCTGGCCAGAAACACCAGTGCCGGCATGAGCACTGGGACCATGATGCAGCCCGGCAGATGACTGCGGCGAGGGACCCGAGTTTCCTGCAGCTGAGCAGCCATTTTGGCCAAGACATGCGTCCATCTGTGTCCCTCCGGGGGCATATGGTGGGCACCAATCCTGGCCAGAATCTCCAAGATGCGACTCCGGCGGAAGACTGCAGCGTGGGAATAAACGACACGCACTGAACCGGCAGCTCAAGCCAAGAAAAGCCCATATCGGCCAATCCTGGTCCACATGGGCGTCACTAATCCCGGCCAGAACCCCCATGGATCACATGGTGGTGTTGACGGCGGCGTGGGAACAGCGTCACGCACTGAACCGGCGGTTCAAGCCAAGAAAAGCCCACGTTGGACACTCCTTGTCCACATGGGCGTCACTAATCCCGGCGAGAATCCACTGGGCAGCAGCAAATCCAGCTTGGGCCAACTCTTGGCTCACCTTGTGACGATGTGGTCACTCCCTCACAGCAGCAACACCCGAAGCATCGCCATACGTCTCTTTTTTGCCGTCTCTATGGCGAGAAGGAGGCGTGGCGGTGCGAAAAACGGTGTCCAGCGGCGTCCATATGGACAGCAGTCCATGTCATCTAATGGCTCTTGTGGCTCCTCCTGGACCACAAGGGGCCATATCCAACATCCTGAGCCCGAGCGACATCCCGTTTGCCGGCAACAGCAGCTGTCTAATTGGCCATTTTGGCCAATTTGGACGTCATCACTGTGGTCACAGTGGCATCCCCAGATGCGTATGGGAACATCTGGTGCCTTGCTGCTGATGGCCACAACTGTCCTGATGCCCACTGGGGGCATCTCCACAACACCAACGGCATCCAGAACGCCTCTGCCTCGGCCATGGCACTGGCGGCGGCAACAACAACAACACATAAACGGCAACTACAGCTCCGGTGCACTGCATCCATGTGGCATCCCAGCCACGGCAAATTGCAGCAACATATCCACTGGAAGCTATAATGACGAGGAGAAGCAAGATTAGTATCTCCAAATAGATTTATATATATTATTACATTAATACTTACCAATACACGTGCAGCTGCAGAGCCCCATAGAACAGCTGTTGAACCTGAAAATAATATTTATTTGCAATTAACGTAATACTTACCTAGTTTTGACCTCCATGTTGAAAGATTGGATGCTCCTCCTGGACATCCTTCGCCACTTGACCTGAAAAGAAAAGAAATTAATTAATACTTTGTATTGTTATGTAATCTGCTAGACTTTGATTTTTCAAATTCACAATTATTGTTATTATTGTTACCTTTTGTTTTTTGCATCGTCTCAAGTCCATTTCTCCATGTCCAAGATGTCACTCACTGTATTGTACCTGTAAATATCCAGAAATTAATGTTTATTAGAAATAATTATTTAATTAGCACTTACTATGTTTAGTTTAAGGGAAAATTATATGAGATAAACACCACATGTAAAAAGTCACGCACACAAACATACACACATGCGACCTGCCAACTTGGCAGAATTATGTTAACACTCTGTTAACATAAATTGAATGGTCACACTTCAGAACTACAACTGAAACCGTTTGACCGGTTCGGGTGAGAATGGCGCGCAACAACAAATGTTTGAATTTGCCGAACCGAGTTTGAGTCACACTCAAACTTGCGATTCTCATCTCGGCCGTGTCGGACGTGTTTGCGCACTTGACTGTGCGAGTGTGCGGGACTTGTGATAATTAAGTTTGATTTGGCAAAAAGTTACTGTGCAACTAAGTTAAATTTGTAATTGTAAAATATTACAAACTATTGTTATTGTTTTTAAATCGAAATAAAAAGTCGTCGTGCGTGTGAGAAGCCTGCACAGACGACCGAAGAAACGAAAAAAAAAAGAGACTTTTGTGTTCGCCATTTTACTTGTGAAAAATTTTCACAAAGTGACCCTTGACCCATTGCGGCCATTTTCCTTCGAACTTGGCAATTAAACCAACTTTTGTTTAATTATGGCCAACGAAATGGTCAATGCAATTAATAATAATGCTACAATGCTGCCAATAAAAGAATAATCAATAAATGCAATTAAAATAAAATCCTGACACAAACGACCGGCCGAGTGAGAGCAGTTAAAGTGACTCTCAAACTGTGCACAGCGCAAAGTGCACAGACTGAAAATTGCTAAAACCAAACTGTAACTACAATTAATAAAAGCAATTAAAATATACAATAAAAGCAATTTAATATAAAAAACGACGAAACGTAACAACAAGATTAAAAGCGAAAGTCATAAAATTACATAAATTCGTGTGTGTGCAAAAGTATATATAATTCTACTTATATATATAAATTTGACCTGCAAAAGACATTAAGCAGAAGAAAAATTAGAAAATCAAATTAAAGACAATCGCATTGCACACTTAATTGTTCAATGTTAAGTGTTTGTGCTTTATGCAAGTGTCCCCCTTTTTTGTTTTCTGTGAGACGAAGTCTCGGTTTTTACTTACTGCATTATATGTAATGCCAAGTCCAGTGACTGTTAAACTGTCAAACTGTCCATCTGTGCTTCGCTTCTTGTTCGTGTGTGAGTGTACGTTTTTTATATACTTACCTGACGGCACATAAGAAATATGTGCAACAAATCCGCCGCCAATAAACTGAAAAAGAAAGAAAAACTGTGATATTTACAAACAATTAAAACTTGACCATAATACAATACAATAATTTGACGAGTGACAAAAATCTAAAAAAAACTAAAAGACTTGGAAAAATTTATGGATAAAGTAAAAAGTGACAAAATGAAAAATCAACAAATACAACAACAACTACAACATCTACAAGTATGGGCTCAACGGCATCCACATCAACAGCCGCTGGAGCTGCAGATGCCCCGCAAGTCGAAGACGCCAACGTCGACGCCATTACTGACGCCAACTCTCCCGCCAGAATTCGTCAAAAACGGCGCCAAATGCGCCAGCAAAAGAGACGACGAACTGGAAGAAGAAGAAGACGCCATCGCCGCCATTGCGATTATCCAAATCGCCGCCATTGCTGCCGCCAAACCAACAACTTGTTGGCGGGCTTTTGGCGTTGGCGCAAAATTCTGCCGCCAACAATGGCCGAACGGCTGCCAACAACAAGAGCAACAATTACAACAACGTGAACACAGTTAACAACTACAACAATTCAAATAATGGCAATGCAATTGCCAACAACAAGCGCCGAATTTCTGGAGAGTCCCTGGATACGCGGAGATTATTGAAATTTTATCCGGATCATCAGCAGCAGCAACAACTAAAACGCCAGTGGTCCAGAATGTGCAACAAAAGCAGCAACTATCCGGTTCATCAGCAGCAGCAGAAATGCCAGCAGCAGCCAAAGCAGCCGTGACGCCAGCAGCAACAGCACATTCTGAAAGAAAAGCATTTGGATTAAAAGGTGAGCAAGAATATTTAAATTTTATTGCACCTACCGTTCCTTCTAAGCGCTTGGCCATCAATGCTGGCCTCAAGCGCAAATGCCGAATGCCACTGAGACGCAAGCCAAAGCGCAAGCAACGCAATGCTGGTCGTTCAGTCGACGATCCATACACCGAACAAGCCATATTGAATTTTCTCAAGAGCATGGGTGAGAACATTGATCCAGGCTTGTTCGGAGGTGACGATGACCCCGCCTATGACATGTCTGGCTCTGACATGTCGTACGAATTTGAAGGCGAATCTCCTTCTTACGCCAAGGATGACTCCTATCTGACCACATCTGAGGTGGAAGTGGATTTTGGTGACGTCTCTGCCGATGACGTCATCACTGCTGCTCCCATCCCATTACCAGCTGCTGCTCAAATGCCGAAAGCTGCCAATTCTGCTGCCAACAGCAATAATACTGCCACTTCTGCTGTCCCAAAGCGCAACAGCAACAACGATTCCGCCGCTAATCCTGCAAAGAAATCGAAGAGGCAGAAAAGAAAAGAAGAGAACGAGCGCATGGCCAAGGAGCTCGACGATTTCTTCGAGGAGCAGGAAGCCATTCGTGAAGGTAAACAGCAACAACAAAAACAGCAACAGCAATGGAACTTGGTTAAAAGTTCCAAAGTGCCGACGCTATTTCTGCCCAAGATAGATGAAATCCAGCCACTTTTGGACAGATTAAATCGCATCGAGGGCGTCACAAATGGCTTCACAACCAAATGCACGCAGAATGGAGCAATCCGGCTGCAGTGCGTCAATATGGATGTATACCAGAAAATTTCTGCCGAACTTCAGAATGGCAACACGGAGATGCATACGCATCAATTGCGTAAAGATCGCGGCTACCGTGTTGTCATTCGTCACCTGCATCACACAACAGACTGCAAATGGATTCGCGAGCAGCTCACTGTCATGGGATTCACTCCTCGATACATTCGAGTCATGAATCATCGGTTCAGTGGCAAGCCGATGAATCTGTTCGAAGTCGAGTTGCAGCCAACAACAGATGGATCCAACGAGAATATTCTGAAGCTCGAGACGATGGGCTGTCAGAATGTGTCCGTTGAGAAGCAAAGGAAACGAATTGACCCAACCCAATGCCATCGCTGTCAGGCATTTGGACATACGCGCAATTATTGCCGTCGTCAATTCGTTTGCCTCAAATGCGCCGGATCACATGCGACAACGTTGTGCACCAAACCAAGGAGCACACCAGCCAAGTGTGCTAATTGCAAAGGTGCACACGTTGCCAGCTATAAAGGATGCTGTGTCTTCAAGGAGGAGCAGGCAAAAATGGCCATTAATAAGGCCAGAAAAGAAGTTGCTAATATTATGCAGAATGGACTCTCTTTGTCGAACATTCTGCATAATACTCCGGGAAAGCGTCGACAACAACAGCAGCAACAACCATTTACGCCAAAGCAGCAACCGAAGCAGCAGAAAAAGCAGCAACAACAACAACAACAACAATCTGTTAAGAAGCCGACGCACCAGCAGAAGCAGCCACTAAAAATGCAGCAAAAGCCACAAAAGCCGCAACATACGCCCCTCAGGAGCAGCAACAACAATTACAACAGCAATAACAACAAGTCAAAACAGCTGACTTTCAGCCAAGTTGCCAAGTCTGGTAATGCCAATCAGCAGAAGACACAAGCCGTTTCTGGACCTGCAAGTCGCCACTTGCAATCGTTTCAGGAGCGTCTTCGTGTCGAGCAGCTGAACAAGACGGAGAAGCAACAACAAGAAGATAGCCAACAGAAGCCAGTTTGCAATCTGGCAGCTGTGGTCGAACAAAATGCACAAATAATTGCCGAAATGGGCAAGAAAATGGATGCTCTGCTGAGTCTGATTCAAGGTCTATTGAATAACTCCAATCTATCCCCCCAGCAACATCCTTACTTAGAACCAATCATTAACACCACACACGCCAATGAAACTACAAACAATGAATAGTTCTCCTCACCAGCAACTACAAAATAACCCAAACCAGCACGGACATTATGACAACACCTTTAAAATAGCAAACTGGAACGCTGCTGGGGTGGCCAATAAGATCTACGAACTGGAAGCATTCATGTACTTACACAGCGTGGACGTCATGATCATAACAGAAACTCGGATCAACCCAAACCTCGCATTAACAACAACAAGTAGACCGACCATATTTAATATTAATGGTTACCACTGTCTCCTCACGGCACACCCATTGGATTACAAAAGCGGGGGCGTGGCCGTATTAATAAAGAACGGCATTAAGCATATGGCCCTACATTCTATACAATTCAATCAGATCCAATGTGCTCCAGTGGCCATTAGCCTAGCAACTGGTGAGTCCCTTATCCTCGCGGCAACCTACTGCCCCCCACAGCCAACTTGGACGGAGCAACAATTCACAAAACTATTGGAGCACTTACGCAAAATCGGCAATGCTAATAACAACTCTAAGCGACCAGGACTAATAGTGTGTGGGGACTGGAACGCGAAGCATAGATGGTGGGGAAATGCACGAGCCTGTCGACGTGGTCAACTCCTCATGACTGCAATCCACAACAATAAAAATTACAATGTCCTCGCAACTGGTGGAGCCACTCACTTCCCATATGATCGGAGGAAAAAACCAAGCTCCATTGACTTTGCCATGTATACTGAAATTGAAGATAACCGATTAACGACGTATTCAACTTTAGACCTGGACTCGGACCATTTACCGATACATATTATATTAAATCTCACCAACCAGAAAAACCAGAATGGCGACCAACAACACCAGCAGAAACAACACCTACGGTCATTAAGGAGAAATTCGAATGTGAAGAAATTCTATTGGCATCTTAACGACCGAATTCTTCTCAATACAGAACTCAATTCTGGCCAGGACATAGCAGATGCAAATGATGTTCTCGTCAGAAACATCTACGAAGCAGCTGAAGCAGCTGTAATATCATCCCATCATCACTCGCGTCGCCAGCAACAACACCAGCTTCTCCCACAGCGGCAACGTCATCGGTCCTCTGGTCCATATGCACTCCTAAGACGAAACGACGATTTCCTCCGTCATCTGGAAATTTAAAGGAAAATTAAAAAACTGCACTTAAAGATTCGTAGCACACTCACCCTGTATATGTTCAAATACTGCCAAAAAAAACTTAAGAGAATCTTGCGCAGTGCAAAAACAAGCCATTACAATAACCTTTTCATGCAGATTGACCCTAACGACCGCTACAAAAACCAGAAGCTATGGAAATTAACAAACTCCATTAAGAGGCAACCGGAGCCAAACTGGCCACTCAAAATTGACAATAATGCAAGCAACAATAATATCGGGGACGGATGGACCAAGAGCTCCACAGAGAAGGCCGAAGTATTCGCAACCTACTTAGAGAAAAGATTCAGCCCCATAATTAACAACACACTGGACGACCGCAACCAAATTGACAGCGACATGCATCACAGACAGCAGCAACTACAACAACAATCACAGCAACAACCACCAAACCAACAGCAACAGCTACAACACACAGCCCCGTCATTCCGTCCGATCAGGCACACTGAGGTTATCAACATAATCAAAACATTAAAAAAAAAAACAACAAGTCGCCAGGTATTGATGCGATTGATAATTGCACCATCAAAATCCTACCAACCAAAGCCATACTATACTTGGTTCTAATATACAATTCGATGTTACGTCTAGGCCACTTTCCCAAACAATGGAAGTGTGCGACGATAAAAATGATTCTCAAGCCAGGCAAAACAAAAACGGATGATGTAGAATCATATCGCCCAATTAGCCTCCTTGCTGGCTTTTCCAAGATCTTTGCTTTTCCAAGAGATTGCTGATGAATAGGATGTTCGAACACAACAACTTCGCCAATGCATTGCCGACACACCAATTTGGATTTCGGATACACCATGGCACTGAATACAACGGATACAACAGCTGGCTCGTGTCTCACAATTTATCATGAAATCCTTTGAAGAGCGGAAATATTGCTCAGCAATATTTATAAACATCAAGGAGGCGTTCGACAGAGTATGGCATGAAGGACTCCTGTGCAAGCTAAGCAAATTACTGCCCTATACCCTGTACAGAATACTTGAGAGCTACTTGTCAGATCGCACATTCCACGTTAAGTGCAACGACGGCACCACTTCTCGCAATGGCTCCATCAATGCTGGAGTACCACAAGGAAGCGTGCTCGGACGTTTACTGTATACAATTTATACATCAGATATGCCATTACCGTCCCGAAGCACGTGGACGCGACATTACGAGTACATCAGTATCAACAACGACTTGGACCACAACACCCTTTTGTCCACCTTTGCTGACGACACGGTTATCATGACATCAGCAAATAAGTTGTACCTGGACAACATTGGCGACTGGGCAAAAAGATGGTGCATAACCATAAATGATAAGAAAACAGCACATGTACTCTTCACAAAAAGAAGATAAAATCACTCACAGTTACCGACCATGCCAACCATAAATAACAATACAATACTTAACAAAAATAGACATCAGTACCTCGGCTTGCACCTGGACAGCAAACTAACCATGAAACAACATATAACCCAACTCCGCATGCGACTAACAGCAGCTGCAAAGAAGTTTAACTGGATCATTGGACGTGCTAGTAATCTGCCAAAGCGCAGCAAACTTCTGTTATTTAAGCAATGCGTAGCCCCCATATGACGATATGCCATTCCTATATGGGGAGCAATTGCAAGTCAAAATGAATGGAATGATTCGCACTGTATCCAAGGCAACAAGATACACCAGAAACCAAGCAATTAAAGACAGATACAACATCCAATCTGCTAGTGAGGCGTTTGACATGGCTAGCCACAACTTTGCCAGCTCGTGAATATGGAAGCAAGAAAACTGGTCACTAATCCCTTCACGCCGATGAGACTAAACTGGCCGAGATACATTGGGCAGCTACATCGTCATATACTGCCCATTCAGCAACTGATGGCGCCAGCAGCACAGATCCTCAGCAGCAACAACAACAAATGCACCTGCTACTGAGATAGTAGTCATTTCCTATGATGATGACAATAACGACGTCATCATCACTGAGCAAATAGCCCAAGTCACTGACATCTTATATAATGATTAATTACAGCAGTTTCACTCACCACTACATATCCAGGTCCATCACACAGCGTACTCCCGGCAACTAATTGCATACTTGCAACATTCTGTGGCAACTGTTATCCACCACGGGAGCAGCATATTTATCCGGAGCAGCGTGGTCAACTCTGGATCCAGAATATGGCTCCAAATTCTAAACCTGCCACCAAATGTTGCATGCAGCAACGGAAACTTAGGTGGCAAATCCTCGAACAGCAGTGGCAGCAACTTGAGGACAAAACAGCATATCCAAATATCCGCTCCAGTGGCGGCCATTCTGATTCTCAGAAACAGAAATTCAGCGGCAAATTCCCTAATTGCCATTTGATTGCCACACGGCCGGTGTGGCATAAACATTGGCAAGAGGCCTCCGAGGAGCAGTGGCAGTACCGCCTCTCTTGTCCTGGACTGCAAAATGTCCGATCCATTGACATCCATGGCATTCCAGCGAATTCTCAGCAGCATGGTTTTTTATTTAAATTGTTAAATTGCCATGTTTTATTAATGGTTATATTTACATAAATATTATAAAATTTGATTTTAATATAAATTTTTAAATTTATTTCTCAATAAGAGTACTACAACAAATAGTATTGCAATATATCAGATATCAGCGGATTGTACGATGGCTCAGAGTACAGAGTCTCCATACTTTGCATTTTTCTTTTGTCATCTATTTTGTTTTCTGAGATATCTCAACCAATATTACAGAATAAGTATCTGAATCTGTCCTCTACATACTGACCAAAGTTGGTTGAAATCGTTCCACTTATCATATAGTTGTCTGGACAAGTATTGACAAATACTTGAACGTTCTCCGCTCCTAAGTCCCTAAGAGCTAGGCCAGAATTACCGTGGGTCGGGTTCAAGCGCTAGCTGTAGTGAGTAATGAAAAGAGTTACCGTGGGTCGGGTTCTAGTTCAACACTACTTTCTTTATTCACGTATATTCGTTTATATAGCCGCCAGAGGATCGACCGCTTGGCGACATTGAGTTACAATATAATGTTTCTTATTCTAGATCAATATTATTTTCAGTTTGAGTGACATTATTTGAGTTTTTTAACATAGTTTTGAGTATTTGTAAGATTAGAAATGCTACAAGTGCATCGCCACCAATCACATGTGTTAGGACTCGCTTATCTCCTTCAACCCTAACTCACGGCCGACCTTTCTATTTTTAGTTCAGTCAGGACCACAAGCCGAGTATTTCTTATCTTGTTTTTAGCGAGGGCTGCTCACACATTGCTAAGGCTCGCAATCTAAAAAACATATGTTTATTTATAAACACTGTCATTGGAAAGATCGGTCGAAAATAAAGTTTTAGTATGAAAAACTTTATTTTTTTTTAGATATGTTAACCAAACTGACAGCATCTGCACCTGGGTTAATTCGTTTGAAATCGGACCACTATTAAATATAGCTGTCATAGAAACGATCGGTCAAAATTCAAGAATTAATATGAAAAAATTCTTTGTTTTGTGAGAAATGTTATATTGTCATGTCTTATTGATGTTATATTGACATATAGTTCGATAAGAGTACTGAAATAAGCAATTTTGCAATATATTAGATGATAGCTCAACGGGTTGAGTCCCCAAACTTTGTAATCCTATTTTGACATTGGGTTGCGGGTTCAAATTTTTTAAATTCAGCTGATATTAGCTATTTGTCGTGTTCATAATCCAGCATGTTCATATTTATAAATGCTAATCTAGAAAATTATTTTGTTTTGGCTCGTGCTAACATATGTATGTATGTGTGTGCTTAACCACTTTTGGAAATACACATATTGTTGTCTCGCTCTCTCTAAGGCATGTGTCTATTCGACTTTACATTGATTCGTATTCGATTCATTTTATTCCGTGATTTGACAACCGTTCCTCAATTTGCTAATGTGTGCTACTAATATATTATTCATGTTTTTAAATATAAAACCCTACGACGAATCAATGTTTATCTAAAATATAAATTAATTTTCACCAGTCTTTGCTTTTTTCATACCAAGTACGGGGTCTCCGACAGTCGAGTATGGTCGACTGTATCGCGAGCGAAGCAAGCCGAGGGTAGGCGAGCGAGGCGAGCAGGAGGCGGAGCCCCCTTGTTTATGTATAATGAATGTATGTATTTTTTTTTCAAAAGCTGTTTATCGGTAACGACACGCCAATAGCTTATTAATGACTGTTGTTATTTAAAAGCTTTTATTTAGCTTTTATAAATAAATTATAATGAAGCGGGTGCGATGGATTCAACATTTTATGTAACATCCGTCAGGGGAGACAACTAACGATTAGCATTATTAAAGAATTTTTCCGGGCTTTAATACGCAACGAAATCCGTTATTAGTCTCTCTTTGGAAGTCAAAAAAATTTATGTAACAATCGTTACAGTTACATTTACTTAGAACTCCAGGTCATCAGGAAAACAATAGGATTTACCAAAACATTATAAACAATTTCTTTAATTCATTAATAAATTCTGCGACTGGCCTCTTAGTCATAATAATCTTAAAAATATAAGAACTATAAAACAAAATAATTATACAAATTTAAACAAATACATTATTATTTAATTTGTAGTGATCATGCGTTGTTGTCTAATTATGTCTATTGATTTAATTTATTTTGTTCAGCATTTGTGGTTTCTTTTATTTCGTTTATTTATTTTATTCTTTCTTTCCCTATATATATTTTATTTCATTTCCTATTTTGTGTTTATTTTATTTCCTATTTATATTTATATCATTTCCTATTTATATTTTATTTCATTTTCTATTTGTTTGTTCTATTCTTCTATTTTTTATTACTGGATTTTCTTTTCTCTTGTGTGCATACTGTTATTTTTAACCCCACTGTAATCCCAAGAAGTGATTAATAAATATTAAAAAATGTAAATATAAAATAAGGAAAGCAAAAAGATTATAAAGGCATATTAAAATGTATATAAAAAAATATTAATTAAGATTTTTATAGGTTCCAAAAATGATATTTTTAGTAATTATTTGTTTTTATTTCCGCTGATTTCTTCAGGTGCTTGTTTTCAAAAATTAAATTTTTTATGGCATCGCAGAAAAATCTTACTTTTTATCTATATTTATTTCCTCTCTCCAGTGAGTTCTGTGTCTGACGTGTTTTCTTTGCGTTCCTTAAAATTATCAATTTTCATTACTTGGTGCCTATTAACTATTATTATTTTGTAAATATCTTGTCAATTGATAACTGTGTTGTGCAGAGCGTGATCAAAAGTGCATTGTAAGCCTCTTAATCTTATAATTAAATAATACAGCGTCAGTGCTGTGTTTGTTGTTAGTGCATATATTGGTTATTTTCGCTTTGCGACCTTTGAGACTTGTACTTTGTTCACTTGTACATTTTATCTTTGTGCTTGCATTCACGCATATTTTGTTTTTGCATTTCCGCTCCAAACAAAAATTGTTGGTGTAGTTTTTGCTTTGTGCTTATCCCAGTGTTGTTTACATTCTCAATTTTTGCTCTTTCACTCAATTTTCGTTACCCATTAGGAAACTTTTGAGTGAATAATGTCGTGCTGCAAGAAGAATTGCACTTTAAAGCTTGCTGATGATTCTGCGCAACCGCAATTTATTTACTGTTGGTTGTGTGAGAATATAATGCATGCAAAGTGTGCTGGTTTTTCGGGACGAGACTGTGATAAAGTCACTGCCAACGCCAAAAGGGAGTGCAGTGGCTTAAAATGGTCTTGCCCAGTATGCATCGACATACAAATTGATTTCTCACGTATGTATAATTCTGTGAGAAATCAATTCATAAAACTTAATAAAATGGCTAAACTTCTCTCGAGTGATTTCGATTCTAGTCTCGAGTTGCTAAGCCAATTTAAATTTCATGCACCACCTGATTCCCGACCTGGGTCTCAGTACTTAATTGTTTCCCCTAATTCTTTAACCCAGTCTACTTCGACTCCATTGGCATCTCGTCAATACCTTGACACTTCGCCAGTATTGTCTTTATCGGCCTCTCCAAGGCAACTTAGACCTAGGCACTTCTAATGTGCCATCTACAGGTGAGGCTATTACACCGATAACTGATGCCCAAGTCATCGTGACTTCGGTGCGAGTTGGATCTGGTCGAAAAACTAGACCACCTCGCAATGCAGCCCCTAAAGAAAGTGCAAATAATGTTGCACTTTGTAACAAAGCTTATATTCTGCAGGGGGATACGTCGCAATCGTCATCAGACCAGCAGGCGTGTAAAGTTAGCAGAAGAATCGCGAGCGGGAACCTATAATGCCTTAGCTCTTTCGGCGGTGGGGTGGGTTTTTGCGAATCTCTCTAACTGCTTACATAATCTTATTTAAGGATCCCTACTGAAACTAAAACCAGGAGCTGATCTCTGCAAATCAAGCGAATCAAAGACTCAAATAACTGTAAAGGTTAACATCAATCAAAATGAGGGGATATGAAGATTCGAATATCAGTTTTTTTCTGATCGGCATCACAAAAAGGGCTGAATCTTAGCTGTTGATTGACTCATGGTGTCTATACCCCATACCCAACCTTAGACCTTTCCACTGTTAGTAGAAAAATTCCCTTAAACACAATTGCTATCACTAAATTCCCATGTCCCACAAAATAACTAACTTAGTTATCCATAACTTAAATTATTAAATTCAGACTGGCATCATATGTTCCATTTTTCATCATCACAGACTTCATCATTTAATTCAATTAACTTCAAAAGATTCAATCTTTAACATTTCAAACAATTGGTCGATACAACAAATTTAAACTAAACGCAAGGTAGATTATTCAAAGTTTGTACAACATCGAGAACCAAATATAATTGTTTTTGAAGAAACAAGTTGATATTTAATCGGACAAGGTCTCTACCAAAAATAGTTGCAGATATACGATCGATTCGCTAAATCATCATTAGACAAACGGATTAACTATTTGGAGGGTATTGCAAAATTGTATAGGAAGGTTAAAGGGGAAGAATCGGTGCAGATCATATAAAGCAATTGGCTTCGCTTCCGCTTCAACAAGAAGTGGATCACGTGGCAAGAGCCGGCAAAGCTTTATATCATATGCACGATTGCGGGAAAGGAGGTTCAAATACTCTGTAACTCACCCGTACAACAATCCGACGAAGGCCTCCATGAACTGTAGTGACTCCTTTTTGCTGTAAGTTTTGAACATTACAAATTACTTAAAATGTAAAAACAAGGATTAGAAAAGGGTTGCCGTTCCAACGTGATTTTCTCAGACTGTGCTCAATTTCGACAATTATCTACACCAGAACAACCATACGTCTGTGAAATATCAACTTGTAATTGTAAAAATTGTTATTTCTATCTTTATCGTTTAAGTCTATCTTCCAAAAAACTTTTTAACAAAGTAAAAGTCTAGTGACGAAAGTCTTTCCCTGCCCCAAAATTTCTGATATCCCATTTTGTGACGAACGATATTAAACTTAATATATAAATAATTATAAAATAAAAAGTTTGGCATTCGGAACATTGCGCATAAAGATCTTGATTCTTTATACCTAAAAATAATTTTAATGCGCAGTGCCGAATGCCAAACTTTTTATTTTATAATTATTTATATATTAAGTTTAATATCGTTCGTCACAAAATGGGATATCAGAAATTTTGGGGCAGGGAAAGACTTTCGTCACTAGACTTTTACTTTGTTAAAAAGTTTTTTTGGAAGATATCAGAAATTTTTGGAATTTTATATGATTCTGACAGTGTAATTTTGCTATAAAATTATCAAAATGCTTACTTCAAATAAAAAATAAATAGGGCAGCTATATAATATAGTAAACCGATATTAACCAATTTTGTTTAGGATGTATAAAACCAACCCAGATGCGTATGTTGACAGTGTGATCAAGATATCTAAAAAACAACAAAGTTTTTCATACTAAAACTTGATTTTATACCGATTGTTCATATGGCAGCTATATGATATAGTATACCGATTTGAACTAAATTTGGACATAATGTATAAGACCAACTTAAATGCATACTGTGTCAAATTGGTTCAGATATCTTGAGAAATATAAAAGATTTTCGTACTGAAACCTTATTTTGGACCGATCGTTCATATGGCAGCTATATGATATAGTGGACCGATTTGAACTAAATTTGGACATAATGTGTAAGACTAACTTAAATGCATACTCTGTCAAATTGGTTGAGAAACCTTAAAAAACAAAAAAGTTGTTCATACTAAAACTTGATTTTTAACCGATCGTTCCTATGACAGCTATATGATATAGTGGACCGATTTCAACTAAATTTGGACATAATGTGTAAGACTTACTTAAATGCATACTTTGTCAAATTGGTTGAGAAACCTTGAAAAACAAAAAAGTTTTTTGTACCAAAGCTTGATTTTCTAATTAGTACCATATAGTAAATAGTAAAATGTATATATTCAGTTAACCGGTCATATCTTCCACACCTTGCGGCTGAGAGACATATGTCACATATCAAAAGACGCGAAATTTTACGTGTTACAACATATTGAAATTTAATAAAAATCGTCGGAACCGTTTTCTAATAAATCGCCAAAGTTTAAGCTAAAAATCCTTTTTTCACCTGTAGCGTTTTACCTGAGCACTTTGCAAAAAAATATTCAAGGCACGTCTGAAAGCCCTCTAATATACCTTTCTAACGACATATAGAACACATCTCTAGCTTTCTTGGATTGGAAGCAATGGGTGTTTCAAATTTATCACGTTTTAGCTTTTTCCCGCTAAACTAGCTATTTCCCGCTAAAGTCGTAGAACAAACATTTCTAGATTTCTGATAAGAAACAATTCCTCATCAGAAAAATTTAGCTTTTTCAGCGCCTTCGTACAAACAAACAAATGGACAAACAGACAAACAAACTTTTCATCTCATTTTGAGAAGGCCCTTAAAAACTTCAAATTAATATATCTTTTGAACCAAATGTCGGATTGAAATGATCAAGGTATCATTCGACGCGTATTTTTAATAAGAATTTTTATAAAAATTATAAAATTTTACCAAAAGGCTCCAACGGCCCCACTAGCTGCAATCATTAAAATTTGGCCCCTCCCACTTACACCCCCATATCTTACGAACCAGGTGAGTTACCAAAAGTCTTAGTATGCACTTTTGTTAGGTAAAGTCATACCTTTCGATCGGTATATAACTCAATCCGATCGGACAGTCATAGCAAATTTTCCATTCTGCGTGTATATATTGCTAGTCGCCTTTTGCACACTACGTGTTGCTTTCGTCACTAGCGCGGACTGCCGTCCGCAGTGATTTTTGTTTTGAAATGTGTAATAACGTTAAGTTACTTTATAAAGATTAATTAAATTAATTTAAGATTTACAAAACTATCTATAAACCGGGTCAGTCTGTCAAGCAGCAATCTATAGATGCCGCGACAAAACCACGCTGGATGTGAATTTGAGGTTAGGTCGAACGACAGTCTATCAACACGTTGCAAAGGCTTAATACCAATACCTTCTTGGGCAACTTAGCCGATTCCTCGGCGTACAGATCCTGACACGCACTTGCGCAGTCATTGAACAATGTGCCGAAAAAACACAATTCGGTACTGCTTCTCCAATTGCACTATGCTTGATTTGCAAAGGCTTTCTCAAAAAATGGCCGCACGGCAGTGACGCAATTATTATGCTCAAATTTCGAGTCGTCTCGATTCCTAATAAATCTCACAATTAACTAAAGAAAATCACACACTTTAACTACGTACCAGGCTCTATATAAGAGCAAGCTGTCGGTGAGGCTGGCCGTTATGCTGCAAGTTTCTTCACAGGTATACAATTTTCTTCTTCAATGAAAGGGTTATCCTGGTTTTGCCCCAATTGCTCTTCAAGAGCGAATTTGTATTTTATATAATGTTAAGATCGCTTGCTTGTGCAAGGATATGCTAAATTATTTACAAGTTTAATATTTGCCCGTCTTAATGTGACGATGTTGCAATTGGAAAAGATCGAAAAATGCGCGAAGTTGGCTGCAGTTGCTAAATATTTCCAGAGTTTCCAGAAATTTTGAATAGCTCCCTTGCCCACAACTATCGTACGTGCAATTATTACACAACACTAATCGATATCACTCTAGTTAAACTTCGTATCGGAATGCCATTTTTATCTCAACCAATTGGGGTAGTCCTGATGAGTTCGAATTTTGTACGCTGATATTCGGCGTTATTAAAGTAAATATTTTTATCGTTTCATTTCCATGTATTTCTTGTTTTGCTTTTCTTTGTTATATTGTTTGCTCTAGATGGACTATTGGGCCATTACAACTTTCAGCAAAATTACCCATTCTAAATGTTGTTGCTCCTCGTAAGCAAGTATTTGTGTCCAGGTTATCCGCGGACACTACTTGTGAATCTGTAGCGGCATTCATTGCTAGTAAATCCCCTGCTAACGTCTCAATTTCAAAATTAAAATTTTCAACGCCTCGCGAAATAGCCTCTTTTAAAATAAGCGTCCCTCATGATTCCTTTGCAGTCATTTGTGATCCAAACTTCTGGCCACCACACATGATTGTTCATGAGTTTAGACCGAAAAGGCGATCTGAGCTCCTGTCTGTTAGTCTTCCAGCTGGAAATTCTGCCCAACAACCCTACCAGCAATGCCTCAAAAAACTAGGCCCTTATCCTAACTCTGCCCTTATTAAATACCAAAATGTAAGAGGCCTTTTATCTAAGCTTTAAAACCTATTTTTGAGTAGCTTTTCTTTTGAATCTGACATCATCGCATTATCTGAGACATGGTTAACGCCAACGGTATCTGATTGTGAGATTTTGTCAAATAACTATTCTATTTATAGATATGATCGATCGATTCGTCGAGGTGGTGGCGTATTAATTGCCACTTAATCGTCACTTCAGTCTGAACGTATCTCATGCAGCATATTGCTTGTTTAAATGAAATTTTTCTACTCTACCTACTACCTCCACCTAACTACCTCGTTCCTTCAAATCAGCACGATTTTTTAGATTGCTTGCTCGATTTCTCACTTTTTCAAACGAATTCAATTAAAAATAGATTAGGTAGAATTCTCGATCTGGTATTTATAAACGACTTCGCAAACACTGCCGTCTCTAGGTCATTCCCACTATCAGTGCTGAAGACTTACATCATCCTGCCATAGAAATTACTATTTCAATTTCAACTTTTATTAACACGCCTCCGTTACCTTCAGGAGTACCACGTCGTTGTTTTCGCAAAGGAAATTTTGTATTGCTTAATGAACTTATTCTTGCAACCGACTGGACTTTTATAGATAACTCAGCTGACATTAACATTGCCTTAAACTCCTTTTACGAAACCTTTAACACACTCTTAGATATATCTATCCCCAAATTTGTTCCCGCGTCTGGTTCAGCAAAGCCCCCGTGGTTTACAAATAGACTCTATTATTTAAAAAATACTAAATCGAGATATTTTAAAAAATATAAGAAGTCAGGCTCAAGTCTTGACTGATTTAATTACACAGTAGCCAAGTCAAACTTTGCCCTTTTTTTTTTTTATTTATTTATTATGGCAAATCAGAG
>JAWNLU010000520.1:0-11451 GCA_035042165.1 Drosophila kuntzei | reverse complement strand
TATTATATAAATTTATTACGGTCGTTAAATACGCCAGTACGATGAAAAATCTCTAGTGAGTTGTAGATTTTTCATGAAAATCGAATTAATCAACTTAATAGATCGGCAACAAAAAATTTACGACCTAAATTGATTCCACAAAAGCCGAGTTTTTGTATTTTTACGTCACTTATTTGTATTTAACATAAAATTATAAATATGTATTCTCACAGTTTTTTAATTTATGGCAAGTATTTTATTACTATAAAAACAAAGAGAATTGAGATAGATAACACTTCGCTCAATAAGTCCACGGACTTATACATAAAAATACACTTTTTTCTCAAAACTAAATTTTATTCATCGACATAGATTCCATCTAAGGTTATACCATCAATCCAACGCTTCTCTAACTTTTCAATTTCCTTTTTAAAAAATGATGAAGCTTTGGGGCTTTTTCGGCAATTACTTCTTCTTTGGAGCGATATCTTTTTCCCTGGTGGAAAGTCTCCCATTTTATTTGTGCCAGGATAAATGCTCAAATGTATTCGGATCTACTTGATTCAGAACTTACAACCTTTGCAAAAGAGTTCCTTGACGAGGACTTTATATTTCATCAGGATAACTCTCCTATATATGTTGAAAAGAATAAGATGTCGTTTCTGTAGTCGAAATACAAATGTCCCCTTATTTAAGTGGCCAGCAATAAGTCCGGACTTGCATAAAATTAAGGACCTCTGGGGCATCCATTCAGCTAAAGACTATTAAGGCGAAAGGCAATTGGAGTCCTTAAAGGACTTTGCCATTGTGCAAAAATGGTCAACTATCGACTTTCAATACCATATTAAAAAAATAATGTTAAGTCATTTTTAATTTAAATAATACTAATTTCCTTGAATTATGCACAATTTTCTATGGAAAATTTTTTCAAATTAATTTTCTATTAATAAAAAATTTGATAATTCAAAAGAATGTACTTCTTATAAAATTTTAATATTAAATACCTATTTAAAAAAAAACTAGTCGGAAAGGCTACAGTCGAGCTCCCGACTGTAGGATACCCGTTACTTCTTTGAGTGATTGACAGAAACTCCAGAAACTCTTCAGATTGACAAATCTCCAGAAACAACAATAATTTTCACCCTAATCCTTAATTATCGACCAATTCTTTCTATGGCAGATACATGATATAGTAAACCGATCTTAACCAATTTTGGTCAGTATGTATAAAACCAACTTATATGCATATTCTGTAAAATCGGTTAAGATATCGTAATAAATAAAAAAGTTGTTCATACAAAAACTTTATATTCGACAAATCGGTTCTATTGCAGCTATATGATATAGAGGACCGATCTTAACCAATTTTGGTTAAGGTGTATAGGACAAACTATAATACATATCCTGTCAAATTGGTTGAGATATCTCGGAAAACAAAAAAGTTTTTCATACTACAACTTGATTTTCGACCGATCGTTCATATGGCAGCTATATGATATAGTGGTCCGATCGAAAATTTAAAACAAACTTGATCTGCGTGGGGTTTATAGAAGTCTGTGTACCAAATTTGGTTGCTCTATCCCTTATAGTCTCTGAGATCTAGGCGCTCACACAGACGGACAGACGGACGGACGGACAGACGGACAGACGGACAGACGGACAGACGGACGGACATGGCTATATCGACTCGGCTGTTGATGCTGATCAAGAATATATATACTTTATAGGGTCTGGCACGCCTCCTTCTGCCTGTTACGCACATTTGCACGAATACAATATACCCTTTTACTTAATTTTTAAGTAACGGGTATAAATATTAATAAAAAATCGTACAAGTAAATTTTCTGAATAAAGTCAAAAAAATATGATGCACAAATAGTATCAATATTACTGACCGTACCTTATCACTGCAGACGGCAGTCAGCGCAAGTGATGAAAGCAGCACGAGGTGTGCAAAAGGCGACTAGCAATATATACACATAGAATGGAAAATTTAGTACGACTGTCCGAGTTATATACCGATCGAAAGGTATGACGTTAACTAACAAAAGTGCATACTAAGACTTTTGGTAACTCACCTGATTTGTAAGATAATAATTTTTTTAATGATTGCAGCTAGTTGGGCCGTTGGAGCCTTTTGGTTAAATTTTATAATCATCGAATGGTACCTCGATCATTGCAATCCGACATTTGGTTCAAAAGATATATTAATTTAAAATTTTTAATGGCCTTCTCAAAATTAATTGAAAAATCTGTTTGTCTGCTTGATTGTATCAAAGCGCAAGAAAAGTTTAGATTTGATGATGAGGAATTATTTCTTATCAGAAATCTAGGATCTTTTGTTCTACGACTTTAGCGGGAAATAGCCAAAACCCGATAAATTTCAAACACCTTTAGTGTCCAATCCGAAAAAGCTACAGATGTGTTCTATATGTCGTTAGAAAGGTATTTTATCCAAATATGTGAGGAAAAATAGTAAATTTAGCATAAAACTTTAAAAATAAAAATTGTATTCGGCACTGCGCAAAAAGTTATTTTTAGGTATAAAGAAGCTGAACATTTTTGCGCAAAGTGCGGAATACAAGTTTTATTTTTAAAATCTTATGATAAATTTACAATTTTTCCTCACATAATTGGATATCAGAAATTTTGGGGCTAAAATACGCTTTCGTCACTAGACTTTTACTTCGCGTAGAGGTTTTTTTATGTGATAAAAGATGGTACTTATATGTTATTCCGGGGACCTATTGAGCGAAGTGGTATGTTAAGAGTTTTAGTTATATAGAAGTCTTTAAATTTCTTCGGCCACCTCATTATAATCTTAGAAATATGGTCGGAAAATGTAAGTTTATGATCTAAAAGTGCACCTAGATCATCAACAGCAGTAATCAAGAGGACCATAATACAGTGCGTTTGACGCCAAATAAGTGTTAGATCGATAAAAACTCATTACGTTACATTTAGAACAGTTTAAATTTAGAAGATTTAGACGGCACCATGGATGAAAAGGTGTCGAAATTTTTCTGTTTTGATATGACATGCCCAATCTTTGTATTGCAGGAAATTTTAACACCATCAGCAGGAATAAGTACTCGAGAGTGTGTCAAAACTGTTAGTAGATCATTTAAAAATAGAATAAAGCTAGGCACTATAACTTTTTGTCTTTTTTGTTTTCAATAGCTTAAAATCCAGAGAATAAGAGTGGTTGGAGAACCATTTATGCCAAGTAAATGTAATTAAAGAGAACGCTTAACTGAGTCATAAGCTTTACTGAAATTGGTATAAATGATATCAGTTTGTTTGTTATTATAAAATGGTGGATCGACGTTTCACAAATCCATGTTGGGAGAAATAATAGAACTACATAAATGCTTTAAAGAAACTTAAAAAATAGCACATATTTTAAAAATGCCTCTATTAAATTGAAAGAAAACTTTTTATAGAGTCTGTGCTTCAGTTTTTTTGGGTCAGAAAGTATTACAGCCCTTACTTACACAATACACCCATACTTATTTTCTAAGTACCGGTATAAAAAAGGCTTTTACAAATTAAATAACCATAGGTTTATGTTGTATACAAGGCTTGCGAAAGCAACTTCAATTTTTGTAACGTAACATCATTGCTTAGTTGTTCTTATACATTGTAATCATAGATGTCTCTTGTGTTTATACAGTCAAACTTAATTGCTATTTACATATAAAAAAGAAGTTGTTAAAAATTAGTTTTTTTCCTATTTGATTAATATTTTTTCGTACGACTTTCACATAAAATAAAATTTCCATATGTACCTTTAGGACTTGGATACGGCGTATAATTACGAATATGTCATTCTGCAGATTATTTTAAAATATGTACTATGAAATTTGTACCTGTTAGGATACACATACATATATGAATCATGATTCGCAAAAGATTTTGTTTGTGGTTTTAGAGTCTGTGCTGAATTTTATTATTAAAGATATCTATTAATAGATGTCGGCTACGTCAGCAGGACAACTACTAAACCGATTTGATTGTTTGATCAATAGTCACAAAAAAACAATAGCAACGACAATACCAAAGGTGTTTGCTGTTGCAGCAAAGTTTGCGACACGGCTGAAACGCCAGACTATTTGTAAAACTCTTTGAGCTGTGGCAACAATAAATATAACTGTAATTTTTTTTCAGTTCAACTGCCGATTTTAAACTGCCGATTTTAACTGATAAATTAGTCGATTGAAAAAAATGGGCCGCAAAATAACGGTGGCTGTATCAACTTTAAACCAGTGGGCCCTGGACTTTGAAGGAAATATGGCCCGAATATTGCAATCCATATTAGAAGCGAAGGATATGGGCGCATGTTATCGCACTGGACCTGAGTTGGAAGTTTGGTGAGTATGAAAAATTTATGTTCATACGAAGTTCTCAATTTATAAAAAATAACATTTGACCGTGGTACAGTGATCATTTTGGGAAATTTCAAATTAATTAGAATTTTAAATTTGTACATAGTGCTAATATCAATGCTAATGGTTAAAGTTGCCCGGAAAAGTGAACAAATTAAGTAAGGCGTTTACAAGTGTTCAATCTAAGTTTATGTAAAACTCTCATTCGCTTTAACAAATGCGTGGCCGCGAAATTCGGTAGAAAATTTCTAAAACCGCACGTCGGATTCCGCTACGAACTCTTACATTTGATCGAGTTCGACATAGCTGTCTGCTGTATGCAAAATTCTGGTTGGCATTTTTCACCGGTTCTAGTTGGAAATATGTTTGTAATTCCTATTGAAAAATCCCACTCTCTAGAACCGGAAAATCTGCACGGCAAACGTTGGGGCGCCTAGAGCAAATTCCGCGCCAAAATAGATTTTTTTTTTTAGATATTGAAGAAAGTTTAAATGCAACTTTAAAGATGATAAAATTTTGCATAATAGTCTGAAAGGAAAATAGTCTAGGATATTTGGTTTTCGCATAACACTTATTTAAAGTTAAACTTTCGAACTCGACTTTAAGCAATTCACAGAGTATGTCATTTTAATGTCTGTTCGCAATCGTTTTTCATGAACATGAAACAATTATGTGGATATGTGGCAATTGAATGTATAAGTTTTGACTTTTCTCAGTTCATTAGTACAAATCAAGTTTTCATAAAAAAATTTTGTATATTTTTTTTTAACTTTTAAAAAAATGTCAAAAAACCAAATTTTTTTGTTATTGATGGACATAAAGTAATTAATCGGGCAAGATCCGTCTTTAAAATTTTTTTAAAAACAAGATTTAATATTCAACTTTATGTCCTAAAAAATTAGCGAGCCCTTTTTTGCCTTTTCTGAGAAATTTGAATTTTAGTAAGTGAAGTCATTTCCGAAATTCAAATGTTGCCAGCCCTGGAACCTTAGAGCGCATTTACAATACGAAGCCCTAATAAAAGGCATTAGTCAGCCGTTTTAAGCCCTGGTTTAAACATCTGTTTTGTTTGTTTACTTTCTTGATATTTGCGTGTGGGTTAGATACATTTTTTATTCATGGCCCGGAAATAATTAAGTATTGGCCAATTGGCCAATTAACCGAGGGCCCAGGAAGTACGAAACAAAGATTTTAAGTTTTACCGAGAACATTTTCGAGAAAATGCATTCGGGAAAAGTGCAACCTCGATGTTCTGAATAGAATGTTAATTACCTCGGATCCTTTAGTATCGAGGCATTACATGAGTCAGGAAAAAAATAAATCAAATGCCAAAATCAGCTTTAGATTTATTACAAAATGTACCTGAGGTTAAAGAGGAATACTCTAATTTAAGCGATTTTTTGGAAAGTAGCGATGAGGAATAACGAAAAAGAAGTCTAAAAAGTTTTGAAAACTTGACCAGATTATTCCTACGAAAACTATATACTCTTCCGATTGTAAAGAAAAAAATTGTGGAATTAAGAATTTTTACAAAATAAATGAACATTCCACAAAATATTTGTAACTTTTTAGTTTTTTTGTAATACTTTAACTCTCTTAAAAAGATGTCATCAAAATATTTTTCCTATAGGGCTCCGCTGAATTATGGCGCGATTTTGACTTTTTCGCCCCACTGTGCGGCGTAGAGACCAAAAAGAACCGGCGGCGGCGGCTTAGCCGATAGAGAGAACCGGCGGCGGCGGCGGCGGCGGCTAAGCCGTCGAATTTATCGGCGGCGGCGGCGTACACAGTTAAAAAATAATATTTTAAATATTTTATAAGTATTTAATAAAATCAGAATTGTTTCAAACATATTCATAACCATTCAACGATTTTGTTCAATTCAATATTCCTTTGTTTAACAAATTATATTCTATTAATTCCATCAACTTAAATTAAATTTCATTAGGAGATGGGAGATGAGACAATCTCGGCGATTAATCGATTATTAAAAACGACTATTAGACTACTTTACACAATATTTTTTAACATTTTTATTTATATATTTTTTTTAATTTTATAAAAAGCTATGCCGAACGCCGCCGCCGCCCCGCCGCGCATCAGAAATGTCAAAAATCGGCGGCGGCGGCGGCGTGGCTCGGCGGCGTATATCTCTAATATGTTGTAATGGATAAAATTATTAAAAAAAAAAAAGATTTCGCATTCGGCACCTTGCGCAAAGGGATCTCGATTCTGTATACCTAAAAATAATTTTAATGCGCAGTGCCGAATGCCAAACTTTTTTTTTTAATAATTTATATATTAAAATTAATATTGTTCGTCACAAAATGGGATATCAGAAATTTTTGGGACAGGAAAGCCCTTTCGTCACTTGACTTTTACTTTGTCAAGAAGTTTTTTTTTGAAGATTTGAAACACCTGTAGTTTCGAAGAATCTACAGATGTGCTCTATATGTCGTTAGAAAGGTATTTTAGAGGGCTTTTAAACGGGCCTTGAATATTTTTTTGCAAAGTGCTCAGGTAAAATGCTACAGGTGAAAAAAGGTTTTTTGGCTTACATTTTGGCGATTTATTCGAAAACGGCTCTAACGATTTTTATTAAATTTCAATATGATGCAATACGTAAAATCTTGCGACTTTTGATAAATGACACACATCTTTCAGCCATAAGCTTTGGAAGATATGATATAAGTACATTTCACATGTATTAACTATACTAGTTAGAAAATCAAGCTTTAGTACGAAAAACTTTTTTGTTTCTCAAGATATCTCAACCAATTTGACAGAATATGCATTTATGTTGGTATTATACATTATGTCCAAATTAAGTTAAAATCGGCCCACTATATCATATAGCTGTCATAGGAACGATCGGTTAAAAATCAAGTTTTAGTATGAAAAACTTATTTGTTTATTAAGATATCTTAGCCAATTTGACATAATATTCATTTAAATCGGACTTATAGTCCCGATCTAATTTGCTTCAAATTGGTCGACTATATCATATAGCTGCCATAGGAATGATCGATCAAAAACCAAGTGTTAGTACTGAGCCCTCGGGCGGCGCTCAGCAAAGATCAGAGGTCGAAACTATGTGCTTTGGTTTTATAATTGCCAAGTTACATGGGATCGACTCTTGGTCATGGTACTGAGGTACATTTCTAAAAACACTTACACCTTTTGAAAAGTTTCAATGTCAAAAGCATAAGCAATTGCAAAACTTTATGGTATCACATAAAAAAACCTCTACACGAGGTAAAAGTCTAGTGACGAAAGCGTATTCTAGCCCCAAAATTTCTAATCCAATTTTGTGACGAAATTTATTACATTTAATATATGAATTATTCTAAAATAAAAAAAAAATTTTTGGCATTAGGCACATTGTGCAAACAAGTTTACGATTCTTTATACCAAAACTAACTTTAATGCGCAGTGCCGAATGCCAAACAATTTTTTTTTATTTTTAAATAGTTCATATATTAAATGTAATAAATTTCGTCACAAAATTGGATATCAGAAATTTTGGGGCTAGAATACGCTTTCGTCACTCGGCTTTTACCTCGTGTAGAGGTTTTTTTATGTGATTATTTTTTACTTGAATTGAACCTTTTATTTAAGTAAGTGGATCAATACGGGCTCGTGGGGTAAATAATTTTAAAGGTTCGGTACATGATCCAGTTCGAGTTGTTTATAAACCCGAGATTCAGTGAGGCTCGGTTCTGAATTTGTAAGCCTTGGTATTTGCAGCATTCTTTTAAACCCTGTTTTAAACTGGCCCCTATTCTGTCAATAACGGAGTTTTCAAATTTTGTAAAATAATCGGGATTTTAAAATTGATTCAAGAATCGTGTCTTTCCACTTTTGTGTGAGCGTCAGATTCTTTTCTGATACCAGAACTCATAGATTTCAATTTTGTTGAAAACGTACTCCGTTTTCATCGCTGAGCTAACCTTCAACAATAGGTGATTATTATGATTCTTTATTTATTTGCTTCCCAGTGCTGCGAGTATAGAGATTACTTATAATTTATCGCTCTAGTCCAGTGTTATCCAAAAGCAGGCTGTAGACTACTTTTCGTATTCCATGGGATATTAATGCGTATCCCATGGGATACGAAATGTAGTCTACAGCCTTTTTTCGACACCACTGCTCTAGTCACTACGATGATAACATCTAAATTTTTTATATACATTCTATACATTTTATATAGTCAACTGATTAAATACAAATTCGGTAAGGACGTATAAGACAAAAGAATATTTATAATCAACGAGTTTAATTGAGAGATTTCCAGAAAGAACAACAACTTTTTCACTAATATTTAACTATCGTCCAATCCTTTCTATGGAAGCTATATGATATATTGGACCGATTTGAACCAAACTTCGTCAGGATTTATAGGATTTATAGAGACCCAATTCGATAAATATTAATTTTATCTATAAAATTTAATTTCCTAGGGTATAACAATTAGTACATACTTTTAGGCGCTTAGATTGCTATAAAATTCAGCGCAGTTTTATGTACCGTTATATTTATCCGATTACAGAAATGTAAACCAATAAAAAAAATAATATATTTCTGTAACATCCCCAATTAGATAATATTAATTACACTTTTCAAAATACAATAACGATCACGAAAAATGTGAGACCACGATTTTTAAAAGTCGTCATTATCTAAGACGAAATCTTAGAACAAAACAATGCAAAAAAAAAAGAATAGCTAAAAAATATAAAAATATAAAATTTGTTTTACGTTAAAAAAGTGGGTAATAGCCTGTTGGGAGACTCAACAATATTTTTAGATTGAATTTTAAAATTTCCATACAAAATACATTTTTTATTGTTTCTTTGTGCAACTATTATTTGTCACTATTAAGTATCCTCAAAACTGTGAGTGTGATAGATTTTTGTGGTTCGCGGTCGTGGCGAAAATTTGAAACAAACTTGATCCGCGTGGTGTTCACAGAAGCCTGGGCACTGAGATCTAGGCGCACACACTGACGGTCAGCAGGCATGGCTATATCGACTAAGCTCTTGATGCTGATCAAAAATATATACACTTTATAGGGTTGGAAATGCCTCCATTTTTCCTGTTACATACATTCCAACAAACACAATAGACCCTTATACTAATTTTTAAAGTAACGGGTATAATACAAATTTAAAAAAAAAACTTCTTTACAAAGTAAAAGTCTAGGGTCGAAACCCTTTCCATGCTTTAAAATTTCTGGTATCCAATTTTGTGACGAACAATATTTAATTTAATATATAAATTATTTGATAAAAGAAGTTTGGCATTCGGCACTGCGCATTAAAGTTATTTTTAGGTATAAAGAATCGTGACCTTTTTGCGCATAGTGCCGAAAGCCAAACTTTTTTTTTTGCGTATGAACCAGTTGTCGGATTAGGATGATAGGAGTATTTGAATAATAATTTTGCCAAAAGGCCCCAACGGATGCATCCGCTGCAATAATTAAAAATTGTACA
This sequence comes from Drosophila kuntzei, assembly GCA_035042165.1. Classification (NCBI taxonomy): domain Eukaryota; kingdom Metazoa; phylum Arthropoda; class Insecta; order Diptera; family Drosophilidae; genus Drosophila; species Drosophila kuntzei. Next base: position 1,595 of record JAWNLU010000520.1, on the reverse strand, counting down.
CCCCCCACTTGCACTCCCAGGTGTGATACCAAAAGTCTTAGTAGGCAATTTTGTAAGTTAAGACTAGTATACATTTCGATCGGACAGTCGTAGCAAATTTTTCAGTTTGCCAGTGATACGAAAATGATATTGACAGCGAATCATGCAGAAAATGTTTGTGACTTTTCGGGCCTATCGGACTTCGGGCTTTTAGCTGAGGCCCTAAATTTCCTAATTTTTAAAATAATTATCATAAATACGAGTCGAATGACAGCTTGATCCTCAATCTAATATCTGGCTCAAAAGATAATGAAATTTTTAGTGGCGTTTCCAAAATGGAAAGAAAAGTTTGGCTGTCTGTTTGGATCAAAGCGCTGAAAAAGTTAAGTTTTAAGCAGAGCTTGCAAATAACAGTCGACCGTTCTTCCCCTTGCGGTTGGGTTGCGATTATAACCGAAAAAAACGTGCACGATCTCTCTGTCTCTGAGCAAAATACTTCATGTCTCTTCGTTTTTGTTTTCGGTTGAGTGTTATCAGCTGAGTCATTCGGGCTTGTCTCTTTCAACAACCACTTTTAGCAACCGATTGCAACCCTAAACGGTTGCAATTTGTGACTCAGTAGATGAGAAGAAACATGAAATGCTCAGCGGAAACGGTCTTTACCCCTGTAATTTGCTTTTTGACAAAGCTGCCCTGTTGTTTGTACTTCACAATAAAAAAATTAAGCAAAGAAGAATAACGCAACTTGAGTCATAAAAATTTGAGCGAAAATGAGTACACTGCTTGTGTCGATAAAACCACCGGTGCAGATCTCTGATATACGCATAAAAACGTAAAAGAGATTTATTTTCATCGACCGCGACCAAAAAATCGGGGAATAACCAGAGTAAAAAAAACGGTTGTTTGTTGTGAGAAAACCGATTTACTTAAGAGACGATGAAAACGGTTTATCTCGGATGCTTTGTTTAAATGGTTGGTAAGCAAGATTTATTTTTAGACGAAAAACGATAAGAGATCGAATGTTATTTGCAAGCTCTGGTTTTAAGGAATTATTCCTTATTAAAAATCTATATATGTTTGTTCTACGACTTTTGGAAAAAACCACTAGCTTCGCTGTTTAGCGATAAATCGCTAAAACCCGATAAACGCAACACCCATAGTTTCCAGAAGCTTCAGATGTGTTATGTTTGTCGTTAGAAAGGTATTTTAAAGGGCTTTTAGGCGGGCCTTCCATATTTTTTGCAAAATGCTCAGATAAAATGCTTCAGGTGAAAAAAGCTTTTTAGATTACATTTAGGCGATTAAATAGAAAATAACTCTAACGATTTTTATTAAATTTCAATAAGTTGTAACATCTTCCAGCCAAAGGTTTTTAACTGAATATCACTGCGGACGGCAGTCCGCGCTAGTGACGAAAGCAGCACGAAGTGTGCAAAAGGCGACTAGCAATATATACACGCAGAATGGAAAATTTGCTATGACTGTCCGATCGGATCGAGTTATATACCGATCGAAAGGTATGACGGTTAATAACAAAAGTGCATACTAAGACTTTTGGTAACTCACCTGGTTCATAAGATATGGGGGTGTAAGTGGGAGGGGCCAAATTTTTATGA
>JAWNLU010000519.1:0-21497 GCA_035042165.1 Drosophila kuntzei | reverse complement strand
TAGCTCGCAAAAGTATCGTTCGCAAGACATTCTTATCGCTTTCTTATCGCATCGCTTTCTTATCGTCTCGAAAACGATACATTTTTAATATTAGTTGACAACATCATTTTAGTCTCGAAAACGATACATTTGCGAGCTATCGCGCACGAGCCTTTTGCTGCCACAAACTGAGCGACAGGTGATTCGCTTTCTTATCGTTTTTAGACCCCGTACTTAAAAAAAGTACAGGGGTCTATTAAGTTTGTTTTAAAAAAATGTGCGTAACAGGCAGAAGGAGGCGTGGCAGACCCCATAAAGTATATATATTCTTGATCAGCATCAACAGCCGAGTCGATATAGCCATGTCCGTATGTCCGTCCGTCCGTCTGTCCGTCTGTATGAAAATCGAGATCTCAGAGTTCTTCTATATTGCAAGCAGATCAAGTTTGTTTTAGAATTTTGCCACGCCTCCTTGAACGCCCTAAAATCCAAATTAAAAATTTCATATCTAAATTACAAGAACAATTTGAAAGTGAGAAACTGCAGATTTTCCATAGATGAAGCGTAAATAGTCCACGATCTGTGTAGAAAATTTCATTGCGATCGGACGGTAAATAGCGAAGAGCGCTCCGTGGCTTACTGTGCTAAGTCGCTGAATTCATCTAATATTATGCTATCACGAGATCTCAGAGATCTTCTATATTGCAAGCAGATCAAGTTTGTTTTAGAATTTTGCCACGCCTCCTTGAACGCCCTAAAATCCAAATTAAAAATTTCATATCTAAATTACAAGAACAATTTGAAAGTGAGAAACTGCAGATTTTCCATAGATGAAGCGTAAATAGTCCACGATCTGGGTAGAAAATTTCATTGCGATCGGACGGTAAATAGCGAAGAGCGCTCCGTGGCTTACTGTGCTAAGTCGCTGAATTCATCTAATTTTATGCTATCACGCAGGTCGAAGGTTTGAATCCTGCCTCGGGCAAATGGTTTTTTTTTTTTTTATTTATTTATGTTATATTGTCATGTCTTATTGATGTTATATTGACATATACATTAACATTTGATGTTATTACAAAATTTTTAATTAATTTTTCAATAAGATTGATTAACAAGCAATTTTGCTATATATTAGATGATGGCTCAACGGGTTGAGTCCCCATACTTTCTAACCCTACTTTGATATTGGGTTGCGGGTTCAAATCCCGGCTGTGTCAATTCCTTTTTTAAATTCAGCTGATTTTAGCTATTTGTGGTGTTTATAATCCAGCATGTTCATATTTATAAAAGCTAATCTAGAAAATTCTTTTGTTTTGGCTCGTGCTTACATATGTATGTATGCGTGTGCTTAACCGATCTTGGAAATACACATATTGTTGTCTCGTTCTCTCTAACTCACATGTCTATTCGACTTTACATTAATTATTTGATGTTTTTAAATATAAAACCCTACGACGAATCAATGTTTAACTAAAATATAAATTAATTTTCACCAGTCTTTGCTTTTTTCATACCAAGTACGGGGTCTCCGGCAGTCGAGTGTGGTCGACTGTATCGCTAGCGAAGCGAGCCGGGGGTAGGCGAGCAAAGCGAGCAGGAGGCGGAGCCCCTGTTGAGTTACGTTAGCAATATTATAAAATTTTCGTATGAAAAACTTTTTTGTTTCTTAAGATATCTTAACCAAATTTGGACGCAAACGATAGTTTTATACGTCTGAAACTATTATTTTCTATTCATTTTTAATATTATAAAAGTCTCGCGGACAATATCATTTTAGTCTCGAAAACGATACATTTTTAATATTAGTTGAGTTTCGTTAGCAATATTATAAAAGTCTCGCTGACAATATCATTTTAGATTTCATGAACACAGAGTTGTATAGGAAACACCAAGTCACTGTTAACGAACAGTGGTTGTCTTCGTTTCCAAATAATGATACAGCTGTTCCTTTTGTTGCATCAGTTGATGATAGGGCCTTAGTTTCAGAATTGCTTGAAAGATCTCGAGCTAATTCAAATAATCAGAATAGAATAGAGCAGGAAAACCTGAACCCAGGAGGTCAGGAAACACTGCTAGAAAATATCCCTATAGAAAATATTGCCTTGCAAAGAATAGTCATTGCTCCTGGGGAAGGTCAGCGTCCTTTGGATATGATTGAAGATAGCGATTTTGAGGAGTTGTCCTTTCCAACTATATATGCTGGCAATAAAAGTGTCAGGAAAGTTTTACAACCATAGTTAGGTCAGAACTAAGAAATAGTGGCAGGAGAGGTTGTAGAGCTGACAAATTATTTCTGAACTATAAAAAGTTAGAAATGATTAAAGTTAGGAATAATACTTCTATTTGCTTACGTAAGCATAGCGCCCCTCAGCGCATATCGGCTGCAAACGCCTTCAGTGAGGATCACATTGAAAATTTAATAAGGCATGACGATGGCTTTAGGGTTTTAAAAGCTATTCGCACTTCTCCTGCCCATTGGGCAGCTGAAAATAAAAAGGTTATGGCCATGATAAGACAGATTGGACTGCCGACCTTTTTCATAACATTTTCGGCAGCTTTTAGTCTTGCTCTCTAATAATGTAGATAAGCAACCTATAACTGAAGAAGCCGCCTCAAATTTAAGTTTTGATACAAAGGCCCGTCTTATTAGAGCAGATCCTGTAACATGTGCCAGGTGTTTCGAACACCGGTATAGGGAACTTTTAAGACCAATGAAACTGAACTCCAATGCCTCAAACTGAAATTTTGTTCCCGTTTGGAGAGAACACTCAAAATAGAGAGGAACATAGAAAATTTTTTTAAAAGATTCAAGCAATGTTAGATTATCCATTTAGTGATGATGACAAGGAACTCTTTCAAGATTTTAGTAATTTTTTGTCCTACGAGCAACTTAATTTAACATATGAGAGTTATATTAATGCACTAAGATCAAGTTTAACGAAACCCAAAATTTTCTTGAAGCGAGCTTTTGCTGCTATTAAGTTAAACAGCTATAATAAGCATCTTCTTTTGATGCAGCGAGCAAATATAGATATTCACTTCATTCTAGATCCCTATGCTTGCTGCGTCTATGTTGTTAATTATATTAACAAGTCTCAGCGAGGAATTTCTAAATTAATGCAAGAAGCAGTTAGTGAAATTTGTCGAGGTAATGTAACAATCAAGCAAAAGTTGCAACACATAGGAAACCAATTTATTTGTGGCACTGAGATTTCTGCTCAGGAAGCCGTATATTGCTGTTTAGGGATGCCTTTGTCTGGTAGCAGTACTGCTGTAGTATTTATAAATACTTCACCGCCAGAAAAACGGGTTAGAATGCTGAAACCAAGAGAACAGCTTCAAAATCTTCCCGCGATTTAACATTAATACTGAAAGTAGTAATTATTTTAGGGAATTAGTTATGCTCTATGCACCATGAAGGGATGAGCAAGTTGAGTTAGTAATTAGGGATTGCGCGGCATTTTGTAGTAACAACTAAGATTTAATAGATGACAATCGTAGAAAATATAATATAATATCTTAGATGATAGTGAGCTTGAAAATGCATTCGATAATGCAGTCCAGGAAGAAGATCAGGATTATATAGAAAATCCTGAAGATAACGAGTTTAGAGTCTTAGGATTACCTGAGATAGATCCCCAATTAAATGTTTTAAACGTCAATGGCGATGATAGCAATGTTGGTGATAATAATGTTCGCTTAATCAAGCTCCCACCCTTAGTCTCTGAAGAAACCTTAGCTAATATTGTAAGGTCCCTCAATTTAAAACAGAAAACCTATTTGACACATGTCTTGCACAATGCCAAGAACAATTCTGTGTATCACGAATTTGTTGGAGGCGGTGCTGGTGTCGGAAAAAGTCGGCTTATCTTAGCAATCTTCCAATCCTTGTCAGATATTTACAATAGGAAGGCGGGAAGCGTACATACGTCTATTAAGATACTATTGTGTGCCCCGACTGGAAAAGTGGCATTCGGAATCAAAGGGTCAACTCTACATTCCATGTTTTCTCTTCCAGTCAACCAATCTCGCTCTCATTTGAGAGCATTAAGTCATGACTTAGTAAATACAAAGTTAATAGGCCTTAAATTAATTATTATTGATGAAATTTCAATGGTTTGTTCATTAATGTTTTCCCACTTGGATTCCTGATTAAAACAAATTTTTAAAAATTCCGCTCCCTTTAGAAATATTTCCGTCGTTGTTTTCGGTGATCTAAGACAATTGCGACCCGTAGGTGGACGTTGGATTTTTGAATCCAACACATCTGATCCGTATTATGCTATATTTGGCTCTTCTTTGTGGGACCTGTTTAAATATTTTGAGCTCACAGAAATCATGCGTCAGCGGGATGACCAACATTTCGCTTCGGCTTTAAATAATATGGCATCGGGTTGCATGGCAGCTAATGATATTTTTCTTATCCGATCACGGATCTGTCAGCCATCAGATTTACCCGATGACACGATCCATCTCTGAACGAGCAATAACGAGGTGGATCATTTCAATACAGCAAAGCTCAATTTAATTCCAACGGAACAGTTTTACTCTACCGTTGAAGATTTTATTAAAGCTGCCCATTTGAATTTAGTAGCTGTTAGGAGTTTTAAAGCATCAGAAACGCATGAACTCTGTATGTCTCTTCTATTAAAAACCACTGCCAAATATATGATGACGGTCAATGTAGATACAGGAGATGGGTAAGTTAATGGAGCATCTGGCATATTGATGCAAATAGTATTTGATACATCCAACACCCCAACTGTTTTATGGATTAAATTTTCACAGGAAACCGTAGGAGAAATTGCTCGCACAAAGCGTGTACACCCATCGGATACTTTATGGACCCCTGTTCAGAAATTGGTGAGAAGTTTTCACACTTCAGAACAATGAGGAAGTCACCATTGACCGTAAGCAGTTTCCAGTTGTACCTGCAGAAGGTATAACTATTCATAAAAGTCAGGGAGCTACTTATAGCAAGGTAGTGGTCCACACAAGTTCAAGAATGGAACGTGCTTCCATATATGTTGCTTGTAGTAGGGCAACCACAGCTTTAGGATTGTTTATAATAGGAAACTTTATTCCTCCTAAGCCTCCCCAAAACAATGATAAGGTCAAGAATCAAATAGAAAACTTGCGGACTGATACGCTACTTCGAACACATTATGATCACTTGCTTAACAGTTCCGCCTAAGATATTTTCTTTCACAACACCCAAAGTCTTAATCTGCATATCCCAGATATTCGATCAGATAGACTTATGCTTCTGTCTTCTATTCTGTGTTTTGTAGAAGCCACCACATCTACAGAAAATATAGAAATTCCTGGCTTCAATGTTGTCGTTCATCTTGAGTCTGTACGACGTTCAACAGGTATTTTAGTTTATGCCAAAAATGAAATAGTTAATGAAATTTAGTAGTAAGAAAATGCGGGTCTTGGCACAAATTGGGGGAGGGGTAATTGAATTATGGGGGATAATTGAATTATGGGGGATAATTGATTTATGGGGGGTAATTTGATTTGTGGGGAGGCGATCGTGATTTATGGGGAGGGCTAATTGATATAAATGGTGGGAAAATGCGAAAAAATGTCAAGTGATCGGTGTCGGACACGGACCACACGCAACCTGTTAATTGGGTGGTCTATTAAAAAGAGCACCTGGGTCAAGGGATTGGTGTCAGGCACGAGTTAGACACGGGTTAGGAGCAGAAACCTGTTCTCTCATGAAGGTGAATGTGATGTGAGATATACCCTATTCCCAAGAACAATAAAGGAAAAGTTGATTTTGATTGTTGTTGTTAAGTGATCGGTTTTTAGGGGGAAGGGTAATGAAATGGTGGGAAAATAGCTCTATTAAAAAGGGTTGGGTAAATGGAAAAGGGTTAAGTTTTTTTTAATGAAACTGGTTCCGAACTTAAAAAGAAACAAATATTCTGTAAAGTGTTCCTCCTCTAAGATCAAAATCAAAATTTAGTTGAATTCGTTCGTTAAAGTGAAAAGCACACATCTCCAAGTGGAAAAATAAAAAATAACAAAACAACAACAACTCAAGAACAAGTGAACAAGTGAACAAGTGAACAACCCAACCACATCATCCCAAATCGCTTCAAAACAGCTCAAAACAGCTCAAAACAGCTCAGAACAGCTCAAAACAACTATATAGCAGTAACAGGATAACAAAATCTACAACAACAACAACAGATCACCAAGGATATCTTAACAACAAGGATACTAACAAGAACAACAACAACAAAACAACTATAGAGCAGTAACAGGATAACAACAGCTCAAAACAACTATATAGCAGTAACAGGATAACAACATCTACAACAACAACAACAGATCACCAAGGATATCTTAACAACAAGGATACTAACAACAACAACAACAACAAAACAACTATAGAGCAGTAACAGGATAACAACATCTACAACAATAACAACAACAACAGATCACCAAGGATATCTCAACAACAAGGATACTAACAAGGATACTAACAACAACAACAAAATTAAAATGAATACACAGGGAGCAACTTACTGTCCCTCATGCCTCATCTACCTACCATTGGGGACACAATGGAAACATCACGTTCGTACCGAAAATCATAAGATGCGAGCGATCGAGCCAGTAGATGGCAGGATCAAAAAGATTTCACAAGGATTCAAGGGGCGAATCCTTCATTATATGTATGTGAATGATGGAGTACAACTTAGGATCCCCGAACAATTTTTAAATGAAGCAGGAAGTGCATTAATAACACATTTGTTACGTGTGATGCAAAGCTATGAGTCAGTGAAACTAAATTTCGAACTTTTCGCTGAGTATATACTTTTAAAAGAAAATGAGTCAATAAATGAAATAAAGTCGTTCCAAAGTAAAATGGAAATCATAACCACAAGCACTGATTTTAATCAAGTATTTGAAAATCATTCAAAGCAAATAATTGCTAATATGGAAGAGTTTCAAGAAAAGGATAGTGGATGGGCTCTATTCGGTATAATCCGACTGGAAATGAATGTAAATCAATATAGCCCAATACGAGGTTCTTCGTTCATTCAAACACCAGAGGCCCTAACTGGAAAACGAGCATTAATCAATGTACATAATGATGATCCATACTGCTTCAAGTGGGCATTAATTTCAGCATTGAAGTGTGTAAAAAAAAACCCTCAAAGATGTTCTACTTACTCTGTGAGAATCACAGATGATAAAATCAAAATATCTGATAATGTGACACTGGATTTCACTGGGTTGTCATTCCCCCTAAAGATTAAAGATATTAAAAAATTTGAGAAGCGCAATTCAAATGTGAGCATAAATGTTTTTGGATTTGATGAGGTGAATTCTACCATTTTTGGCCCCCTATACCACTCAGGCTGTGAACAAATTAGTCATGTGAATATGTTGTTCTTAGACGAAGGCGAAAATGCTCACTACGTGTGGATAAAAAATATCTCGGCGTAAGTACTTCACTTCACTATATTGTTTTGATGATAAAAATATTAATTATATTAAATGATTTTGTAGGTTGATAACAGGACAAATTGGAAATTCAAAAAGAAAGCATTGGTTCTGTAATGTGTGTCTCAACACATCATCAAGCGAGAAGGCGGCAATGAATCACAAGAAACTGTGTACCGGAAAGGTGTCATCGCTTCCCACTGTAGGCAACCATATATTAGGATTCCAGCAACACTTTCACCAGCTCGAGGTGCCGTTTGTGGTATATGCAGACTTTGAATGTATTCTTCAACCGAAGAATATAGAAGTAAGTCCTAATTTAGTTAATATTAATGAGCATATACCTATAGCATATGCATATTATATAAAGTGTTCATTTAATAGTGAATTAGATAAGTTTGTTTTAAAAACATGTAAGAATGCAGGCTTAAGTTTTTTCAAATCTCTTATAGAGGATTTAAAGCGATTAAATGATGATTATTTAAGTCAGATTATTCCCATTAATATGAGTTTGGAAGATGAGGAAAATTTTAAAGCGGCCACTTGTTGTCATATTTGTGGAGAAAAGCTAGGTGCTAAGAGGGTGAGGGATCATTGTCATTTTACTGGAAAATTCAGAGGTGCTGCCGACGAAGAATGTAATTTGAAATATCGAAGACATAGTTTTATACCTGTTTTCTTCCATAATTTCACCAAATACGATTCTCATTTGTTTGTAAGAGAACTTGACAGCATAGGTGGAGAACTTAAAGCTATTCCCATAAATAAAGAGCATTACATTTCAATATCGAAAATAATATCGAGTAATAATGGAAGAAGTTTTGAAATTCGTTTTCTAGACACATTTAGATTTATGTCATCAAGTCTAGATGCTCTTGCATCTAATTTAAGTGATGATCAGCTAGGAACAATAAAATCACATTTTAATCTACAAAATGAGTTCAGATTAATGCGTAAAAAGGGGGTATTTCCGTATGAATATTTAGATTCTGAAAGTAGGTTACAAGAAACCTCTCTACCACCAAGAGAAAAATTTTATAGTAATCTAACGGAAACCCATTGTTCTGAGGAAGAATATACACATGCTCAAAAAGTTTGGGATGAATTCTCATGTTCAACAATGAAAGATTATTTAGAGCTTTATTTAAAAACAGATGTTTTATTGTTAACTGATGTTTTTGAAAATTTCCGATTCATTTGTATGAAAATTTATTCACTAGACCCAGCACATTACTACACAACTCCAGGCTTATCTTGGGAAGCTATGCTAAAAACCACAAAGATTGGATTAGAGCTTCTCACAGACATCGATATGTATACTTTTATTCAATCTGGTATTCGAGGTGGTTTAGTTCAATGTTGCCATAGATATACAAAAGCTAATAATAAATATTTAACAACATATGATTCATCCAAACCTTCAACATTTTTAATGTATCTGGATGCAAATAATTTATATGGTTGGGCAATGTCTGAAGCTTTACCGTATGGAGATTTTAAGTGGATGTCCGATACAGACATAGAACGTCTATGTATCGAAAACATACCAGTTGATGCTAATTATGGATACATTTTAGAAGTAGACTTAGATTATCCCTATTATATCCATAATAAGCATAATGATCTTCCGTTTTGTCCGAGTGTCAAATTACCAACAAAGACAGCTAAGGTAGAAAAATTGGTTGCTGACCTTGGAAATAAACGGAATTATGTAATCCATTATCGGGCACTTCAACAATGTATAGAAAATGGATTAGTATTGAAAAAAATTCATAGAGCCATATCTTTCAAACAAAAGCCTTGGCTTAAGACATATATTGATCTCAACACCTTACATCGAACCAATGCAAAAAATTCATTTGATAAAGACTTCTTTAAAATGATGAATAATGCGGTCTATGGTAAAACCATGGAAAATGTTGAGAAGAGGATTGATATAAGATTAGTGACTGAGTGGGAACCAATAAATACATTTACATCAGGTCGCAAAAGACTTTGCGCTAGAGCATTAATCGCTAAACCAAACTTTCACAGCTCAGCAAAAATAAATCAGAACTTTTATGCCATACAAATGAATAGACTGAGAGTTATTTTAAATAAACCCATGTATTTAGGTTTTACTGTGTTAGATCTTTCAAAATGGAAAATGTATGATTTCCATTATAATTATATGAAACCAAAGTTTGGGGAAAATTTAAGCTTGAATTATATGGATACAGATTCATTTATTTATACTATAAAAACTATTGATTTTTATAGAGATATTCATGATGATGTTGAAGCCAAATTTGATACATCTGATTATTCGGATGAATTAGCTAAATTATATAAATTTAATAAAGTGAATAAAAAGAGATTGGGTTTCTTTAAGGATGAGCTAAATGGAAAACCCATGTTAGAGTTTGTAGGTCTTCGTCCCAAAATGTATTGTTATAAAGTTGATAATATCCAGAAGTCATTTAAAAAAGCGAAGGGTGTAAAAAGAACTGCTTTAGAAAATATAACCATAGAAAATTATAAAAAATGTTTAGATTCTGATGAAGCTGAATATGGTAAAATGACATTGTTTAGGTCTATAAATCATACAATCAACACATATCAAATTACTAAGAAAATCTTAGATAATAAAGATAATAAGCGATTTATTGAGATAGATAAATATTCCACATTAGCCTATAACCATCATAAATTAGTAGAAAGAGAGCTATTATCAAATATAGAGTATTTAGTGGGAGAATCTTATGTGTGGGGAAAACGGCTAAGTGAGTTGGAAAATAATATTTCCCACTCTAATGAAGAGAACACCGAACTTAATTCCTTAAAAACTCAAATTGAAAATGTTGAAATGGATTTACTTTATGCAGATCTTAATCTTGAAATGTTCTATAATGATCATCAACCACAAAAGTTATAGAATATTTTTAGTGAAATGAAAATAAATGAAAAAAATTAATTAAGTATCATTTAATATAAATGAATAATAACTTACCGCAAAAGTTAAAATTATTTTCAAAATCTTCAAGGGATCCATCTCCACTAAAATGTGTGATCTGTAAATAAAATGTTGTTTTTGTTTTTTGTTCTTTTTTGGTTTTGTTTTATTTTGTTTTTAAAAATAATCATTTTTCTTACATTTTTATTTTTTTTTTTTAAACATTCTTTTGTTTTCTTTATCTGTAACTTCATTATTTTTATTGTTTAGAAGTCTTATCCCACTCCTACGCTCCTCCCCGAAACTTGCATGCGGACCAAAATCCTGACCATTTATACGATCATTAGCAATCGAAACAAAATCATCAAGTATACAACTGTGGACACCTGTGTCTCAAATTTTTATTAGGGACGCATAATTAGATAGCCACACTTAAAACATATATCTAATGTACCTGTCTCAAAATAGAAAAGGGTCTTTTGAGATTGAAATTAGATGCACGCACACACACACACACATACACATACATGCACACAGACACAAACAAAATAGTGTATTTGTGTATTGGATGAGCTATAAAAGATGAGTTGAAGTTGAGTCTAAGCACACTCAAAGTCAACACTTCAGCTCGATAAGTCACTTCAAACATCATCAACCAAGTCAAAATGAATCAACCAATTTTTGGAGATACGGAGCTGGAAGCCTTTCTGGAGGATCAGGAGAAGTGTCAGGATGTCCTCAACGACTTCAATGCACGAAAGCTGAAACCACTTTTGTGCAAGACAAAAATGACTTTGGATAAAATGTATCCCATTCTGAGGCTCAAAGGAAGACGGCCAAAATTGGACCATCGATTGCTCTCGAGCTAGAGAATTATATTCTATATCTCCCGGAGAGATACTCAAGCATGAAGGACGATACCATTGAAAAAATTTTACATAATAATCTGAAAGGAAAATAGTCTAGGTTATTTGGTTTTCGCATAACACTTATTAAAAGTAAAACTTTCGAACTCGACTTTAAGCAATTCACAGAGCATGTCATTTTAATGTCTGTTCGCAATCGTTTTTCATGAACATGAAACAATTTTGGGGATATGTGGCAATTGAAAGTATAAGTTTTGACTTTTCTCAGTTCATTAGTACAAATCAAGTTTTCATAAAAACATTTTGTTTATTTTTTTTAACTTTTAAAAAAATTTAAAAAAAAACCAAATTTTTTTTGTTATTGATGGACATAAAGTAATTAATCGGGCAAGATCCGTCTTTAAAATTTTTTTAAAAACAAGATTTAATATTCAATTTTATGTCCTAAAAAAATTAGCGAGCCCTTTTTTGCATTTTCTGAGAAATTTGAATTTTAGTAAGTGAAGTCATTTCCGAATTTCAAATGTCGCCAGCCCTGGAACCTTAGCGCGCATTTACAATACGAAGCCCTAATGAAAGGCATTAGTCAGCTGTTTTAAGCCCTGGTTTAAATTTGTACCCTTGGTATAATATGTCGCCAACTTTACATACATTTTTTATTCATGGCCCGGAAATAATTAAGTATGCATTGCTCCCAATTGGCCAATTAACCGAGGAGGCCCAGGAAGCACGAAACAAAGATTTTAAGTTTTACCGAGAACATTTTTCGAGAAAATGCAGTCGGGAGTGCAACCTCGATGTTCTGAAAAGAATGTTAATTACCTCGGATCCTTTAGTATCGAGGCATTACAAGAGTCCGGAAAAAAAATAAATCAAATGCCAAAATCAGCTTTAGATTTATTACAAAATGTACCTGAGGTTAAAGAGGAATACTCTAATTTAAGCGATTTTTTGGAAAGTAGCGATGAGGAATAACGAAAAAGAAGTCTAAAAAGTTTTGAAAACTTGATCAGATTATTCCTATGAAAACTATATACTCTTCCGATTGTAAAAAAAAAATTGTTGAATTAAGAATTTTTACAAAATAAATGAACATTCCACTAAATATTTGTAACTTTTAAGTTTTTTTGTAATACTTTAATTCTCTTAAAAAGATGTCATCAAAATATTTTTCCTATAGGGCTCCGCTGAATTATGGCGCGATTTTGACTTTTTCGCCCCACTGTGCGTCGGTTGTGTTTGTTTAATTATATTAATTATAACTCTGGTATTTTCTTTGAGTGCTTTTACTTCTGTTTAATTTCATAAATTTTGCAATTTTGTAATAGTAGCGGAAAAAATCGAGGAAGACATCCGGCTGTCCGGTGCGTAGTTCTGTGTGGAATGTGTTGTACTACATACATATCGGTATTGGAATCGGTTGTGTTTTCCTTGTGACTGTGACTATTGGTGACTATTGGAGTAAGTAATATTTAAAATGTATTTTATATTTAATAATAACGTTTATTATAATAATATTTAATTTATTTTTAATAATAATAATTATAATAATATTATAATTAAAATATTAATAAATTATTATAATAATATTAACCTTATTAAAATTATTCTTATAATAATATTAATATTATTTATTATAATAGTTATTATAATAATATTAATATTGTAGCGTAAATTCCAAACTAAGGCTACTGGTTGACCGAGCGGGAATCCTTCGTCAGAATGGGGTTGTTTCCTCGATGACCAGCAAAGACGCGAGACCAATGATTCCAGAAAAACTATCCACGTGTCTTCTTTTATGAGACTTCCGGAAGTGAGCAAGAAAAATGCAGCGACTTGTCAAAACCTGCGCTTTTGCAGGAATGCATCGATCGCAGAGTCGCATTCGCACAAAAGCTCTCGCAGGGTCGTAATGTGCCGCTTCAAGGTTGCCAGCTTGCTCAACTGTAGCGCGCGCATTTGAATGCAGATTACAAATTCGTTACACTGCCCCCGTGTAAGACTCGAACCTCCTGGCCGATGTCAAAACCCTCCTCAGCTTTATACGGGGCGAGCCGGTTAACGTGCACCGTCTTGGTGGTGCGCTTCCCGGCTGGGCGCACTTCGTACACTAAGTCAGAGAGGCGGCGAATGATGGTGGTTGGTCCGATCCAATCTGATTGCAGCTTCGGGCAGCGTCCGACTTTTGTACTAGTACGACGGGTGATGCCCATGGACTGGTTGATGGTCGCACGACGCCCTTCGACCGCATCTCCGCCAGTAAACGCTCCACCTCCAACTTCTTGGCAACTGCTGCGCGTCGTAGCGGCTGCTTAATGGGACGCGTTTGCCCGGTGTTAATGTGATGGCGGATAAAATTCGTCCGACCGTTATCATCCTCGCTTTTGGCAAATACTTGACTATACCGATACAGAAGATCTAGAAAAGGCCTGCGATATTCATCGGGTAGACTGTCTGGCAGCGGAGGAATCCAATCGACTGGGTCCTCTGTTTCCTGATGGGGATTCGGCAGAACGTCCACTGGTTCCAGTCGACCCAACACCGTGAGTTCGGGCAATTTATAGGGCTGCGCCGTAAGATTAAGTATTAGTACGACCATGGTATCCCTAACGACATCGACGACAGTGCTGCCCAGGATCAGTTCCGGTGGAAAGTCAGATAGTTCTCCACGCTCCAAGATCACATGTGTCTGTGGTTGAATGCACGCACGCTCACTTTCAACTGGGTGTCACTGAACGGCGGCACACTGGCCGGGGCCGTTAGATACAACAGATTTGTCGCGTCCAAACTGGGTGGATGCAATGGTACCACTCCCCACTCAAATGCTAGGCGCAGCGCTTTTAAATCCACTGTTGCTTGATGGCGGATTAGGAAATCGACGCCCAACAAGCTAGGAGTTGCTCCCTCGACCAGCAAGAACTCGTGCCGCAGGGGCCGCTGACCCAGTTTTAGTACAATGGAAGCGCGTTGAGTCACTTCGAAAGTTTCTGATGAGGGGCCTCGCAGAAGGACACGGCAAGCAGTGGTGGGCAGGGGCTCGTGAACCTCTCGCTTGTTCAGTAGGGAAACCGCAGCACCAGTGTCAACAACCATGCGCACAGGACGTTTCTGAAAAAGAATTGTGCAATGTAAACAGTACCAATAGTGTACATAGCTTGGGGGCCGTAGGGAATCCCTCGAAGAACCTCACTACTCGAATCATTGGGCACGGCTGCTCCCTCGTCTCCTCCGATATTGATCTCTTTAAACAACGGGTCTAGGATGCCCGACTCTTCCTCTGATAATGTTGCTGATGCGGGGCTGGTGAAGCTGGGTTTGCAAATTCCGTTGGTCAAGCTCGAGAACTCGTGGGCGGCGATGGAGGGGAATTCCGGGCGTTTATCCACTGAAACTGGTTGCGCCACTGACAAAAGTGTGGGAACGTTCTCAATGGGCTGGTGGAATTGGTAACTCGATGGCGGCTGACGGATCTCAGCGGACACTTGAAACTGGCATTGCGCGTGGCGGCTCTCCTGATCCTGCGGCGGCGACTCGGCGTAAGGCTCGGAGCGCGCGGCGGCGGCAGAAGTAACTGCGGCGACGGCCAATGTTGGGTCTCGGGATTTCAACAGGGCTTCAGCAGTCGGCATCGTAGGCAATGATGGAGGAATACATGATGAGTCGTTAAACGTCTCCGTGTTTAAATCCTTTGCTACCGCCGAGTTTTGATCAAAGTCTGGTAGCGTGGACTTTGATTCTATAGGGGCGGGTTTCAGGCAAGCCAACTCACGCCCCAGGGAGATGGCTTCCTTTAGTTTTCCGTCTTCGTCACCGTTTCAGCCGGTGGCGCAACAGCAGGGGCGGTTCCGCGACCCCGATTGCGCGCACGAGGCGCTACAGAATCTGATTGCTCTTCGCTGGTCGCTGTGGTTACATACACGGGTCGGCTCGAATGGCGGGAACATTGCGCCTGTAATCGAATAGCCATGTCTCGTGCGTCTGTTAGCGTTTGCGGCTTGCTAGAGAGCACTAGTGTTTGGTGCGCAGTCTCCCGCATTCCGTCGATGAATTGTTGGACCATGATTGCGTTGTAGGTTGGTTCCGGCGCATCCGCAAACACCACCCGACCAAGGCGCTCCAGTTCCAATGCAAAGTCGACTAAAGATTCCTTCGAGCGCTGCGCGCGATTACGGAGCTGATGATAGCTTGCCTGACAGTCCAACTCGATCTGACTCCGCATTGCCTCCACAAGTCGACGATAATCTCTGGTCACGTAAACTGGCAATCCGCTGAAAAATTTCTGCACTTGGCCTTGCACATTCAAGGCTATCCCCAAACAACGTTCCGAGTCACTCCATCGATGATGTTCTGCCAACATGTCCAGAATTCGTTCGTAATCTGACCAGGAGCTAGATCCGTCATAGGTGGGAAGACTGCCGGGGTGGAACGAACTGTATCGGTCCCATTGTTGCGACGTCTCACGCTCGACTTGATTGCCCATGCAATTTTGCGGAGCAGCTGGTCCACTGCCTCCATGCGGCCGAGGATCACAAACGGTTGATTGGCCAGCGGGCAACCCTTGCGGTGCTCGGTGCGGCGTCTCTAAGCCGCTGCCGATTCCACGATCAAGAGCTCCAAGTAAAGTCCGCTGGAATGCATCAAACATCTGTTCGAACTTGTGGTCAAAGCGTGCCTGGGCCTCTGTCAGTTTTCCCTCCAATGAGCTCGCCGCCATTTCGTCTTGAAAACGTTTCGCGCTCTTGCCAGCCGATCGTTTAGGCATCGTGGTAGGAATCCTCGCGGACTCGATCGCACAACCCCACACCTGACACCAATGTAGCGTAAATTCCAAACTAAGGCTACTGGTTGACCGAGCGGGAATCCTTCGTCAGAATGGGGTTGTTTCCTCGATGACCAGCAAAGACGCGAGACCAATGATTCCAGAAAAACTATCCACGTGTCTTCTTTTATGGGGGTTCCGGAAGTGAGCAAGAAAAATGCAGCGACTTGTCAAAACCTGCGCTTTTGCAGGAATGCATCGATCGCAGAGTCGCATTCGCACAAAAGCTCTCGCAGGGTCGTAATGTGCCGCTTCAAGGTTGCCAGCCTGCTCAACTGAAGCGCGCGCATTTGAATGCAGATTACAAATTCGTTACAATATTATTTTATTTCGTAATAATAATAACAATTATTATTACATTACATTCTATATTATATTATTAAAATGCCAAGACAGAAAAGATTGTCAGCTTCCGCTAGGTCTAGGAGACAACAAAATAGAAATATTTTGAATAGGTCAGATACAGAATACGCTGAACGTGAGAGACAAGATAATGCTTTATCTCAAAGAGAGCTTAGGGAAAATGAAGAATATAATCATGTTCAAAGGCTAAGGAACAATGAAAGAAATCAAATAAGAAGAAGTGTTAGAATACAAAGGATTGCTGATCAAACAGTTAATACTTTGCAATATCAATTGCACAGACAAGACCCAGAATTTCGGGCATTTGAACAGAACCGAAACACTTTAGAACACGCTGTTCGACGAGCTGATACTCCAGTTATAGAATTGGAGCAAGCAACTAATACTTTGCAAGATCAATTGCACAGATAAGACCCAGAATTTCGGACATTTGAACAGGAACGAAACACTTTAGAACACGCTGTTCGACGAGCTGATACTCCAGTTAGAGAATTGGAGCAAGCAGCTAATATTTTGCAACACCAGTTGCACAGACAAGACCCAGTATTTCGGACAGACGAACGAGAAGAAGACGGACTTCGACGAGCTTCACAGCGTCAAGATTTAAGTGTAAGAATTTTAGAAAATGAAAGGAATATAAGTCAAAGGGCTGTGGCTAGAGGTAATCGTATTCGTAGGATTATTGAGCAAGATAGTAATACAAACGCAAGGCGTAGTGCTCGAATACAAGCACGACAGCGGGCCCTTGACGCCAATAGCAGTGTATCGCAAAGAGTTAGTCAGTATAGAAGCAATAGTCAGAATAGAGCAGTACGTACGAGTATCGATTCAGAAGATAGAGAATCTGAACGTAGAAATAATAGTTTAAGTGAAATGATAGCCAAATTTAATAAAAACGTCAAAGACGGCCCAGATCGGGTTTGCATTTCCTGCAAAGGATTGTGGTTTCCAAACCAATTGATGAAAATATCTCGTCAGCTTATTGAAAGCAAGTTTAGTGCCGCAGATAGTTCAGATATTTTATATCTTCTCATCTGAGTTCCCCTCAGAGAACCACATATACAAGTTTTGCAAAACTTGCGGTGGGAAAATTAAAAAAGGCATAAAACCAAGAGCTTCAATAACTAATGGACTAGATGTCCCAGAGCTTCCTAAGTGTATAAAAGGCTTAACGCCAGTTGAAGAAAGGCTTATTTCTCCCCGTATTCCTTTTATGCAAATTAAGTCTCTGGTATATGGCCGTCAAAATGCTATTAAAGGAGCCGTATTCAATGTGCCAATTCCAGTGGCCAATGTTGTGATATCACTTCCAAGAGCGTTTCATAAAGCTGAGGTCATTCAAATACACTTGAAACGCAAATTGGAATACAACCATGATTTCATTTTAGTCTCGAAAACGATACATTTGCGAGCTATCGCAAAAAGACTATTATTTTCTATTCACTTGAGCAGGAAATCAAGACTGCAGATGGCCAGATAGACAAAGGAGAGCACTATGAAGAAGTAGGCCAAGAAACCTAGAAAATAAAAAACCTTTGAAAGAAAGAACTGCAAGATCTATAGAAATATAGTCACCAATATTGCGACAGGCCTCGCGCGATAGATTCATGGGATTCTTGGGGGTCAGATAGACGAGCAGGGAATATCCGGCGATCACCGAGAGCAGATAATAAATGATCAATTGGCCATAATGACTCTTGCGAGCTTCATTAATCGAACTCAACAATGATAGTATAAATATGTTGATCAATTGCTGCCTGTAAAGTAAGGGAGTAAGTTAAAGATTAAGGATGAAGTCTGGCAAGGATTAAGCTTACAGATGGCGTAAATCCAGACGCGATAACCACGCAGAAAGCGTTCACAATTGAGGGGAGTCAATGTCCAGTAAGGAGCGAGCCATTATCATAGAGACACACACACACACACACACTCACACACACACACACACACACACACACACACACACACACACACACACACACACACACACAATACGCCAATATTAGTAGCGGGATTATATGTCGGCAATTCCAAGCCTCTTGACCCCAATAGTTTCTTGGAAGAATTTGTCAAGGAATTGAAAGAATTGATAGAGATAGGATTAGACATTGAGGTTCGAAAATTTAAAGTAAATGTAAGAGCATTTATTTGTGAGGCACCAGCCCGCGCATTTATTTTGGGTGTTAAGCATCACTCCTGGTTTTATGCGTGCAACCAATGCGCCCAAAAAGGCGAATGATCTTTAAACATTCCGTTTGTCTTCCTCGAACTAATAATAGTTTTAGAAATCGACTTCAGCCGGACTCCGATTGACAAAATATCTGGAAAAATTAGCTATGAGCTACTTGAAAAAATTTTGCGTGGATGATGTCAGCAGCGACATCGAGGAAATCCAAGTGCCAGTAGCACAAAGTACTTTGAAAACTGGTGAGGAAATCAAATCTCCAATGATTAAAGAAATAATTAATAAATATTTTTAATATTTGCAGATTTACATAGCGAATTAGCAATTATTAAGAATATGCTGGGTCGACTGACAGCGGAAGTGATTTCCTTGCGATCCGAGGTATCTACGATTAAAGCGAAGGTTTGTGGAGAAGCTTTCAAAGGTAAAGAAGTTTAGCCCTTAGATGATGGAGCCCTTCAAAGCTTGGAAAGATTTTGAGAGCTTTGAGAACAGTCTTAAAGAGGAAAAGGTCTTTAAAAGTTTTGTAAGTAATTGTCGTATTAGAAACTAACGTTTTACATTTGACTAAGACAAATATTTAATTTTTATTTTATATACAGGTGGTCAAGCTTGTGTCTTTGGGGGAAAAGCATATGACAAGTTTATCCGCAATGCTTGGCGTCTTATCATGACCGATGTGGTCGCGAAACATTGCTCTTGGCGTGGGACAGAAGCTAAGAAATGTGTCCGAGGAATGAAGACAACATTAGGCATTCGAAGTAAGTAATACTAAAAAATTACTTGTATTTAATTTTATTGATAATAATTATATTTATATTATACAAAAAAAACTTCTTTACAAAGTAAAAGTCTAGTGACGAAAGGGTTTTCCTGCCCCAAAATTTCTGATATCCCATTTTGTGACGAACGATATTAAATTTAATACATAGACTTTTACTTTGTAAAGAAGTTTTTTTTGGAAGATATCAGAAATTTTTGGAATTTCATATGCTTCTGACATAATAAGTTTGATATAAAATGATCGAAATGCTTACATCAAATAAAAAATGATATAGTAAATTTATATTTACTTTAACCAATTTTGGTCAGGATATATAAAACCAACCCAGATGCGTACGTTGTCAGATTGATCAATATATCTTAAAAAACAACAAAGTTTTTTATACTAAAACTTAATTTTTGGCCGATCGTTCCATGGCAGCTATATGTTATAGTAGACCGATTTGAACCAAATTTGGTCAGGATGTATTAAACGAACTATAATGCATGTTCTGTCAGTTTGGTTGAGATATCTTGGAAAACAAAAAAGTTTCTCATACTAAAACTTGATATTCGACAAATCGGTTCTATGGCAGCTATATGATATAGTGGACCGATTTTAACCAAATTTGGTTAGGATGTATAAGACCAACTTAAAGGAATATTCTGTCAAATTGGTTGAGATATATTGAGAAACAAAAAAGTTTATCGTACTAAAGCTTGATTTTTTAAGTAGTATGGTAGATATGGTACATACATAGTTAAATGTATATATTCAGTTAATAGGTAATATCTTCCAAACCTTTTCGCTTAAAGATATGTGTGATATATATTAAAAGACGCGAAATTTTACGTGTTACAACATATTGAAATTTAATGAAAATCGTCGGAGCCGTTTTTGAATAAATCGCCAAAGTTTAAGCTAAAAATCCTTTTTTCACCTGTAGCATTTTACCTTAGCACTTTGCAAAAAAATATTCAAGGCACGCCTAGAAGCCCTCAAAAATACCTTTCTAACGACATATAGAACACTTTTGTAGCTTCTTTGGATTGGAAACTATGGGTCTTTATCACGTTTTAGCTATTTCCCGCTAAACTAGCTATTTCCCGCTAAAGTCGTAGAACAAACATTTCTAGATTTTTGATGAGAAACAATTCCTCATTAAAAAATTTAAGCTTTTTCAGCGCTTTCGTACAAACAAACAAACAGACAAACAAACTTTTCATCTCATTAAAAATTTCAAATTAACATATCTTTTGAACCAAATGTCGGATTGAAATGATCGAGGTATCATTCGACGCGTATTTTTAACAAGAATTTTTAAAAATTATAAAATTTTACCAAAAGGCTCCAACGGCCCCACTAGCTGCAATCATAAAAATTTGGTCCCTCCCACTTACACCCCCATATCTTACGAACTAGGTAAGTTACCAAAAGTCTTAGTATACACTTTTGTTAGGTCATACCTTTCGATCGGTATATAACTCAATCCGATCGGACAGTCACAGCAAATTTTCCATTCTGCGTGTATATATTGCTAGTCGCCTTTTGCACACTTCGTGCTGCTTTCGTCACTAGCGCGGACTGCCGTCCGCAGTGATATTTTGCAGCGGCCTATAAACAAAAGTTTGCCTTGGATGATGCCGATTTTGACCGTACTACACAAAAGATTTTTCAGTACGCACAGGATCGCCTTGCCAAATCGGCCAAAAAAACCAAACCTAATTTTGATTTTAAATATATTTTATTCTTATTAATAACTTTCATAACTTTGAACTTGTTATATTTTTTTATTTGAATGAAAAAAAAAGATTGAAAGACTTGTTTATTCTTTATGAGGGAACAAAATGGGAAAGAAACACATCCCATTATTGCAAAAGGTAGTTTTTATGAATTGCTTATGATATCGTTGAAGAGCCTGTTCAGATATTGCTTACGATTAAAAAATAATATTAGATGAGATACGGGTTTAATATCATAAGCGTGTCACATAAGAAATTACTCGCAACACTTTTACGATATTAAATAGTGTCTGGCAATGATATCAGAAAAGGCGAGCAAATGATTTCATAGAAGTCTCGTTAAAGATATCATTACAGTTTGTGGCAGCGATTGTTTCGAACGCG
>JAWNLU010000518.1:0-13537 GCA_035042165.1 Drosophila kuntzei | reverse complement strand
AGTTATGGCAGTTTTAAAAAATTGACTGTGATGGAAAAAAATTCACATTTTCCAATTTTGATGCATAATCAAATTAGCGGTTAAAGGCCTCCAGCACTGCAGAAAATTCCTGCCAGGAATTTGCTAGTTATTTGGTTTGTTTGGAACGTAACTCTGTTCTTTGTAAACAGTGAAATTGTGAAATTTCAAATTAAAATCTAACGATGAACTGATTGTTTTGGTGACGGCATATATTGCTGCAAAAAAAAAAGGGAGGAGGTAAAGCGCAAACGGAGGTGCCACAAATGTTGGGTGAACTCTTACTATCTGCACATTTAACATATATGATGTGAGTATGCCCAAGGAATATCGCGGCACGGCTGAAATTGAAAGCCCAGCAGATACTGATGCTGAAGCCTTTCGTGGTCGGTACAGGATAACCCCAAATTTTTAAGAAACAATGTAAAAGATTATGTGAACTCTGCAGCGGGGTCAGTACCTTGGCAAAATCAATCTGCTGGTGTGCGCCAATAATAAAGAATTTTGTTAGTAATTTCCTTATTTATTATTTCAATGCTGCTGCACCTTCATGTATAGAAGATTTGTAATTTCGGCCTTTTTTTTTTTGTTTTGCACTCAGTTTTTGGCTCCATCTCTGACTTGTTCACAATTCGCTTCCAAAATAATTGTAAACTATATATTCCTGAGCTGTGTGTCAGTTGTTCTCTCAGTCCACACACGCTATCGATATGCCAAATATCGATACAAACTTGTGGATTTCGTTGAAGTTGCTGGATACACAAGCAACGAAAACTAAAAATTCCTGGCACAGTTTTTTTTATATGAAGTTTGACAGAACTTTTTATTTTCCGTAGTGCTGGATACCCAGCTTAAATAGTTACAAAATCAGGCCTGAAATTTCAGATCTGATTCAGAGTTAATATTTCAGGCCTGATTCAGAGCTTGAATTTCAGACCTGATTCAGCGCTGAAATTTCAGGCCTGATTCAGCGCTGAAATTTCAGGCCTGATTTAGAACTGAAATTTCAGGCCTGATTCAGGCTCAATTTGAAATTCAATTTGCTCAATTTGAAATAGAAGAAATATGTTTGTCAAATTTAAGCTTAGGATCAAAAAGGATACCCAAATCAGTAACCGACGTAATTCGTTCAAGCGGTTTACAATCGAGAACATAATTATTTAAAAAAGGCAATCTCCTACTAAAAGACATTACTTTACATTTACTGTAATTAAGATTTAATGAGTTTACTTTACACCAGGTTTGGAAACTGTCAAGGTCAGTTTGCAGCCTGGTACCAAGAAGAGAGTCAGTAGCCGACATACAAAGTTTAACGTCATCTGCATACATCAGAACCCGAGAATGATTAATTATCTTCCAAAAAAAACTTCTTTACAAAGTAAAAGTCTAGTGACGAAAGGGTTTTCCTGCCCGAACGATATTAAATTTAATACATAAATTATTTAAAAAAAAAAAAGTTTGGCATTCGGCACCTTGCGCAAAGGGATCTCGATTCTGTATACCTAAAAATAATTTTAATGCGCAGTGCCGAATAACAAACTTTTTTTTTTTGTTTTAATAATTTATGTATTAAATTTAATATCGTTCGTCACAAAATGGGATATCAGAAATTTTGGGGCAGGAAAACCATTTCGTCACTAGACTTTTACTTTTTAAAGAAGTTTTTTTGGAAGATATCAGAAATTTTTGGAATTTCATATGCTTCTGACATAATAAGTTTGATATAAAATGATCGAAATGCTTACATCAAATAAAAAATGATATAGTAATTTTTATATTTACTTTAACCAATTTTGGTCAGGATATATAAAACCAACCCAGATGCGTACGTTGTCAGATTGATCAATATATCTTAAAAAACAACAAAGTTTTTTATACTAAAACTTAATTTTTGGCCGATCGTTCCATGGCAGCTATATGTTATAGTAGACCGATTTGAACCAAATTTGGTCAAGATGTATTAAACGAACTATAATGCATATTTTGTCAGTTTGGTTGAGATATCTCAGAAAACAAAAAAGTTTCTCATACAAAAACTTGATATTCGACAAATCGGTTCTATGGCAGCTATATGATATAGTGGGCCGATTTTAACCAAATTTGGTTAGGATGTATAAGACCAACTTAAAGGAATATTCTGTCAAATTGGTTGAGATATCTTGAGAAACAAAAAAATTTTTCGTACTAAAGCTTGATTTTTTAAGTAGTATGGTAGATATGGTACATAGTTAAATGTATATATTCGGTTAATAGGTAATATCTTCCAAACCTTTTGGCTGAAAGTTATGTGTCATATATCAAAAGACGCGAAACTTTACGTGTTACAACATATTTAATTTAATAAAAATCGTCGGAGCCGTTTTCTAATAAATCGCCAAAGTTTATGTTAAAATTCCTTTTTTCACCTGGTGCATTTTACCTCAGCACTTTGTAAAAAAGTATTCAAGGCACGTCTAAAAGCCCTCAAAAATACCTTTCTAATGACATATAGAACACATCTGTAGCTTCTTTGGATTTATCACGTTTTAGCTATTTCCCGCTAAACTAGCTATTTCCCGCTAAAGTCGTAGAACAAACATTTCTAGATTTTTGATGAGAAACAATTCCTCATTAAAAAATTTAAGCTTTTTTAGCGCTTTCGTACAAACAAACAAACAGACAAACTCATTTTTCATCTCATTTTGAGAAGGCCCTTAAAAATTTCAAATTAATATATCTTTTGAACCAAATGTCGGATTGAAATGATCGAAGTATCATTCGACGCGTATTTTTAATAAGAATTTTTAAAAATTATAAAATTTTACCAAAAGGCTCAAACGGCCCCACTAGCTGCAATCATAAAAATTTGTCCCCTCCCACTTACACCCCCATATCTTACGAACCAGGTGAGTTACCAAAAGTCTTAGTATGCACTTTTGTTAGGTAAAGTCATACCTTTCGATCGGTATATAACTCAATCCGATCGGACAGTCATAGCAAATTTTCCATTCTGCGTGTATATATTGCTAGTCGCCTTTTGCACACTTCGTGCTGCTTTCGTCACTAGCGTGGACTGCCGTCCGCAGTGAAAGACGGCAGGTCATTAATAAAAAGCGTAAATAACAAGGGGCCAAAATGACTTCCTTGTGGCACTCCAGAAAAGACTTCAACCGGTTTAGAAACTAGACCTTTAAAATATACTGTTTGGGTTCTTTGATATAAGTAGCTCGAAATCCAAAGAATTAAGTTATTTGGAAGTCCAATAAGTTGAAGTTTTCGCAATAAAAGGGAGTGGTTAACTGGATCAAATGCTTTACTAAAATCAGTGTAAATGACATCCGTTTGCATATTATTTTGAAATCCTTGTATAACAAGAGAAGTGAATTCCAATAAGTTAGTGGTAGTAGATCTATATTTCACAAACCCATGCTGTCAGGGTGAAACAATAGATCTACAAAGATATTGCAGTTGAGACGTTATTAGTTTCCCAAAATATTTAGGAATAGCAGACAACTTAGAAATACCTCTATAGTTACTAACATTTGACTTGTTTCCTTTTTATGGAGAGGAATGATAAATGATTCTTTCCAAATATTAGGAAAAGAAATTAACTCCACAGAAAGCTTAAATAAATTATACAAGGGTTTCAATAGACCATCAGCGCAGTACCTAAGCACACACCCAGGTACTCCATCTGTACCCGGAGAAAATACAG
This sequence comes from Drosophila kuntzei, assembly GCA_035042165.1. Lineage (NCBI taxonomy): Eukaryota > Metazoa > Arthropoda > Insecta > Diptera > Drosophilidae > Drosophila > Drosophila kuntzei. Next base: position 9,825 of record JAWNLU010000518.1, on the reverse strand, counting down.
GTTTTACGGCCCTAAGATCACTTAATAGCGAGCTTTCAGTAATCACAGGTCCAAAAATGCAATTAGATACATTTACACGATAAGGATAAGAAGATCTCAATTAATAATTTTGAACGGTATATGTCGTTTGAAATAAATCGGCAATGGCCTGATCTGAGTCAGTTGTCTTTTTTTCGAAAAACACGGAGGATGGAAGTGTTGAAGACTTACGCTTTGCATTCACAAAAGTATAAAACTTTTTCGGATCAGTCCGAAACCGTAGTCCACAACTCCTAAGGTAATCCTTATAGCATTGGCTGTTCAGAATGGAGAAATTGGATCGAGCAATCAAATAACGTGATAGATTCAAGAAAGAGCCAGTTTCCTTGAATTTATTATACAATCTTGACTTCCTATTTTTCAAGTTTGTTAATTCCCGCGTAAGCCAGATAGGTTTATTAGACGTACATGGATCACAGACAGGAACACAAATTTCTAGTAAATTGTTTAAAGTAGAATAAAAAATCTTGATTGAACTATCCAAGTCCGAGCAACTGTACAGCCTGGACCAGTCAGTCTGGGATAAGAGCCGAGAAAGCTTTGAAAAATCGGTTTTCCGAAATTGGCGAGCCTTCTTTAAAGGTTCATTACGTGAACTAAGTGAGCAGACTGGGAAGTCTATCAACACCTCCAAAGTCGGATGATATGTGTCTTCCGGAACAGACATAGGATCAGTTCGAGAGATAGAATCGGGGCAAGCAATACAATTTGCTCCAGCGATATTAAAATCGCCAAGAACCACAAGAATATCACGATCAGAAAGCAAAGATATAACAGAATAAATAGCAGTAGAATGCATAGAATAGACAGAATATTTGAGGAAGGTGGGACATAAGAGCAAGTAATATAAAGGATACAACAAGAAATACTAAGCTTAACAGCAACAAATTCAATATCCATAGAACTATCAATTACTACTAGTTCCTAAGGTACATCAGCATCAACAGCAATAAGCACACCACCAATACTTGGATTATGATCTTTTCTATAGATGGAGAATATATTAGAAAGAATTTCAGAATTAAGAATGTCAGGCCTTAACCATGTTTCAGAAAAGGCAACGACATCAAAATGAAAAGAAAGACTATTTAAGTATAGATTACTAAGTTTACTACGAAGACCTCTTACATTCTGATAACCTAGAGAGAGGGAGGATGTTAGTTTTTTGTGATATCAGAAACTACGTGAGGTTGACCAGAATTAACAGCTGCAGAAGTAGAAGAAGGCAGTGCAATCGGAATCCGATTTCTCTTTTTCGCAGTGTATTCCTTTACAATTCAGTGATCAGGCCAGAATTCTTTACAACAAATTTTGTTGAATTGATCGTCAGGTACACTTATTTCGAACGACAATATTTCCCGAAGATAAGAAAATTTTAATTTTTCCACCGTAATGTTGGCTTCAGATTTTGCCTGAATAAAGGCCATGACATCATCAGATGTAGTATCAGGGGTCAGCCTTGAAACAAAAACAGCACTATCTTGTTGTTCGTCAACAACAGTGCTAACAATCACTGAATCTGAATTTTCTTCGGAGTCAGTAGGAACAACATCCATTGAAATGGCGATGTTTCCATCCCTACTGACAGTCGTATTAGGAGAAGGGGATGACAAGTTTATTAACTCAGGAGCGGACAGAGTGGATATGTGTGAAGGTAATGAAAGTTCATTGGGGCCAATTGATTTAAAATTGGTATCCAAAGCTGAGAAACAATCGAACAGGGTTTCAAACCGTCCGAAAAGATTCGCAAAGCCTAGCTTAGTCTGCCTCATGAATCCCATCATGTCCCTTTCAACATCCCTACAAGATTTACATGTCCACTTTATACCTGATTTAGATTGAATCAGGTCATTAAGACCCGCACATTTTTCATGTGAAATATTGTCACATAGCCAGCAGCAAACAAAGCCCGTCTTAACATTTGATCGTACCTGGCAATTTTTATTATAGCAGAAAGCCATTATAAAAAAAAGAGACTTCCATGTAATAAAAGTATGTAAAGGAAACAAAAAATAAAAATAAAAAAATTTAACAGCAAAATATTTAGAGAGGGAAAATTATGAAGAGATGTTAGTTACAAATAATATAATATAATAGGTAATTCACACTGAGCACATCTACGGGGAACGTATGGGAATGATGGTAGATGTGAAACCCCAATTCACACTGGGACCATCTACCGTCTACCATTAATTTGAGACTAGACGTCTGTCAGTTACAAATTATAAACAAATATAAAATTTTACCCAAAATGAATTTCGAGCAGAAATTGGCGATTATCATTGCTGCGGAACAGCAAAACAGTGAATTAGTGAGCAAATTGATGCTGGTCATGAAGGTAAATATTGATAACGACGACGATGACGACGGCATTGCCATGGCGTCTAATATCTTGAAGTCGCATATTCCTCGGAGTATTTGGATCCGTGTAAGTTACAATAATTTCTATAAAACAAATGCTAACTCATATTACAGGCATAATTTATTTTAATATATTTTAGAAGCGAGTTAGCGTGTTAAATGTGCTTTTTTAAAATGTGCTTCCGCATGGAAAGGTCAACATTTGCGTTGCTGGTGAGCCGACTTGAAATTTTAAAGAAGAACGACACCAATTTCAGGAAAGCCATTCCGCTAGAAAAGCGGATAGCGATAGCTCTTTTTACACTGGGCTCAACTGCGGAGTACCGATCGATCGGCATAATGTTCGGAGTCTCTCCAAATAGTGTGTGCAATATTCTGCACGAATTTTGCAGGGCTCTTGTTTTAGAACTTACGAATTAGAAGAATACCTGACGCCCAATTTTCTAACGGAGTCCAAAATCGACGAGTGTGTGCAGGGCTTTGGAGCAATAGGATTTCCACAGTGTCTTAGCGCAATTGGTAAGTATACTACAGGGAACCGTAACCGAAACCGTAACTGAAACCGATATTCGTTTCGGTTTTAATCCCGGGTATAAAACATAAGTTTTCGAATGCTTATTGTTATAATTGCTTATATTGTTGATGTCATATAAAAATACAGCCACCAGCAGCAGAGGCAATTGATCATTACAACTACAAAGGGTGGTACTCGGTAGTGCTATTTGCTATGGTAGATTTTCGGTAAGTTATTAAGTAACATAGCTTAAACATATTTGTAGCATTTTTATAATTTCATAAACATTTTTAGTTATAGATTCCAGTATGTGGATATCGGTTCCCCGGGTCGCTGCAATGACTCTTATATTTTCCAGCGATCGAAACTTAAGAGAATGCTGGACTCGTCCCCGTTGCTTCAGACGAAGTCTAAAATTATTGGTAACGTTGACGTCCCAATTCTGATCATTGTTGACTCGGCATTCAGATTCTCACGGAATCTAATGAAGCCCTACCCATTCTCAACGGACCAGTCATACCAAAGAAAAACTTTCAACTATAGCTTATCGAAAGCGAGGAGAGTTGTTGAGAATGCGTTTGGACATGTGAAAGCCAGATTTAGAAGAATTGGAAAAGGGCTTGAGAGTCGCCCAAAAAATAACGCGGCGTTTATCATGGCTTGCTGTGTGTTACACAATATTTTAAATGTGCACAACAGCGCCATTGATGAGGCCTGAACAGCCATACTGGGTGAAAATGAAAATGAGCAGCCGCACGAAGAGAATCCTTTTGCTGACATCAGCAGACCGGCAGAGGAAATAAATCGCAGAATTCCTAATTCGACATTAAAGAAAAATAATGACAATAATTAATCAAGTTTGTTTTTTTGATTGTAATATATCCAACAATTTGTTGTGAAAATTGCGGTTGTCAGCGGCTATTTCTCTTAGTATATTGGTTTGCTTCTCCTGCTGCTCCCTCTGCATCTCGAGGCGCTCCCGAGCAATCTCAACCAATTCTGATTGCACAATCAATTCGAGCACGCTTCGCGGCAGGTCTTTCCGTGCGGCTCGAGGACTCCTCAGCGTCAAACTCTCTTGTTTCGAATTCTTCTGGGTCGAACTCTATTGGGTCGCAAAAGTATTCTGCGACATCTGTAATTGAGACGTTGTGTACATTAAAAATGTACTTATTAATTCAATTATAATAACTTACTCATTTGACTCAAGGTCGGGTAGTCGACGTCGTGCAGCCTTATGCCGCCCAAAATGATGTGCACCTTTTCATAAAGCGCCCAAGTAGACGGTGCGCCACCACTTGGACCAATTTTTGTTTTCACCGCCCTGCAAATGCATAGTATAGAGATTAAAAAGTATATATTTTTTTTTTTTAATTTTGTGTATTACTTGTATTTCCTCGTTAAATTTTCTAATTTAGTTCGGACATCTGTCCAGATACCGGGGAAACCAATGTCCTTCAAAACGTCTGTCATCTCCATATAGATATGGGAGTTTTTCCGCGATCCCCTCAATTCGCCAATTTTTCCCGCCCATAAGTCTAAGAGGAGAGCCTCTTGCTCTGCTGCCCACTTAAGTCGCTTGGCTGTTCCTTTATTGAGCGCTTTTAATTAAAAGAAACGAATAAATATTACCAAAAAAATAAAAAAAAATTTGTATTCACATAAAGACATTTCGAATTTCTTGTTCTTTTTATTTTTTCCACTCATTTTTGTTGACATTAGCAAATTTTCAGTTTTGCTTTCGATAATAATCGGCTTGAAACCGATTATAAACGTGTGGGATAGGAACATCAAAAGGGAGATGGTGGAATAACTGGGAAAATTTCGGCACGGGTAAAACTATAGGCCCATCATGAAAATTGATGGTAGACGGTAGATATTGCTCAGTGTGAATTGGGTATTATTACAGATGCTGATTTGTACTTACAAACAACAACAATGATAGGCACAAACAGAAAGCGCGAGCGCGACGACCGAAACACAACAGAATCTATCTGTGGAAACGGAACAGTGCGGCCAACACCAACAACAATTGATTGGATCGCGTTTGAGAGAGAATATGAAAAAGAAGGCGTTAGAGAGAGAGAGAGCGCGAATAGAAGTAAGCAAAGCATAAAAATACAAAAACAAAATGTAAGCAAACAAATGCAACTGCACAATGCAAAACAGAATGCTTGGTCTGCTATTTGTTGTTGTATTTAAACACAAATTGATTGTTTACTTTAAAAGCAAATAAAACTTTGTGTTACAACAACCGAAGTGTTACACAAGGCACTAATAAACAAGATATAAAAAACGAGGAAATTTATAGATTGATTAAATCAAGAAAATGAACAAATTCGAAGCGCAAGAAAAAAAACACGCCCGTCGGCTAATGCGATTGCAAAACGATGTTCAGACCTGAAATTTCAGACCCGATTCAGTCCTGATATTTCAGGCCTGATTCAGCGCTGAAATTTCAGGCTTGATTCAGCGCTGAATTTTGAGGACGGTGCAGCGATGCACGCGAGGCCGCATCCACGTAAATGGACGCGCTTATAACGTGACGGTCAGTGCCCAGGGCCATGTGAATCAGCGTTGAATCAGGCCAGAAGTTTCAGCGCTGAATCAGGCCTGAAATTTCAGCTCTGAATCAGGTCTGAAATATCAGCTCTCAATTAGGCCTGAAATTTCAGCTCTGAATCAGGCCTGAAATTTCAGCGCTGAATCAGGCCTGAAATTTCGGCTCTGAGAAACAAGGCCACAAAGAAATAAGGTCCCAACAAAAAAATGAAATAAGGCCGCAAAAATGTATACAGAAAACAACAACAACGATTTTTGTGAAATAAGACACCAAAAGTTATAAATGAAAAACTAAATTCTGGGGCTTCATTTCATTTTTTTTAGGAATTAAAACCCCAATTTTTAAAATGAACTTTTTGGGGTGTTATTTCATTTTTATTAGGAAATAATTTGAAAATTTGAAAATAAGACCCAAATTTTTAATATGAATTTTTTGGGTCCTTTGTAAGGGAGTAAATCTAGACGGGGCAAAACTCAGTCTCACCCGGGGTTCCACTACAAGAAAATTTATATTCTTGCAGACACACTGCCACTTGCAACAAAATGACCCGTTGAACGGTCAGTCAGGGTATCGCGAATCTCGCCTTCACGCCGCCACTGACCACCGCAACAAAACACAAAGAAACTAAATTGCGCACAAAACGAATATACCCTTTACTATAGTGGCATGTGCATGCCAGCACAGAATACTCACACTTTCGCAAAACACCCTTGGCGGCCAAATAAACTCGTAGTTTTTAGTTTTTGGTTGACAATTCACTGGGTCAATTTTAATTAATTACTAGTTTTCAGTTTATATGATCCATTTTTCACTTTCGGACCCTTTTCTTTAACTTTTCTTATCTTTACACTTTTACTTTTCTAAAGCGCCGTGCCCAACTTAAAATCACTCCCGTCTTCGTCGGCGGTTCTCTCAACTTCCTCTCGCATTCTTTAGCTTCGCTCCGCGCTGCCCGATATTTTAAAGAACTGCAGCGAGTCCGCTCTCTCTGCTCTCATCGTGAGCAACTGAGCGACTTGAATTTCACTCAATATTCGTGGTGAGTGAAACTCAAGCCGCGACGTAAATAACGTAATGTCTTATCGAATAATAACAATAACTAATAATGGTAAATGAAATAATATAAGCAATGAAATGCTACAAAATGAAAAAAAATAATAAGAGAAGAAATTAAACTAAGAATAACAGAAATTCATTTGCTGTTGATGGCGTCGGTCGGCTGACGCTCGTTCAGCGGCGCTGCGAGTGGCGTTGCTGACGCGGCTGCGTCACACCCCCCCTCCCCCCCTCCCCACCCTCCCCTCTCCTTAGGTAGGGTGACAGTCACGTGACCCTGCGCGTCGCTGCACCGTCCTCTTCTTCCGGACCTCCCGTTCGATGGCCTCCAACGCTGCGTCCGTGAAACGTTGGCCCTTCGGTCTCAGGGACCAACCGAGATGCTCCACACGATGCGTCTCATCCGCCCAGATAGCCTTCGGGTCCATGGACTCGCTCTCGCTGGCCTCTGACTTTGCGGCGACTGCCGGGGTGGGACGCTCCTCACCCACGACCTGAACGGGCTGCTCTGCGGCCTCCTCTAGCACGGCTTCCAGGCCCTCCTCCCATCCGTCGATCCGTCGATATCTCGCCGTCTCGCGATCCCAATTCAATTGCGCGATATTAGCCACCTTGTGCTTCTTGTCACCTTCTTTCACTAGTCTGACGATGTTGGGGGACACGAATATAACGACCCGATACGGGTCTCTTCGTATAATGCCCCCGGCAGACGAAGTTCTCGGCCCTGTAACAGAAATGCGGGTGAGAATCCGGTCGAATCCGATACACTCGAGTTAACAGCGAGGGTTATCTCCGGCAACAACTCGTCCCACGAGTCCTGATTGCCTGAGATAAATTGCGCTATCATCATCTTCCCTGTTCGATTCGTCCTCTCGGTTGAATTCTCCTGAGGGCAATATGGGGCAGTATGTTCCAGCCCAACCCCCAAATTCCTGATGAACGACTTGAAACTGCGGCTCGCAAACTGCACTCCGTTGTCACATACAAACTTCTTCGGGATTCCGTACCGGCATAGTATATGCTCCCTGAATGCTCTCTGCAGGTGTGAGGTGGTCGCTCTTCTCAAAGGGACCAATTCTACCCACTTAGAGAAGGCGTCATGGAACACTAACAGCATTGTGTTGCCATGCTTCGACCGAGGCAACGGCCCCATGAAGTCAGCACACAGCACGGTCATCGGTTCCGCCACTTGTCGGGTTAACATACGCCCTGCGGGCTTCTTCTGTTCCACCTTAAACTTTTGGCAGGTCTCACAACATCTTACGTGTTTCGCCGTGTCTCTATACATGCCAGGCCAATAATATCTTTGCGCTAATCACGCGATTGTTTTCCTCACTCCTTGATGCCCTGCCGTAGGTGCATTACGGCATTCTTCCAGCACTCGTTTTCGCATCTCGGTTCCCACGCATAATTTCCACTGGATGTAATCCTCGTCATCGGCTCGGTGCCCCAGATGACGGTATAATTGATTATTCTCCTCGGTATAGTCTGGAAATTTCTCGGGCTCTTCGGTTATTTTCGTCCGCATACTGGTGATCCACTTGTACGACGACTTTTCCTCTAGCGCTTGTCGCAAGGTTTCTACCGGCTGCCCCGAAAGTGCGTCGGCCACCTCGTTCAACTTGCCTCGACGATATTGCACGTCAAACTGATATTGCAGCAGCTCCAAAACCCAGCGAGCTATCCTTCCAGACGGGCTCCCTATCGAATTCAGCCACTACAGCGCTAAATGATCCGTGATCACTTCGAAATGGTATCCCTCGAGGTAGCAGCGGAACTTTCGTATCGACCACACGATCGCCAAGCATTCCTTTTCAGTGGCAGAGTAATTAATTGCGTAAAAACAGCTCCGAGTCCGCAATCGCTTGCATCAGTCTGTAATATAAATTTTGATGAAAAATCTGGGCAAGATAAAATTGGGGCGGTCGTTAAGTGACGTTTAAGTTCTTCAAACACTACTTGCTGCTCTTCGCTACAGCACCACTTGCGTGTTTTCTTGAGGAGAAGTGTCATCGGGGCCACCAACGTTGCGAAATTGGGGACAAAACGCCTGTACCACGACGCCATTCCTAGACATTGACGCAGCTCTCTCAGGTTCGTCGGGGGTTTCAGCTGTTGAATAGCCTCCACTTTCGCTGGATCTGGCTGTATGCCTGTCTCACTCACCATATGTCTCAAGTATATCAAACTCTTCCTGAAAAACGAACACTTCGCCTTGTTGAGCCTCAGGTTGGCTACCCTGAGCCTTCGGAACACCTCTCTTAAATTCTCTCTGTGTTGCTCCTTGGTTATGCCAATTACTATGATGTCGTCCAAATATGCGAACGCGTGCGGTTCCATGTCCGGGTCAATCACCGTGTCGAGTGCTCTCTGAAACGTTGCTCCGGCAGAATGTAATCCGAATGGCATCACTCGCCATTGGAATAATCCACGTCCGGGTGCTGTAAACGCTGTGCATTCTTGACTAAACGCCGCCATGGGTATCTGCCAGTAACCATGCTTCAAATCCAACTTTGATATGAAGCGAGCATGTCGTAGACGTTCTAAAATGTGGTTGATTCTCGGCACCGGATACGCGTCTGGTATAGAATGCGCATTGAGTTGCCGATAGTCAATACACATCCGCCAATCGCCTGTCTTCTTCTTCACTAGCACGATTAGGGCACTATGCGGACTTCGCGACGGTTCTATGGCACCCTCCTTGAGAAACTCGTCCAGATTTTCCAATTTTGATGCAGAATCAAATTAGAGGTTAAATAATTATAAAAATGATATTCCCCAAGGAAATCGGTTAAGTTTTGACAAAGTTATTGGAAAAAATTCACATTTTCCAATTTTGATGCAGAATCAAATTAGCGGTTAAAGTTACAAAATGGATGTTTTGCAAGGAAGTTTGACAAAGTTAAGGCAGTTTTAAAAAATTGACTGTGATTGAAAAAAATTCAGATTTTCCAATTTTGATGCAGAATCAAGTTAGAGGATAAATAATTATAAAAATGTTATTCCCCAAGAAAATCGGTTAAGTTTCGACTAAGCTATGGCAGTTTGAAAAATTTACAGTGATGTAAAAAAATTCACATTTTCCAATATCCAGATTCAAATAGGAGGTTAAATAGTTACAAAATTGACATTCCGCAAGGAAATTGGTTAAGTTTTAACAAAGTTATATCAGTTTAAAAAATAGACAGTGATGGAAAATAATTCAGATTTTCCAATTTTGATGCAGAATCAAATTAAATGTTAAATAATTATAAAAATGATATTCTGCAAGGAAATCGATTAACTTTTGACA
>JAWNLU010000514.1:600000-818423 GCA_035042165.1 Drosophila kuntzei | reverse complement strand
CCAAACATCTAATCTATAAGTTTGGTTAAGATATCTTAACAAACAAAAAGTTTTTCATACAAAGCAATTCCATGACCTTTTGACCTCAGGTAAACACACTTCCAGGTGGAATTTTACAAAACGCCATCTTATTGCACGATGAAATTGTCTCAGCTATGTTGTGTGAAAATTTCAGCTCTTTACCTTTAGCCGTTTGGCCTACACGTTGATGTGTCAGTCAGTCAGTCAGTCAGTCAGTCAGTCAGTCAGTCAGTCAGTCAGTCAGTCAGTCAGTCAGTCAGTCAGTCAGTCAGTCAGTCAGTCAGTCAGTCAGTCAGTCAGGACAAAGAGTTTTATATATATAGATTATGTCTGTACTCGATTCAGCGATCAGATTCAAAAGCTACAGCTGTCCTACTGTATCTACAAGTGCATACATAAATACAAATATATCTTTGTAGATATTTACTGAATATTTACTTTAGTAACAATAAGACATCAAGTTATCAAACAGCTGATTCATTAATTACATCTTTGCATTTTGTTTATATTGGCGCTTACTTCATAGTTCGCATATAAAAACAAAACAGAGTTTATTATATCTCTCTCTCTTTCTTTATCGCTCTCCCGCACTTTTGCTCTCATTATGCCTGAGATTATAAGCTATGAGCTTTCGGTTTCATTCTGGCGCTCTCAAATGATGATGTCACATATGTAGATACCAAAGCTTTGGATTGCTCTCTTTCTCATGCTCTCAGGCTTTTCATGTTAGTAGCATTTGTATCTTCGACATTTTATTTGTGTTTGGATTGTTGGGCGTCGCGGTTTCTAGTTTGCGTGCGTCGCCTAATTAAAACTTGTACATTCAGTGGCTGAAAATATATATATTTAAATATAAGCTTAAAAAACATAACGTTTCTGTGCTATTTTATTATCTCATACCGCAATGCCATCAACTTGTGTTTTCGAATTCGATCGGCCCAATCCGATTTACTACAGCGGCGAGACAATTAATGGACGCGTTGTTTTAAATACAACAAGCAACAAGTCTGTCAATGGTAATTTTTTTTGCACTTTGCTTATAACATTAGCTAAGAAACACAAAGAAAAAGATTTTCGTTATCATCTTAGTGACCTTATGCTCAGAACAAATAAATCGCGTTTACTTCGTGTCTTGATAATCAAATTATGATTATCCGATGTGTATACAACAAAAGTTATAAACCAGTTTGGCCTGTGATATATGAATGAAGTTAACCATTGCCTTACCTTATCAGAATACTAAATTCGCAAATAAATTTGTATGCATTCTTCATACAATTATGTTCCACAAATTCTTAAATAAATTATATAATGCACAAATAAGTACGTATGCACATATGACGTATGCGTAGAAAATTGTCAAACAAACAAAAACTGAAAGAATTTTATTTCCAAGTAAATTTATGGCAGTCCAATAATAGCAATTAAGTCAACTGTGAAATACTTTCCAGTAAAAACACATTTTTTACAAAATAAATTGACATGCGATAAACGAGTTTGATATAATATACATATGTATATATTGTACTCACAGTGACGCTAGCTAAAAAGCTCTTAAAAAGTTCATGATAACTGCAACTTTTTAAAAGATTAAAATTAAAATTTTGTTTTTTTATATATTCAATAAAATAATGTGTCATAAAATTGATATGCATTCACTACACATACGATTGAACTACATGTTTAATCAAATCAGTTTCACTGTGCGCGTTAACATATATAAAAGGAACCGGCAAATAAATCTTAAAGAGAAACAAAGCTCAAGCAATATGCTTATTTATGATTTGTCTTTATTTTTGCCCAAACAGCGGTCTACATACTATTCGAGGGGGAGGCGAAAGTGCGTTGGGAGGAGCGCCGTACGAGAACCGTTAATGGAAAATCTCAGACATATACGGAGTATTTTCGAGGAACTGAGACATATCTGAATACTCGAACCAATGTATTCGGCGAGGGAGATTTACTGCAAGGCAGATACGTCTACACTTTCTGCATTCCCCTCCCACTAGAGTGTCCGACTTCGTGTGTGGAGAAGTACGGAAAGATTTCATATGAGGTGTCTCTCGTTATCGATCGATCCTGGCGTTTCAACAATGTATTCAAGCAACCATTAACTGTACTGCAAACATATAATCTCAACATGTATCCAGAGATGCTGGTAGGCTATTAGATCCCATATATGGTAGACATACATGAAACTGATCATATTCCTCGCAGGTACCTATTATGAATGAAGACATCAAGTACTTTTGCTGCTGGCCCTGTTCGTCGGGTCCTGTTGTCTCAACTCTAACAATACCCTTCGGTGGCTATGCACCAGGCCAAAGGATTAATTATACCTTGCAGATAGACAATCAATCGCATGGATATGATCTGGATGGTATTGAGCTCTCCCTCATACAGATCTACGAGTTCAAAGCCAGTTCACCACATCACAAATCACGGACCCATAAGAATACCCTCTCCTCGGAGTTCCAGGCCGAACAAGTGCGGCGTTTATCGAAACGCTTGATAAATGCCAGTCTGGTCATACCACCCGTGCCACCCTCCTCCAGACACAATCGCATCATCAACGTGTCTTATATGATTTCCATGGCCATTAAGACGGGTGATTGTCACACCGATTCGGAAATTGAAATGCCCATCATAATTGGCACTATTCCTCTGGCACAAAGTGCCCAAGATCCCGCTCATGCGGCCCAATGGATTCCTCAGACACCAGACACTCCAGCTGGAGCAGCTGCCGATCTGCCGCCAAGCTACGACAACTGCAGTGAGTACCACCGATAATTGTAATATCTATTTTTATTAAATTGTCCTTAATTTTCCTTGAACCTTTCATTAAAGAACCACCCACATTTGAAGAAGCCACACATATTGGAGACAAATTTGTGGATACCGATGTCAATGAACGTGATCGTACCGATGATTTCTTACCCCGATATCCCATGTACACTAACTTTGCTGCACCTTCGGCACCACTATCAGAAACACCGGATGTGCCAATCTTGCGATTGCCGCATAATCCCAGTGCTCCTCCTGCGAACTTTTAAGCAAACTCTGCTACGTAGACAAATGCGGACAGTCGAATACTTCAGAATCTCACTATGATATGGACAAATTATTAATAGCTTCAGATTCATTTTCGGTCTGATTGATATATGATATTGAATTATATATTTTTTTAAATATTGGAACTATAACACAATATGCCTTATATTGTTGCACCGTGTGTAATGCCTTATATATATTATTAAATGCATTTATTATTCTTAAAGTTATATATCATCACTCAATGAATAATTGGAATTTCATCTTAGATTTTATTTGGGACACCAACTATTTAATATTAAATGGTCGCTTAACATCAGCTCTTAATCAGATTTTTCCTCTTCCATCCATAATTTATTAAACAAATGAACAATGAAATTTTCAAATTACTCGTAGCTAAATGTTAAGTAATGCTTCTAACTATAAAATTAATATTAGTATTAATATTATATTATAATTAAAACCGTAATCAAAACCGTAACCTTTTACCGGTATTAAGTTAATGCTATTAACCGATTAAAATTGATAACCGCAACGCCGCAATGCCGAAATTATTCGAACCCCAATAACCGATTAATAACCGAATCATAAATAACGTTTAATTCGATTCAATCAAGCACTAAAATCAAGTTGTTAAGTTATAATCATCGTTTTTAAAACTAATTTTGATTTTAAATTTAAATTTAAATTAATCTTATTAAATTGATTTTAAATTTATATACTGATCAATTCAAATTATCAGGGAATTTTTATTTACATATTAAGATTTTTTTAAACCGAAATCATACCGTTATTTCAAATCCGAATCATTCAACATACTGGTAACCGTAACAAAACCGATATACAAAGATTTTTTGGAGTCGATAACCGAAAACCAAAATACAAGTATAACCGAAACCCCAACTGAAACCGATATTTATTTCGGTTTGATACCCTGATAAATATAATATTTTTTTATATAGATTTAAAATATGACTTCGACCAAGTCTAATTAATGACTTCTTTATATGTGATATAATTTAAATATATATATAAATACATTTACTTAGGTTAATATACATATGCTAATCTAATCTCAATGGAGTCTCTACAGTTTGCACTGCTTTTAGAGAACCTTTTCGGTTTCGGCATGTTCCATCTCATAGTAGAGATAACGTGGTCTAAAATCAATATTTTCACCGGACATGGCATGTTTATCTTTCTTATTCAGATTGGTGGCCACCATGAACTCTGCCTCTCGAAAGTTGGAGGCTGTTGAAAGAGATTACAATTAGATTTCAGTTGGATTCAATTGTTAGTACAACTTACTCAATGAGCTCATGGACTGGCTTAGGTTAGGCGCTGCCATGGCGAAAGTACCAGGTTCGGGTGTCTGATTAGGGGCACTTGCCACGCCCATTGCGGGCAGATCGAACTGAGATCTAGCCAAAGGCGGTTGCTTTAGGCCATCCTGCATAGACATTGGATTGCTGACAATGATTGGGATCTGGGCCATGATGAAACGCTCTGGCGATGTGGTTTGCACCATGACCTCCACCTCGTAGCTGAGCTGGAGGCAAGTGCAGACAGCGGCACTCAATGTGGCAGGTGTCTGTGGCACTTGCAACGTGTACAGGTGCTGAAAGTTGTGCAACTCATGACGTGGCACGTTGTTCAGTTGATGGCTGCTGCTGACCAAATAGCGACGATCTACTTTAGCCTCTGTTCGCTTTGGCTTATCCTTCTGCTGGCCCATATATGTGCTGACCAGATTGATCTTGTAGGTCAACATTTTTAGCTTCAACTGCTGTGGATTTGCCAGCCTCACGTGCACCGAGATGGATGCGCCGGGCTCGTAACCAGATCTGGGTATATCCAACTGCAGTTTCAGAGGCCGCTTCCAGAATTTAAGTGTCGAAGTCTGTTCCATAATCTGGACTTCACAAGGTGCCGTCAACTGGTCAGACATCGACTCGTTGCATCGTTGCAGCACCTGCAATGGACGTAAATGTGCCACCTCGGCAGATTGATTCGTGCTGCGGTGCAACATCAGCTGCAGTGCGTAACGTATGTGTCCATGTGCTCCTTCATAGCTGCTGGGGCAGTTCACTGGCAACTGCACACTAAAGTCATATCTATAGGTGCCTGGATCCATGATCTGTGGATGCGCCACATCCGATCCCATGAAATAATCTATCTTTGCAAAATAATCCACACGCTTCTCAAAGGCAATCGGCGGCTTGGCCACTTGTGGTTTGTCCTTGGCCTTCGATGTCTTCTGCTTCTGAGGCTTCAGCCACGAGCAGCTTGCAAAGCCATTCGACTCCAGTGCAATCGCTAAAAATTTAACAAATTAATTGAATTATTTTTTAAAAATAAACTTGCTTATCAGCTAATGAGCTAATTCTACAAGTATGATTCATACCTAACAATTTGGCTTATCAGTGGGGAAGTCTGAGGGTTTTCATCGTGACTCATTGACTCTTACCTTTTATTAGAGCACGCTCCGGCAGGGTCAGATAGATGTGGCCATTGACCGTCTCACCGGAGTAGTAGATCCCACTGGGCCTCTCCAATTGGATGTCGCAATGCTGGCTCATTATCAAACTGTTTACCGCTCGACTGTCGCTCGATGTCTGACGTTTGTTGACAATCGGTTGGCCTATTAAACGGCCAGCTTCTACGGGCCTTATCGATATTATGTTATTATTATGTTTATCTAATCGGGCCTCGGCCTGGGTCTGGGCCATCGGTGTCGGTGCAAATAGCACGACCACTTATTGTTCCATACATTGACTTGCCATAAACAATTAGCAAATTTAATTAAATAAGTTCTTGCTCAAATCGATTTGTTGCTAGGCATTGCATAGTTTTAGGCGAATCATAGCCGTATGGTACATCTAATCTTTCTTCATACTTAATCGTGTAGTAAATCAATTTCGTCACAGAAATACTCGGAAATCATTTTTTTGTATACAAATTTGAACCGAATTCTGGATTTACATAAATTAATATTATTTTCGAAATATTATCAAATGAAAAGTAAATGAATTTAGGTAAACAAATTTATAAATATGTTCAATATTTGATCAACAAATAAAATAATCAATCTTAATTGCTGTTATAAATTATTACAAAAATTACAGCAAAATAGTTTCCAACTGTAATTCGAGAAATCACAGGAAATGTAATAAGTCTGATGCCTTTCCCAATCCATAGTAATGAAGATATCATTGCAATCGAGAGTGTATACATATTTATTGTCCAATTATGAACGCATTAGTCGACCTTAAGATTAGTAAGTATATTAAGTATATATAGATTTTCTTACTCGTATATGGTATAAGTAAAGTATAAGTATCTTTATAAATATTAATTTAATATATTTTATCTCTTTAAGTACTCATGCATGTAAAAAGCCGAGGAATAGTAAGTTTTAAATAATTTTGGCACATAATAAGTTCGCTTCGATTAATTTTGGATGGCAGTAAAGTATAAATATGAGCTGTGAGCGCTTTCAATAAGACGGATAATGATGCTTTTTAAAAATAGTTTGAATCCTTAGCTCTGAACACTTAAATCTGTAGATGCTTACGTATATTACCACCATCGTTTAGTATAAGACACTTTCATTTAGAATTGATGCTCTTCCTGGGGCTGAAGTGGAGCCACTTCATGCACCTGAGCTGTAACATCCAGCACCCTGAGCTGATCCCCAGCCTCAGCCTCCTCTTCAGCCTCGCCCTGCTCGGACAAGGGACCACAGAGGGATCCAAAGGTATCTAGACTGCGGCCAGTGTGATCCGTATCCAGTGAGCCATAGGAACGATACTGATGCATATCCAGGCCGGAGTCTTCCAATCCCAAGCCATGAGCTGGCGCAGTGCCAATAAATGTACTAAATCCAGGAAACTTGGGCAATTGGATGCGCTGGTGACCAGACGGTTGACTCTCTAGCGTCTGTTGACTGCCACCCAAGGTGGCAAAGCTAAAGGAAGGCGGCACTGCCGAAGACAAATGAGAAAATAATTATATCGATTTGAATAATCTTCCTATGACTTAACTTACGACAACTATCATACGAGGGCGGCTCATCATCCTCCAGCACTTGATGCATTTCATCCACTGCCGTTTCGGTCTCCTGTGTCGGCTCCTCGGTTACCGTTGCCGGTCGTGGTTGCACTCGTTCAATCAGCCGCTGTCGTTCCGGCGTGGGAGTTCGTCTTACGGGTTGCTGGGTGCGGATGGCAGCCCTTAAATGTTGTAGGGGTGTGGTGCCTATGACAATTGGAACGGACAGATCCGTATCATAGTGAAAGTAGCCCGTTTTCAGCTTCACCTGTAGCGTATAGTGCAGAAACACAATGTAATTCGGATTGAGAGTTGAACGTGGCGTATCCATGGGCACACAAATGCTCGACTCATAGACTCGCTTCGATAGCCTTAAGGTGCGATCCGTAACGAGCTCCTTGCACAGTGTCTTGGTATAGAAATTCCGCTTAACTGGTTTGCGTGAGAGGAACACAAAATGCTGCTTTATTGACACCTCCAGTCCAATAATATCGTAGTGCGGCGATTGGTTGTCGATCTCAACACTGAAAGGCACATCCTGCAATGGTGTAAATCCGGAGGCTGCCAATGCCAGACTTGAGCTTATCGGACCGGATATACAGGGCCAATGGCATAGATATTTGATATTCTCGTCCTTAACCGGTAGCTGTGAGAAATAATTCCAATAAAATGCTAACTTAATATACGAACGGAAATATTAATAAAGTCAATATTAATGAAATACAGAAGCCATAAAAAAAATATTATGAAATGAAAATCGCAACTTGACTTTAAATTAATTCAAAACCATTAGTAATAAATTAATTGGGGACATTAATTTTATTATTTTTTTTAAATAGGAAATAAGTATTTAGAAACAACAATTGTTTTACTTGGTAAATATTGACATGATTTTTAAGCCAATAAAAATATTGAATTAAAAAATTCAGATCGTATAAGGGAGTCTATCTCAAGCGGTTCGCAGCCTCAAATATAATAACAAATAAACATCCTTGCAAATACTTTCCCAGGTATTTAATATATGTACATAAGTAACATAGATAACTATATGCAATTTTAAAACCTACCGCAAACTCCGCATTGTAATTAAGATCCAGTGTTTGAACGACATTGATAGGCTTGCGAAAGATCTCATCGAAACCCCAGGGCTTGTCGATGGTCAGCGAGATGTTGTAGGCAATGTAACCATACGGACCCTTACAGGTGCTGGGGCAGTCGGGGGGAATACGCAGCGTCAGCACGTAAACATGGACACCCGCACGAAAGAGAGAGTTGTCAAATACATTGGTACGGGTGTGTAGATATTGCTGATGTCCCGAATAGTTGGAGGTCTCGCTTTTGCCGCTCATGGACCACTGCACCTTGGCCTCGCCCTCGAGCGTAACGTAGACAGCTGCGGATGGTACCTCATTGTAGATTACGAAGTGGCTCAAGAGTAATTGCTCTGGTTTGTGATTTGACCTACCATTCACACGCTTCACTTTATCCGTGCGCAGCAAAATCCTTCCACTGATGTATTCGCCGCTGTTATAGACAGGATTGAGGCGATCCAGTTGAAAAACACAGGTGGTGGGCATTGTTGAGAGAAGATGTTGAAGATGTTGTTAATTATCAGTGTCAGTTCACATCACAGCAAAGGCACAGGATTAGGACGAAAAAACGCAACAAAATTTCAAAGCGAACTGAACTTTGGCACAGCCAGACGCGCACTGAGGTCCTTTGTTGTGCGTCTGTGCCTGACTATTTCCCTCTCGTTCTCTCTCGTTTTGTATCCTTCCCTCGCCCAGCATCCGGCAGGCTTTCGCTTTTGTCAACAGGGCGGATGGAGGGCGCGAATCAATAACTTGGCGCCGTGCGTCTGTGTAACTGTCTACTGTCTGCTTCTGGTCTAATATTTCAAAGCAAAAACCTTCCCAAATGGAGCAACCGTTTGCTGCTTGGCCCTTTCAGTTTCTTTGTTCGCACTCAAAAAAGAAAACAAAAACAAAAAAGATACAAAAAAAAAACAACAATTGCGATGCCACGGGACAATTGCGAGGTCAGCGGCGAATTTTGTTTGGCCATAACCAAAGCCAATGCCAACAACAAGATGTCAACTCATATTTTTGGCGGCAATAAACGCATCTCAAACTACTGATATTTAATTTAAATGATTATCTACACCATTTTGCTGCTCCATTGATGCCACATAATGTGGCAAAATAATTTAAGTGCCTCATTCGGTGTTCTCAATATCGAACATTTTGGGGTCCTCGATTTTGGTACGATGATAGCCCACGCACTGTTTACTTAATTTCATGACACATTTCCAACTCTTAATTGAGCCAATGCCTTGATGCATGCCTTGACCCGTTTCCTCGATACGGCTTCGGCATATCATACATATCATACTGGTAAATGGGGTTGGATATGTTTAACGAAGCGTTAGACCAAGAACATTTGATTTTCCCTTCAATAAAACAAAATAAAATTTATATTAATATCTGAATTAATATTCGTTTCAAGTATACGAATGGATATGGAAGTAGCGCTAAAATGTATACATATAATAAATATTTATAATAATGAATAAATATAAATATTTATAATCAATATATTCTTAATTATTCTCAGTTTTCTTTATTTAATTTTAAATTATTTAATTTAATGGTTAATATAAAATAAAATTTGTTAAACTTGAAATTAATTTTTTTTAACATGTTAAATTAATAAAACTGTTAAAATATACATATATTCTTTATGTTACAGCGATGTTGCTTAATCAAGATAGAGACCTTAGATACTGCCAGGTATTCATATTAAGGACTCCGTTTAGTATGAATATTCGCTTTGCTTTCCAATTTTCAGAGAGTTTTTCAACAGATGGTTTTTTACAATAGACCATGTTTATTAATGCCAGAGCACGCTTCGCTAATCAACAAAATATTTCCACTCGATTCTCAGTGATGTAAAATTGCTTTATTATTATATATTATTAATTTCTATAAATTCGAGTAATTTTATTTAATTGCCATTCCCAGTTGTTCGGCTAATTAGCGGGCAATAAATGTTTATAGAAATATTGGAGAGCTATCCGCACGTACGAGTGTTTCTTCTGCCGCCGCAGCAATTTGAGGTGTTCGCTGTGTTTGGCATTACTAGAGGTGGCAATTTCCCGAGAACAGCTGTGGGGCACCAGCTGATTGATTGATGAACACATCAGCTCATTTTCTGAGAGACCTGGAAGTAAAGTGTACAAAGTATTTACAAATAAATTTATGGATGACAAACACGTTAAGTGACTTACCAAAGTTTACAAAGCCAAGCGATGAGCAATTCTTTGGGGTGTCGACAGGTGGCGCCACAGTGCCAACAAACAATGGTAAGCGCAGGGGTTTACTGCAGTCGCTTAAAGTCTCCAAGTAGTAAACGATATCAATTGGTTCACCTGACAGTCGAGTCATAATGGGCGCTGTTAGAGGCAGATGAAGTGTATCCTCCACATTACAACTCTCATTCAGCACTCGAACCACCTTCTTTAACTTGGCCAATGGCTGTTGGCTCTCATAGCTGATGCATTGGCATAGACGGGTCGTAAACTGGCAGCTTGGAGTAGATGCCTGCAGCTTATAGGCAACGAGTTGTCCCGGGACAAAGACGCTGCGTGGCACGTTGAGGCACAAAGTGGAGGATTGAGTTGTTGCAGGTGTCTGTTCATGAAATTCAATGCGATTTCTTATGCATAAACGTTGCTGGAATCGTTTGGCATGTTTGCTTCGACGTTCCACAGTCAACTGAAGTGAGTAGTTAATCATACCATAATCCAAGCGACAGCTGCCTGGCACATCGTTGGGCAATTGAAACTCAAAGTTGCCCAGTTGCATGCAGCCGGGTGGCAAGATCAATGACTTGGCCAGCTGCTGTGTCTGCTCAACGTGTGTCTTTGAGGCTGCATAATGGTGTTGGATAGGCTCAGTGGGTCCAGTGCTATCGTTGTGCTCGATTTGAGTCAAATCTTTAGCTGCCTCATGCCAGCTTGTTGTGCTAAGTCCAAGCAATGTGATGCTGATGCCTGAGAGAGAGAAAGCGCGAGATAAAGAATGTAAGATACTTGCCACAATTTTGTATCTAATCAATAAACCGTCTCGTGTTCAAATGTAAACACATCAAAAGTCCATTTGCCAAATGATTTGATGATGAACTCACCTTCGACTGGCATCGACTTCTTAGTGATTGTCAGCGTAATTGTGCCTGAAATTTGTTCACCAGTGTAGTAAACCGCTGATGTGCGCGACAAATTAAACTGGCATTTGATGGGCATTGCTATGCAAATTACAGGGTATTTATTTCAACGAATTTTCGACACGCAAACACGCGAATGCCTCAGCTATAAAACACAAGTGCGATCTGCTCAAGCGTCGGCGTGCAAGTGTCAACAACATCGACATCGACACTGACATCGACACCGACAACGCCTGAAACAACGGCAACTGTTGCCGGTGACTTTGACAACTTTTGTTTCCATTGTTTTGGGCCTTTAAGTTCTGTTTTTGCCGTGAGACACGATATAAAGATAAATTCAGTTTACAACTGTGCCTAAGTCAACTGAGATTTATAAGTATTTTTATTTTATTATGATTATTTCTCTGGCGATTAGCTGTAGTTAAATGTGGCTTGTTGCCTGCAGCATGATAGCTCTCCACCAGCTGAAATCGAGCAACAACCTGTTGAGTTTGCCAACCTAAAAACGGCTATGCAAACTGGTTCTAATAATATTTTGAGCCTGTTGATAAAAAGAGGAGAATTCACTGCTTAACAGAATTTACAGCAAATGTGGAATGAAAGTTGGTTGAAAGTAAATAAAAATGATAACAAAAGTGTAACTTCTCTATGCAAACAAGTAAAACGGCTGTAGATGAGTATGAGCGTTTATAGAATACCCTGTAAACAAATTAAATAATGATACCTGTAGATGTTTTAGTTCGAATTTTCTTAAATTTGCTTTTGAGATAATATTTAAATGATCATATACGAATATTTTTATTTATAGTAATTATTGCTGTGGGAGTTAAAGATCATTTTAATACAAACAAATTGCTGTAGAAAACTTGTCCGTTAATTTTGCATTAAATCCAAAAAGTACTTCTAATAAATTAAAAGCAAATACTTACGCAGCCAAAAAAACTTGATTAAGTTGCTTTTAAAATAAAAAAAGTATTAATAAAAAAATTTATTTTTTTTGGTATACATATATATGTATATTCTTTATATATTGCTCCTTTTTTGGTTTATTTTGAATTAATTGAAGACAGAGTATTCTTAAGAGTATATCTGGTTAGACTGGTTTCAAATCAGAGGAAGTACACATGAGTTCATAATTATATGTCTATAGGAAAGACAACTAAAATATAAGTTAGACACACTTTTGTATCAGATTCAAAGAGAATACAATTATATTCAGGAATTACCACATTAAGTTATAGTTAAAATTGGACATAAGTACAAATGATTATAATATCAAACTATTCGCATAGGCTAAAAATTTGTTGGCTAATTTTAGAGATTTTTGTAAATTTTTCGTAGACATTGTAAACATTGAAAATGTTAAGTTTTTCATTTGGTAAAATTGTGCAAATTGTTATATTTTTGCTTAAGACTAAACGGTTTTCTAAATACGCATTAACTACTTTTATTTATTTATGTATAATAAGTACTAGTATGTATCGTATGTTGCCAGTGCAAGTTGGTTAAATTAGTTTAAACATTTTCAGAAATGATGGACAGTTTTTGATAAGAAAGCGCTCAGATAAATAAATTATGAAAAGGGTTTTAGAGATGTAAACAAAAATATACGTAAACAAAGATATCTGATTTCAGAGAGATAGATTTTGATTAGCTTATAAGTTCTACTAGATGAATATACTTATGCCTCTTGCAAAATATATATCTTGGTTTATAAACCTTCTGTCAATCAAAATTGTTCATGTCAGACTTAAAAACGAATTTTGCGCCATGACTTCTTAAACATTTCTATAATATTTTTGATTTAGATTAATATGTAATTGTGTTACTTTTGATGTTGTTGGTGTTGCAGCCACTCCATCACTTCTTATCATAATCCCGAAAAGTAGCACTTCCTTGTGCATTCGCATCCTCATCCGTTGCCATGACCGATTCCTGCTGCATTACGAAGCGAAACTGTGTATTGGATTCACTGTAGAGCGTCTCTATGATGATTAAGTTGATTGAAGTTTATGGACGGTACAAGAAGTTGCATGTTGCATGTTTTAAGGGGCGGTAACAAGAGAATAAATTTACAATTTAAGTATATTTGTTAATCCCTTCTGACTGGCTTAATTATTATTATAAGAAATGGTTCAGAAAAAGGTAAATTGTAATTGAAATAGAAATTGAATAAAGTTCAAACATACGCTTATTTCATATTAAATTAATATTATTAAAACAATATCTTAATATCTAAGCGCGTTTAATCATTCGAAAGTTATTACATAAATTTCAATATAAGTTTCAAATGTATCATTATTAAAATATGTATATATTTTTAGTAATATAATTTAGAAAGGTTTAATGAATAAAACAGCAACAGAGCACAACATATATATTGTTATTTTCGATATAAGATTAAATTTTTCGCTTCTTAAATTACGATAAATTTTTGTATGTAGTAACATGCAATTTAATGATTTGCTTGAAGGAATAAATTTTATTTTAATATTCTCTGCCAAGCGTTGAGAAGGAAATAAGAAGGATTTATGTAGAAAGCGGAACGCACAAAGACGCTAACAGAATTTGGACAGTTCATTACAGACAAAGTAGGCTTAAACCCTTCCTCAATATACAAATAAATGGTACTCTAATAAAATAAAATTTTTTAGAGCATTCAATATTTTGTTAGAGCTACACTTTTTGTACAAAGAGAAAAGTTTATTAAGTGAAAATATATTTACTATGCGGACAACGGAAAGGAAATCATCTACAGAGTATCTCAATTAAAGAAACATGAGTATTCTTCCATACAAAGGAAAAGTTTCAGTCAATCGGACATTTGCAAAGCATCATTAACCTTTCGAAATCCAGTCCCAACACTCAGCAGTATGTAATTAATTAAAAATTATTGAAAAGTTTTGTTCTAACTACTTGAAATTGAATGGAATAAAAGAAAGAAATTGGAATAAAATGCCACTCAGCCATTCAATTGTTTAGTTTTGCTTTTGCTTTTTGGTTTTTGTCTTTGATATTGGTTTGGTTTTTTTTGTAACAATTTTTGGATTTTATGTGTCGGATTCAGTGGAATCATCACTACCGGGCGGTATGGTCGGTGTCTCATAATCGTAATAGACCGGATAACGCGGTTTAAAGGGCTCACGCTCACTTGTTACATCGCCCTGAGCGGACATAATGCTGCTCATGCTAGCATTTGTCAAAAATTCGATATCATCGCTGAATTTCTCACTCAGAGCCATGGCATCTTCATACGAGGGCGGCACTGTGAATTGTAATTAAATTAGACAAAATCAAATGAAATTAATTTAATTAAAGGGGCCTTACTCATGGGTATATAATCTGGAGGATTATCGCTATCGCTGGTCACCAATATCGCTGGCATGGCCATGGGCCTCTGGGCGGCAGTTGTTGGCGTTGCTGTTGAGGGAGATGTTATGGTCGGCAGTGTTGCACCTTCACCCAAGGAGCGTTGCGTTGACAGTGTTGCCTGATTGTTGTTGTTAATTGTACAAGTACTCAAGCGTTGCTGGTCTGGAACGGAGTTACGATCACGCTGCCTTTGGGTCTCTTGCGTTGACATTTGAAAATGTTGACTAACTACTTGGTGCTGCTGCTGCTGACGATTGAATCGCAGCAGAGCCTCGGGTCCATCCATGATGGGTATGCTGCCGATGGTCAGCGGTATTTTAAGTTTCAGCTTCCAGTGAAACTCCGTTGGATTCACAATTATCTTAATTGAATAGTTAACGCTAATGGGACATGTCGGCTTTACCGAAGTCGGCGGTATCGAAGGCAAATCCAAATAGCCCCGATATACCTTTCTCGACCACCGCAACACATTGCCGAACTGTTTTAAAGCTATCAGATGCTTATCATAGCGATACTCATGCTGCGGATCATGTGATTCATAGCTAACCTCCTGCTTCAGTTTCACCTCGCACTCGGTTATATCAATCGACGACTCGTTGTTGATATAAAGCACAAAGTGTATTTTCTGCCCGGGCGCATAGCCGCAGTAGGGGGTCGAGAACTTCACCGTCAGCGGTCCGGTTGGGCAGCAAAAGCTCCAGAATCGCTTCCGATCGAGTATCTCTAGCGGCACCTACATAATATACATATCGAGTACATACTAACTGCTTTTAAATATGATTATTGATCTCTACTCACTCTATAGATGGCATCGGCATTCAGGTCCAACGGTTGTATCACGGTAAATGGCAGCTTGAATACTTTCGGATAGCGACCTGATCTTTCAATCGTCGTTATAATCTCGTAGTGTATTTGACCATACTTGCCATCAAAGGATGTGGGCAAATTATCGGGCAGTATGACATGAAACGTATACGAGTATTCGCCAGCCAGCCAGTCGATGCAGGAATTACCGGAGCACGAACCAAGCACATACGATCTTGATGACAAATACGATCGATAGGCACGGCACATGGCGCGTTCGCTGTCCCGCGGATATCCCTTTTTTATCCAGCGTATCTTGGCATAACCGGTGACGGTGACATGAATGCCTATCATGAAAATATATATAAAGAATATACATACATAAAGAATTAAGATACAAATGTAATTAAAATCGCCTTTCGAATTAATTTCTCTCCAAAAAGTATGTACTGCATAATTTGTGAAGTTTATCTGAATAATTGTGAACTCAAACGCTCGATTAAATAATATAATTATATTTATTTGTATTGGTACATTCATTTCCATTCTGAACTCTGCACTCCCCGAACTAATCAACTGAAAGGCAACGACAAAACTTATAGCTTAAAAAATTAAAATGCACTGAACACGGACAACATTATCATCATCATCAACGACTGCTAAAAGCAATACAAAAATGGATTGCACTTACCACGCCTTTAACGAGTTCATGGATAAATAAAAATGGCGGCATGCCAAAACAGACGCCACATAAATTGAATGGCAAAAAGAAAGCGAGCAACAACAACAGCAACAACAAAAAAGCGAGCTGGTAAACAACTGTAACGAGCTGGTCAACTCAGCTGGGACATGCGACAGGCAACAATTAATTGCAAAGTACATTCAAAATGGCGACAATTATTTGGAGGTTAGGTTTTTTAATGGTATGAGTCGCATTATTGCAGATATATGTATGTACATATTCACATTTTAATAACGACATCCGAGCGTGTCCTTCGGGTATTTAAATATATAAAAGTGCAAATGTAAAGTGTATAGTTCACAGGCGGACACATTACTCATACGCCGCGTGAGTCATGGTGGTTGCTGTACTTACCTTTAATGCGCTTGGTGGCATCGACACTAAGATCAACAACGCCAGATAGCTCCTGTCCGGCATAGTAGACACCTTGTGGATTATTATCAAATGATATAAGGCACTCAATGGGCATATATTGCTATATTCTTTTCGTGTGTGTCTCTGTGTGTTTGTTCGTGTGTTCGCTTGTGTGTGTGTGAACGTCTTTATATGTATGTCGGGGATATTTATATGTATGTTGTGTATGTATTGGTACTGTGCTAAAATCAGGACACAGTTGTAAAATATCACGTTAATTTTGTTTTGTTTTGTGTTGTTTTGGTTTTCCAATTCAATTGAAATGTTAAATATTTAGTTGCCTATCAAGCCATTTGCATTTCGTTTTTGCTTTTGCTGCTACACTGCATTTTTTCACTCCCCTGCCGCATACACACATGCAGCCAATGTCTGCAACGCTTTTTTCACTACTACGATGAGTATGTGAAAAATGTCAAACGCTTTTACGAGCGACCTCCAAAAACACAAATTCAAAGCTCGTTTCCTTTTTTTGGTTTCCTTTTTAACCTAGTTTGCCTTTGCACAAATAGCAATACCGTTAGACGTAGCAACTAAAAATAACTATAGTTTTATCAAGTCTTTGAACTTTTCGCCTTTGTCGAATTGAGATTATATTTTTTTCTTCCTTTGTATTATTAATTAATGTGTATGTCACGCTTCAGCCTTTCTCTATAAATTCTCGCTTGCGCTCCGCACTCGATTCGCTTGGCTTTCTTTCGCACACGTCCAGCAGCCGCTCGTGTTGAATTTGGTCTATTCGCTCTCTGTTCACGTTTCATCATCATCGGGCAAAACCGACAGGACGAAAGCCGACAGAGCTGAACACGACGTGAGCAAAAACAGCAAAGCAACAACAGTCTCTCACAAATAAACAAACACACACACATACATACACACACACGTAAGCTTTGCGGTTTGTTTGGATTTTTAAGGCGCAGGCACGGTTGCCACTTATTAAAAAAGAAATGCGCCAACCCGAATCTTAAAAAGAGCGAATTTCATCAAAAAAGATCCAATTTCATATAAAAGGTCCAAATTATTATTCATTAAAAATTCAAAATTAAATTTTTAACTCATATTATCGAAACTTTCAATGAGCGGTTTTACCAGTATTCCAAAATAGGAAATCTTCTTTCCGCTAAAAATTATTCGTATTCTTTTCAGCGTTCTTTTTAAAATGTTTTAGAAAATATTGTACGATTTTACAACAAAAATCCATTTTTAGTTTAAAACGGATCAGGAAAAAAGAGTCAGTCTTGGTGCAAAAACGCCAAGTGTGGCAACCATGGTCGCAGGGCTGAATAAAATACAGCAAACAGTATTTAGTGCTGCCACATTTTATTTTAAAGCACAGAAAACTGTTGCGGAACAGTTGTGATTTTGTTTAGTATTTTTTGTATACATACCAACTACCTAATTTTAACAGGGTGGCAGCACTTGTTCTCACAACAACAGCTGATTCGCGTTATCATATCTACAAAAAAGTGCAAATAAATAAATTACTGGATTTTGCAAGTTAATTTGACCTTCCACAAGTACGTTGCTGTTGATTAAAGTTTAAACAGATACTAATCGTTGCACAACCTCATATACAGTGAGACTTCTGCAAATTGTGCGTAAGATGAGCGAAGCTGTGTCAATGGAGCAACTTTCAGGTAAGAACTCTGATTTCCAGGCCAACTTTGTAATTCAAATGAAATCTATTGATTCCTTAGCACTGCGCATGAAGTACCATGAACGTAAAGATGCATTTCTGGAGCAGAATATAAGCGTAAAGGATCCATTTTGTGTATTCCGTGACTGGCTGAACGATGCGCTTAACACCAAGGAGATTCTTGAGCCAAATGCCGCCGCTTTGGCTACTGTGGATTCAGAGGGGAAACCCTCGAATCGTTTTGTCCTGGTCAAGGAGGCCAGCGCAGAGGGCTTCACATTTTTCACCAACTACGGCAGCCGTAAGGCCGAGGACATTGCCAGTAACTCCAATGTGGCAATTGCCATCTATTGGATGCCCCTGAGGCGCAGCGTTCGCATTGAGGGAGTTGCCGAAAAGATTTCACAGGCAGCGTCCCTCAAGTATTTCCATGAGCGTCCACGTGCTAGCCAAATTGGTGCAGCCGCCAGTCCGCAAAGTCAGCGCATTCCTTCACGCAGCTACCTGGATGAGATAGAAACGAGCATTAAGGAAAAACTTGGACCTGACGGCGAGGTGCCATTGCCCAACTGGGGCGGTTACCTAGTGCGCCCAAGTAAAATTGAGTTCTGGCAAGGACAAACGGATCGCTTGCACGATCGCATCCGCTTTCGACGTGGACCTAGCGTCGAGTCTGAAATCGATGGCAAGTTGGTGCATGGTGGGGAAAATGGTTGGGTTTATGAACGACTCGCCCCATAAGCCATGAGGCGAAGGAAATGTTACGTATATGTCTTCCAAAAAGCTTGTTATAGAGTAAAAAATATAGATTATTGATATTTTATTTACATTTTCTAATCTTATAGTGAGTTCTTAATCTGTATTTAAGCTGCTGGATGTTGAAAATTAAAAAATATGAAGAACTTAAACATATTTCACTCTATATCCAAGACTATTCCACAGAGACGCCATTATTTAAATGAACTTGTTTATAACTTTCCCCTTTTGTATTAGAACAAAGTCGTTTGAGATTCAATTACCTCTTCCCGACCCTTCACCAGATATGTACATACGAGTATATTAAAGTTTTGAATTGAAAATTTTAGGCATGTAAATATTAAAATCGTCTGATGCGGGTGCGAGTTTTAATACAAAGGCTACGGATTGTCACACTCTCAACCAGTTTGCTGTCACCCCATAGCAAACAGGGTCCAATACGAAATGGATCAACAGCCTTGCCGCAAAGGAAATTCTGTGAGGAGAACTTGGCCATCCGAGAGCCATATTCAATCCTGCAACGCTGGTTGCTTGCGGCACAACAGCAGGTACCGCAATGTAAGCCGAGAGTGGCATGTGTGGCCACTGTGGATGCCGCCGGGCAGCCCGTCACTCGGCTGACCAACGTCGAACAGATTAATCCCTCTGGCATTACATTCTATACGGCGCTGGGCAGTCGCCAGGCGGGCGAGATTAGCAATAATCCCCATGTATCGCTGCATTTCCATTGGCCACAAATGGATCGCAGCGTTCACATCTCAGGAATTGCTAGTCCCGTGTGTGCGCTGCAGGCTCAGCGGCAATTTGGCAAATATCCCCGACACGTGCAGCTTAGTATGCATGGAATTCAGCTTCCAAAGATAATCCTCGGTATGTCCTTATATGACAAGGTCGTGCAGCTTTTGGCCAAGTTTCTTGGAAAGCAAGTGGAACAAATTCCCGCACCTCACAATTGGGGCGGTTTCCAGCTCAAGCCGACTCTGTACGAATTCTTTGACTCAAGCCGTGGCTTCCCGAACACGCAATGCATGCGATTCCGACGTTGCCTGACGCTGCCACGAGTAAGTGAATACCCTGTAATATTATGACAAAATAAAGCTGACTGTCTTTGTTGTTGCAGGGTATGAGAAATCGAACTCTGAATGCTGATCGTTATGATTGGGTCTTTGATAGGGGCGTAGATCATGATAATTAGTTGACCAATCTGAAAATTTAAATTTGTTTGTCAAATAAATTGCTGAAATAAAGAATGTTCCACCTCGTTCTAAAACTAACACACAGTTAATCAAGTAATTGTTTTGACAAAAAAAATGAATAACAGAGAGCTCAGTGAGTCTAAATATGATTTATTTTATTTGATCTAAGAATAATGAAAAAAAATATAAACAACTAAAATATGTATATTTGTTTATGCAAAATAAAATGTAAATTAAAACATATAAATGTAATTATTTTATTATATATATTTATATTTATTGTACAGAGTATCACTTAATTGATCCAACCCGATTAAATCATTTTTACTTTCACTCAAATTTTACAGTGCTGCCATATGCGCAAACTATGATACTGTGGCAATATTACTTACCTATAGTCAGGTGAAAACAAAGCATATTTGAAATGCAACAGAATGAGAATAAGAAAGGAAGGACGAGGGAAACCATTTAAGGGACCTCCTTGAAGAACTTCAGCCATGCGTAGGGAGAAATGCCCAGCGGAATGTGTAACTACAGCAGCAATAACAGCAAAGAGAATGACAACAACAACGTATTGGTAAGTCGAACGTAATGTAAATAATAAAAGTCAAAGTAAAGCGCTACACCGGAAAACTGAGTAACGGAGAAAAAGCTTCTCTCAAATCCGAATGTCAACGGACTTGTTTGTCACACCTGCCGCCATTGCTTTGTAATATGAGCCATGCTCTCCCATTCTCTCTCTCTCTCTCTCTCTTTCTATAGCTGTTTACTTTGTTGTCATCTTCGTTTTGCATGCCATTCCAATTGCGTATTTTTGTTTTGCTCGCTTCATTTGCCATTTGCCTCTCATTGTGCAAGTGAATAAGAAGTATTGAGAGGGAGATAGAGAGACAAACCGTCGCTTTCGTTGGAGAAAGCTCCGACAAGACGAAGAGCACGAAAACTTGTTGGTTGAAGGCTAACCAACATTGTGCTCTCACTGTAAAGAGTTGTCAAATTCTCAGCAAAGGATGTCTCATTAATGCTAGTGTAAATATTAGTTCAACTCGAAAACTATGCAGCTATTGATATTTATTTATGCAAAACAATATTTCAATTTAATTTAGCAATCAAGTTCTTAAAATGTTATTTCTCTTGTGGTTAGTTTTAAGTACCGAATTCATTTGGTAGCCTGGCAACCCTGCACAGGATAACGGAAGCCACTGGCCGCTGCTAGCACACAAAGTCTATGCCAGCAGTGAGGGTTGCGGTCTCATTCAGTACGCCGCGTGGCTCAGTCTCAGTCTCAGTCTTAGTTTCTGGCTCCAGCTCAGTTCGCAGTTTTCAGTTCTTAGCTGAAAGGAGTCGGGCCCCCAGCGGAATAAAGCGAGCAGTCCAAAACGAAAATTGAAGTGAAGTTGGAACCGACAGCAAATTCCAACGGAGTTTTAATTTATGCTAACAGCTAGGAGAAAACAATACTAATTCAATTATTATCAATATACTTGACTGTGAACTGTTTTGTGTACTCGTATCAACATTTTGCTAGTATTTTTCTATGTGTATAGTAGTTAATGAGTGTACATTAGATTAATGGCTTTTTCCAATTCTAAACTAGTTAGTGTCGCTTAATTAAATATATATATGTGTATTTGTGTGTGCGTATAAGAAAGTTGGCGTGCAAGTATTTTTGCTATATGTATATTTATTTATTGAGAACATTTTTAACACACTTTACTTATATGAAATGCCTGAAAGTAGGCTATAAAAATGTTTAGAACTGAAACCGTAGAAAACTAATCGGAAAAAAACGTAAAACAACGAAGAGCAACAATATAATAACTGTCTGTTAATCAACGTTAAAAGGGAAACGAGAGGCGTGTCTGTTTCCATGTGAAAGAATCTCTTTGTATGTGAATAGTACTACAGTTGTTAGTGCGTGTGTGTGTGTGTGGATTTTTATATAAGCAACAACAGCATGGGAAGCAGCTACAGCAACAACAGCAACAACAGCAGCAGCAGAAGAAGAAGTAGAATCAGCTTGAAAGGCCACCTGCGGCTACTTGGCGGCTACGTTATAAAGGGTTTTTTTATATAACTCTAAACGCTGTGCCCGCAACGTGACAGTTGAAACGAAACGTGAAACTGAAGCGCCTCGAAGCATGTTTAAGTATTTGGACAAAAGAAACCTGAGCATAGGTAACAACTGAAAGTTAAGCGGCATCCAAACAATGGCCAACTTAAAACCCAACACATTGCACGTGGACAATCTCAGTCCACGGAATCATAGTGTCAGCAGTGGGTTAAGCAGCGCTTGCAGCTCGGGCAGCGTTTCGCCGGTGCCCATTATACCGATCATTGCCATTAGCCGGGATGGTGATGAGTCTGAATCTGAGTCGGAAATCGAAACGGAGCCAGCTCGCATTTTTCATCGACGCATGTCCACCAAACGCAATAACAATCTGGTGAGTATCTCCCCGCCTCCCATTCACCACTTTTGACAAGTCGACGTCTATTGACTATGACGATGCAGTCGAGCACGTCAAAAGCAAAAGTTTCTGGAGCGGAAGTTATATGCCTGCCATGTAAACGCACTCTGGCGTGTATGCGGGTGTATTTCATTCGCGGTGCTTGTATGCGATTGTGTATGTGTGTGAGAGAGTGATGGCGCTTGTTATGCTTTGTGGCTTGGAGTGTTTGTGCTCTGCAAAAGGTCAGCTCGCAGTTGTTGGGTTCAAGTGGTTAGTAAATATTTTAATGGCCGCAAAAGCCAACATGCCTCAACTGTTACTCTTTATACTCGTACTCGTAATCGTACTTGTTTATTGTACAGCGAGCAAATTATGAGTCCTTGAATCAAGGGTCAACAAGTCTATAAGGCTCTGCAGGATTTACGTAATGCGAATCATTTCTAGAGTGCAAGTATTGCGATGTACACAAAAAGCCGCAGGCACTGCATTTCATGTCGATGCATAAAATACATATTCAAACTATAAAAACTTTTTTATTTTACCATTCTATTGAAATATTTTCTATACCACGATGATAGAATTAATATTATTTATTTGCACTTACACTTTATATACGCTTAAAATAAATAAATAGAAAAGTGATTTTTTAATTAAAGTAAATATAACATAACCATATTCATAAGCAATGTCTTCACTTGTCCATTTTTTGCCCTTTTTTAATTACATTTCGATGCCTTTCACATCTAGAAAATAGAATTTAATTTACGAGTCGAAGTAAAAGACCCTACAAAGTGTATAAAAATCTCGCAAAGCTGTGGTCTTTATGTATTTTAATTAAAAGTTGCCATAGTTGCAAAGCTAAAACAGTAAAATTACAAAAAGAAGAGCCGCAGAAAATGTGAAAACCTCAAAATGCTTGGTCAAAGTGCAACAACAGGAGCTGAAACCCAACGAGCGTCTTAATTAAGTAATTCCTGAT
Source organism: Drosophila kuntzei (assembly GCA_035042165.1). Taxonomy (NCBI): domain Eukaryota; kingdom Metazoa; phylum Arthropoda; class Insecta; order Diptera; family Drosophilidae; genus Drosophila; species Drosophila kuntzei. The sequence goes on along the minus strand of JAWNLU010000514.1, from coordinate 794,734 downwards.
ACCTCCGCAATATTAGGGCGATTCACGGCCAGCTTCCTTTTTCTGTATTCGCCTTTTTTAACGCCATTATTTTGCCTTTTCTCTTATTGCCATTCTTCAGACATAATACGGTCCCTCAGTTGGACTACATGGCGTATGAATAATATGGTAATTTGTTGTTAATCATACGCATCGTTGCACATTAACATGCGGATGAGACTAAAAGCGAAATGCGAGCTTTCCATCAATACCCAATTTAGTATATATCATTGATTATATATGGATATACCATCGGGGACTTACACCCTTGCAATTATCATTCGCTTGTTTTTCTCTTTCAACTGCAATTTGTGTTTAAATTGAGCACATTTATCACTTGCTTTGACTGTTAGCAAGTAACATTCGCAATCTATTTATTTTCATTGCCATTTTTTTCGTTATTTGTTTTCAAACCCAGGCGATTACCACAAAACACATTAGCCTGATTGTGACAAGCTGCAGTCAAGTGCTCTATTAGTGGGCCATGTCCACTTTCCTAACGCGTTTTAGAGCTCGTCTGTGGGCGGCTATGTGAGGACTTTACATATGTACATATGTCAAACCACATAACAATAAATAGACGACAACAAAAGCGCCGTGTGTGCCGCCAAGAACTACAACTACAACAAGAAGAAAACAAAAGAACACCCATTTACAAACACACACATGTGGACATGTTAATAGAAACATCATACGGGCAATTAAAGTAGCTGACAAAAATGAATTAATCACTGAAAATCCTTTAACATTTCTAAATAATATGATAAATACCCTCATCTGATAAATACCCTCATAAAAGCCGTGTGTTGAGTTTTAACTGCGAATCAGCTCACTCTAAAATTATGCTCAAGTCTTGCAGACTGTGAGTGAGAGTAAACCATTTAAATAACAAGTAACAAAAAGAAATTCAAAAGACTTGGTATTGTTGTCGGCCACTTGTAGACTTGGCGCAGTATCTTCAAGATACATACAAGAGTCTCAGTTACAGTCCCAACCAGTATGTGACTTTGTGTGAGTTCACATGAAACTTTGGCGCCGTCTAAATATTTACGACTATTTACACAGTCAATTGGCTGTATTTGGCCTCACGTGACTGCCAAAGCAATACTTTCAAGTCAAATATTGTTTAATGCTACGTTTTTTGCTGACTGTTCGTAAATAGCGGAATAAAGCAAAGTCAAGTTAAATATTCCTCGAAAAGAGAGAAAAGAAATTCGGAGCAAAAACAGGCACTTATAATAGAAAATGAGGAAAAGCGTATGATAGAAATATCAATACTAGCCGGAAAATCTGCGAAAAGCAAGACAAAAATTGGGCGTAGCATTTTTTACGTTTGTTTACGTTGGTCATACATTATGTGGGCGGTAGGCCCTTGTCAAAAAAAACAACAATCACAGCGCGCCGTATCTGTATCTATGGCTCGGACCGGCTTTTATTTATGTTGGTTACATCGACAACAAAGATGGCCGTATTAACTTAAAATCAATAACCGGCTAACGAAAATTTCAAATGCGCTTATCATTATCATCAAGGCTTGTTGCTCTTTGATAATTCTCATATTTTTCTTTTCCTTTTTCCTTGACATGACTTGACGTGATATTGGCTGATTTGGCACGTGATGGCCATTGTGGGGCCAATGAAAAATGATTGATTGATGTGGACTGATCCGAAACGAAAGGCGACAACTGTGATTTTTACTTAAACTAAAGATTGGGCTCTACACCAAGAAAAGCGAAAGAAATGAAAAGCGATGAAGAGGTGTATATTAAAAGAAAATTTGCAATTCAGCTTTGAGTTCATTCAACTTAGTTATGACAGTATACGGATATGCCAAGGAAACCGTTGGCAAATTTTAAATAATAAATGTTCTTTTACTTTAATCGTAACTTTAATACGAATTTACTTTAAAATTTCTATGTTCAGCAATCAACCCACTTAGAGACTTTCATGGCCATAACATTTTATTAAAGTCATAAAGTCGTACAGTTGAACAAGTTTCTAGTCAAGACCATCCACTGCGTTGCAACTAAGGAAATATTACCGTTTCCGCTTAAAAATAAGTGCAAAAAATATAAAATATTTTGTATTTTGATTTGTATTTCATGGATTTGCCCTCAGGGTTTCCGTTTGCATTGGCCATTCGTAATGCCTTTAGCTGGAAAATCCTAACAAATGTAAGTGTACTGCAATTGGCAATTGACCGGATTGAAATTAAAAAGAACTTTGATTGTCGGTCGTAAACGGACGTCAATTTGCCATCAATTGAAATTGCAACAGTATACCAAAAGCGTCTAATCAAAAACATTGTTTGTCATATAATTGAACTGGATTATTTGTGAATTTGTTCGCAATTTGCCTTACGGTTATTTACACTTTCATATTCTGAGAACAATCAGAAACTGCAAGCGCAGCGAAATCAAATAAAAGCCTGGTCATTCTGTGTGTTCTTTGTTTGCACAATTGATTGTTGGCCACATGGATGCCACACCCAAGTCCTTTTGTTACCCTGCAGCCAATTAATGTCGACATTCCGCTGAGAATGGCAAGTGACGGCCAACATGGCGTATACTGAACATATCAATGGACGTGTCCTCTGACTGACTTGTGACTTGATACTGTTGCCCTTGTTGTTGGGCAATATCTTTAGGTGCAGTTTAATTGCTGTGCAAATTTAATTTCAGAATGAGTGTTTTTATAGTAAAACTAAATTCTATTTACTTCACTTTATCACTTACTTTCATTTCTCGCCATTCTTTTCATCTGCCAGGCGTCCATTATCAAGGAGGGATTCCTGCTCAAGCACACTTGGTCCTTTCAACGCTGGAGACGTCGATATTTTCGCTTAAAGCGCAATCATTTATATTACTCCAAGGATGCAAAGGTAAGCTAATAATTTATTATCATAAACATGACTAAGGACCTTAAAGCATATCTCTTTTTCTTCACTTTTGAACTACAGCTCGAATCGATTAATTAGGTCAAAGCACTTTTAACTCGTAATGGGCGGTTGACATCCATTTGTCCTTCGTTAAATAGAACATACCCGACCCATAATCGAGTTGCAACCTTGCACCTATTTTAATTACGTTTAATTGCCAATCAGTCGGTTTACATTCCACTTGACGTATAAGTAGAGAAACTGCCAGCGAACTGGGAATTTAATCATTTGCGGTTTATGCGATTTCCTGTCAATTAGAAAACCTGTCGACAGATAGGAAAATGCGCAGTTTCCGTTAATGTTCGAAATCCATCTGACTGATTTTAGATCTGGACCAAAGTACACTCTTCAAGCTGCCCCTGACCTTTTACATTTTCTTGCTTGATTTGTGGAATAAAATTACCACGACTTGAAAGCACGAAGTGATAGATAGTAAAAAAATTTAGGTTAGTAACAGGAAAAGAAAATTGATGGACTAAAAACGATAGAATTAAATTGGTTTATTGCGTGCATCAATAATAAATGCTTTTAAGATATAATGTCTGTCACACACCCGACAACCGCTATGTTAATAAAATGTTCGTAAATATTTTGAAATGCAACAAACACAACAAAATAAATTATTTTTGCGGTATTAAGTTACCCAATTGAATGATGAAGTCCCTCAACAATATATTTTCTAACACAGTTCCAATTTCAGTATTTCAAATTGACGCTTTATTGTTAATTTGTGAGCTTGTTTCATTAATCCTCATAATGAAGCTAATTAGCACACAAATCTCTGTGATATCAGTTCAACAAAGTTAAAATATATCCGCTTCTCAAATGATTGTCAAAGCTGCTCGTTGATTATGATATGGTCACCCAATTAAAATAATAATGATTAAAAGATATCGAATAGCTAAATATGTTGACAGGCAATTGGCAAAATCTATATAAATAATAAAATTATAAATATTTCATATATATTCAAAACCCTGTGGCATTTGAATGAACTGTAAGCATGCCAATCAAAAATGTATTGCAAATGCTGTGAAATCTGACTAAATTTATTGCTTTCCAAAAAATCTTTTTTTTTTCCAATAATTGAGAAATTCAATAAAAATGAATTTGAATTGAATTGCAAAAATAGGCACACTTACAGACATTCAATTATCAGATTGTAACTAAATAGTTTTTATTGATTTTGCTACTTACCTACACTGATAAAAAAAATGTTCTAAAATCAAGATTTTGGTCTCAGAACTAAGAATTTTGGTCTAAAAAATGCGTCGAGAACATAAAATTCTTAAAAGATATCTTGATTTTAAAAACATTTCAAATAAGAATAAGTTCTTAATTTAAGACCAAACAGTCTTAAATTCTCAAACCAAAAAAAAAATAAGGCAGGTGTTTTAAACTAATGTTATCTGGTTACTGAAATAGTCCAGTGTAATGTCGATTTTATTATAATTTGATCTCACATAAATTTGGCTCACTTGGTTTGAAAATTTGGATTATTTTGATTTTACTGAACTTTGAACCGCCATAACTTTGTCAAAAGTCAATCAATTTTTATGCGGAATGTAAATTTGAGCATGATTTTACCTTCAAATTCGTTCTGCATATACATTTTTTTAATTTTAGAAAATTTTTGAAAATCGAATTTTTTTGAAATTTTACAGTGTTACCCCTTTATCTTTTTTGATTTTTTCAAAAAAATTCGAATTTTCAAAATAAACAAAATTTAAATGCAGAACGAATTTGGAGGAAAAATCATGCTCAAATTTACATTTCGCATAAAAATTGATTGACTTTTGACAAAGTTATGGTAGTTCAAAATTATCAGTACCTGCGACGCCCAGTACCGAAATTAACCCTTATAAATGAATCGGTTACTAAACGGTTATTTCGGTTTAAAGAGTTTCGGTTTATGGGTTACGGTACAGCGGAAAAATATTTTTTCGGTTACGGTTTCAGTTACGGTTACAAATTTCAATCGGTTATTACCGGTTAAAGGTTACGGTTTCGGTTTCGGTTAAGGTTTAAATCCCTGCTTTAAACTTATTTTTTTAAACTTATACTTTTTTTGGATTTATGTTTTTTATAAATTTTCCAATTCTACGCTCTTTCCTTGGAGACCGGGTTTCGATCCCTCGACTTGTTACCAACTGAAGCGGCGACTCTAACCAGAGCGCCACTGTGTCATTATTGTCTTCATATTAAATATGACATATTTATATTTTCTTAACAATTTAAGATTTTTAATTCTTATAGTAAAACTGCGAATTTTTAGATTATTATTCTTAGTATTAGTAATTTGGTCTTAAAATGTTCTTATTTTAAGAACAAAATATTTAAGATGAATGTTCTTGATTTTAGAAGTTGGTCTTTTTTTTCGGTGTACCTTATCAATTAATAAGATTGCATTCGACAAATAAAACAGTTTTTCACAAAAGTCTTTCTTTCATTGCAAGTGCATTGTAATGAAAATTGAACCAAGTGCTGATGTCAATCACAAATAAGTCATGCACGAGTATTTTTGTATGTCTGTTCTGAACGATAAGATTTATGCAACAAATTAAAGTCTTTGGCAATTTGATACACACACGCGTACATATTGTATGAAGAACAATTGATGGATTTAATTTCAATGCTTTGGAAATCTCTCTTTTATTGTGTGAAAGTGTGCAATTGATGCTCTACGAATAATTTCCAACAAGTTTGTCTCAATATCAATTGGGTCTATTGTTTCGCTTTTCATTTCGTATTTAATTCATATTCCACATACATTTTTCCCTTTTTGAGTGATTTCTGATATATTATATAATCCCTCTATATATTTAAATAACAATAACAAAAACTTTCAATGTTTTTAATTTACACAGTTAATGAGTAACTTCAATTTTATAAAGCACACTGTTTATTATATTTTCAATTTTGATGGACAAAAGTGTTTGCCACGCTTATCGCAATTACGATTTGATTTAAAAAAAAAGAAAAGTTCCTGTCATCATCGACAAATAGATTTTAACGATGCTTTATTAAAAGGTTAATATCGTGTATCAAGTACTTTAAAGTGGCAGCAACTGCAGGATTCAGCGACCCAAGTGCTCAAAAACTCATTAAACCTAGGCACAAAATTTCAATTATAACCACGCATACACCATGTTGCGCCTGCCACAACCCAAGGGTCTTAAATGGATGGTAATTTGTTGCTTAGCGTCCATCTTATCGTAATTTGAAATGAGAAAAAGTGGAAAAACAAAAAGTAGAAAACTACACAAAATACTCAAATACGGGTATATTTGCCGGCAGCGGTTGTGTTTATGCCCAAGGAGCACTAAGAAGGACCCGAAAAAAGGATAAAGCATACAAAAACAGACGAAAAGACAAGCGACAAATTATGACAATGATGAGCTATGGCAGCTTCACTGAAATGACGTTGATGTTCACGTTCGTGTTCATCTCGATGATAGCGTTCGCTCGTAAAAGCGCAAATTTTTGTTTGCATTGTTTTCGTTCATTTCTCGTTGTTTGGGTTTCGTCCATGCCAGTGGCACTGACGCTGCCGCTTCTTTTGCTTCTTTCTCATCGTATTCTTTAGCTATTTCACACGCGACACGCGGCCATGCCAGCAACAACAACGACAACAACGACAACGACAAAAACACCATTTTCATATTCACCACAGTTGTAAATTGTAGCTGAGTCTTTACTCAAGCATCGCTAACATGTGCGCGCTTCTCTGTCTGTGTGAGTGTGTGGGGGTATTGTTTTGACACGTGAAAGCTTTGCCGAAGAGAGCGCCAGGAGAGGCAGCTTTTGAGAAGCGTTGCCATACTACGCATTTCGACACTGTAAGAAAAATAAGTGCAATAAGTCTTTTTAAAATGCATCAAATATTCGTCCACAAATGAATCAAACCGTACTATTTAACAAGTCGGAAACGTATCTGCTTTCAATGATTAATTAATTTAACATTATATAAAAATATGAAAATATGAATATGTTGATGCTTAAATTGGGTGGAAAAATATTGATGCATAATATTGAAGCTTCGACCATTTTTGTTAAGTGTATAAATGTTATTTAAAGTGAGAAAGCTTTCGGACTCTCTCCTGCAACCGCTCTGCGTAGAGCGTACCTGTAAATATTTGTATCCTTCCAACACCCCTAATGGGCCAGGATTTCTGCCTGCCTGCCAGCCAGCATTCCTATCTGTGGTGAATTTCACTTGGCGGCCAATAAAAGCAACGGCCACGCCGAAGACAAGCTCAGTGCAAACTCAACCAAGCAACGTGGAACATCAGAACTCCAGCAGCAAAGAAGCACCACTAAATAAATATATTTAAAACAAATCCTTTAAAACAAATAAAAAATCAACCAAGTTTCCTAAAATAAAAGAATTACAATTCAGAAATATAAATAATATCATTACCTGACTTAAGAAATCGACCAAAACTTTCTATTTCATTTAAACTGTGTACCTTAAAAAAAAGAGAAAACAAAAAAAACGATTATAAACATTTTGTATTCGTACAAAAAGTTGAGCCCACGTGTGGCATATCCTTATATAAAACATGTAAACCAGAAACTACAAAAGTAAGTTTATAAAGCGTAACCTGAAGCAACAGTGTAAATCTTTGGCTTTAAGTCTTAACCGACGCTAAGCTGATTTTAACAACTTTTGGGGGTAAGTTATCTAGTTTCCTTTTATGTGTATTTAAATATCATCCTTATGAAATGCTTCTCATACCCCAAGATAAGTATTTAATACACGGCTATATTGAGGTCACGGCCTTTAAGGCATTAAGCCTTGGCTCAGGATTCGTTGCCCAAAAAGTTACTTGCATTTTGACAAAATCAATTCGAAAGGCTGGAAATTTTTCGGCTTGGCAAAAGTTTTAATTGACTAATTTAATTATTGGTTTTTGCTTCCTCGCCAAATGCCTAGCGTGAAGGCTGTCCAACGCTTGCCTATGGATTTATCTTTTCCTTCAATAGATACAAAAAAATATAAACCTTATTTAATGCGATAGCTTTTGTTGAACTTATAAATAAAATGTCACAATTACTTTAAATCTTTAAGTAGTTTACAAATTTAATTATTCAATATAATGTGTAATTAAATAAGTTAAAAACCTTTCAATCAATTTAAATTAGTAGTATAGGCTACAGTAAAGCGAGCTCAAAAGCGAGGGATTCTGTACTTATTGTAATATCCCACAAATGTATACTGATAAATCAAAAATCAAACTTTTAACAACTTTTAACAGAAAATACCATTATATCAGATATACGAAACATAATTTAGAATTATCAATATTATTCAAATAATAATTATAATAATATTTAAAATTTTAAAAAGTATCATACAATAAATTATCAATCAATCAACCCAGACATTGACTACGTAATCGTATAAGTTTTATTCTAAACAATTTAATCCGTAGCAACCTATACATCATAACAATACTTATTTGCTATCTTATTGATCCAATTCGGCTTTTCTGGATTTTCCCAATCATTTTCGAATTCGATTTAACTTAACTTAACTTAAAATCTGCTTATAACATATTTAATTGTTACGTTTAAATTCCTATTTTATAATTCTATTTGAATTTAAAGCAAAACAAAACATATTCTCTGCATACTGTTTTTAGTCGACGTTAAATAAATTAAAATAAATAATATAATCTGTACAGCCAAGAAAATATACTGAATTAGGGAACTTAACACATTTACGCTGGACTAAAAAAATAATTTGATAGACAGTGAATAGTTCGCACATCAGTATTATCCTAATAAATTGAACACCGAACACTGACCTTTATGTCTGGTTTGTCAGGACTCGTCTTAACTTGTAGTAGCTCATCCCCTAATGGCAACAGAAGCTCGTTGTGGCTAATTACTACGGCACACAAACACTGTAAATACAGACACATAGAAAGAGAAAAAGAAAGAGAGACAGACGAGTAGGGATACACAGAACGCATTGAATACTAAACAATGTGTAGGATGGTGCTTCAGGGAGATGCCAAACAATCAGCTAAAGTGACATTTATACCGGGATAATTACCCGAAATTGTATGCACACAAAAAAAAGCTACAGAGAATGAGAAGATAAGATGTAGAAGAGGCAGAGAAAGAGACAGAAAGAACAGAATGGCAAGAGTAAAATAAAATAATGAGCAAAAGATGGGGACAAAAGCAAAAACATGTGTTTAACTAGCAGGTGAGAAGTACATAGTCGAAAATACAAAAAGCTCTTTTCTGTGCTCCTGATAATAGACATAGGTTCTAAGGCATAATGTCCTACACTGTCCATGCACATATAAATATGTTCGTATGTGTGCATATATACATATGTCTGCGATTGTTACATGTTTAGAATGGTATCTGTATGCAATGCGCGTGTCCTGCTGTTGTCCTGGCCAGTCAACATACACTCACACGTGTTGTTATCCTGCGGCTCTACGTGCAAATGTTTACGGTGCTTACACTGCAGCACAAAATTTAAATGACACCACACACGCATTCACACATAGACACCTTGAGCAATAACACAGAGCCTTATCCACTTTCACATTCACATCCATGTCCGTGTTCCAGTTTTGATCAGTTGTTATTTTTCTTCTTTTTTTCCCTCGGTTTGAAAAGAGATTAAGCCCTCATTTTATGGTCGCTCCTTTTGTGTACCTCTATATAGGTATGAGTGTGTGTATATGACTTATACACACTGTTGCCATGTTAGCTAATTTGGCTCGTGGCTGTATAATGCCCAATAAAATGGCCAACACATTCAGCGACTTTTTATTGTTATCCAGCACGCAGCACGTTACGATATGAAAGCTTGAGCCAAAGCAAGTTCAAAGCCATTGACCAGGATTCACATAAACGTCTCTAAGGACAATGGACAATTGCTAATTAAAGTTAAAGCAGAACATACCAAAGGACTTGGCAATACTATACATTCACTATTCAATTGATATGAAATGTAAGATTAATCGTAATTTATTTAATTGTTTTTATCAGTCAATTATATTGTGTAATTATTTGTTTTGACAAAAATAACATTTCACAAATGCATAATTTATAATTGAGCTGATAGTCCATTTCGACTAATTGTAAATTCTATTATACTGCGCGGAAATTGCCAGTACACCCCATGGCAAACATCACATTGAAACTACATTTTAAAATGCACACATTTTCGTCTCAGCTGAATTCATAATAACAACGATGACGTCAATTCCAATTACTGCGAAACATTAAGTACGTTACGAAGCATTTAAATAAATTATTGAATATTCAATTACTTAACAATCATTGAATTCCGTCGAACAACCAATTTATCGACTGTATGATAAATGATTTTTATCAGAGCGTTGCTGAATTATTGAGGAGTTTTTCAACAAAATGCAAAGTTATCCATTTAAATTTTAAAGCCATGATAGGAATTTTGTGCTATTTAAATAATTACATATTCTGACTTTAATAATATATACAGGTAAATTAATAGTAACCGTAATGCCAAACTTTAAACCACACAAGGACTAAAAAGTGTAATAAATAGAAAAGACTACTATTTATAAAATTGAATTATAAGTTTGAAAATTAAAATCTAAGTTGATTAACAAAATTAGTACATTTTTAAAAACAGCATAACATTACAGAATTTATTAACTCAGCCTGCAGCATTATCTGACTTAATCCTCTTAAATGATGTACGCGAGTTTAAATACAAGGTAATCCCTAGTTGATTGCACAAATTGCAGCTAATGCGTTAGCTGTTTATGTTGCATAATCACAAACTTATTTGCGTCACATTCAATTCACACACACACAAATTGCGAGCACACCGTGCGTATGAGCAATGCACCCAAAGGGATAACTAGCATTAGGCACTCAGCTAAGGGAAGAGAAGGGGAAATTAGGTAAGTCGACTTGCTGACTTGCATTTTATGTTATAATATTTACGCTCGAGTGAATTGCAACGGAATTTAAGCAAATGAAACAAATGAAAAGCAGACAAATATTTTACCAAGTAATGATTCGCCAAGCTTATGCCAAACATGGCCTTATTTATGGGCATACATTTCATTTGTGCCTTACACCGCAGACCTATTTGTTCTGTCAAGTCACAGCTGTGAGCTGTATAATTTTTGCGTGCTGATTTGCAACATTTTGCTCTGTCTCTTTCTCTTACTATAATACTTTTGTGTTTGTTTTTCCCTAATTTATGTGGCAGAGTACCATATGAGGTCGCTGACACACTGTAGTTTCACGTTAAGTCACGTGCAAAAACAAGGGCTTAATATTTTTTTTGTTTTTGTGGGTTGAACAAAATCGATGGAGCTACCTTGATGTGGGTGCCAGGTCAGTAAAGAGATGCATTGAAATGAAACAAAAGAACCCAACCACATGTTACACACACTCACATTGTTTATGTATATTTGCCGCATAAATGTTTGCATAAAATAAAACCGAAAAATTCTAATTAATTTCAGTACAATTACATTATTTACTTTGTATAAATTTGCCAACTAAAACTACATTCAGCATTTTAGGTGTTTCGGAGTAAGTGTTACATTTCACCCCATATATTTCATATATGAGCTGGCTGGTAGAGCTATGAGATATTCATCGTTTATCATTCGATGTATTGAATTCATTTTGAAAATCGAAAAGATTAATATTACTAGATTAAAAAACAAAAAACATGAATCAATTTACATTGAAATGTGTGCAAAGTAACTGCTAAGGAGACTTCAAATGGCTTTAAGCAACTCTGTTGGAATTATCTGAATCTCCGATGTTTGCTTTCGATGCACTTGCACGTTGTCTCATGATATTCGTTATTTCACAGACGATCCTATTGGATTCCCTTTGTCCAATGAGTGCAAAGTGAATTGGTTTGTCCTTTTACGCCAGGGTCAATATCTGATTCTAAAATGATTCCGTACCGCTTTAAAACTTATTTTGTTTATTTATTATGAAATTTCAAGGCGGAAGAAAAATCAAAAACTTACATATGCACAGACACTTCACAGTTGTTTTTCGAGATTGGTTTCAAAAGTGGGACAATCTTCGAAACATCAGAGTTTCTGCTTTGAGCAGCGAAACTACTCAAAATCCCTTAATTGATTTTCTCTTAATATTTTAGTTTCTGTTGTGAAACCATTTGTAAACGAGGCACAGGAAGTTATATACTTATCGCTATTATTAAATGTACGTCATTGAGGACAGGGAATTATTGTAAAATTTTGTACAGGTTAATTGTAGATACAAAATTTTATCTTAAAGTGTGAAAGAAGCACGTAATAAATTCTGTCAAAATCGGAATACAGTTCGGTACAACTGCCATAAATGAATCAAACAACAGAACATCATAGTAAACAGAACTTTATAATACTCATCCATTCACGTTTGGCCCCTGTTTCTGGCCCCTCCATCTAAATTTCATAACAAATATCCTTTGTATTTATTTTATCGTAATGCAATTTTCGGCAACGATCACCAAGATACAAGTCGTAAGTTCTGTATATGTCGAATTTGAAATCTGTACCTATTAATTGATTCTTATTATTAAGTTTTTTCAATTTTAATTGACAAAATTAAAAAAAGAACTTATTATGAACCAAAACTTTTCATTAAGCTCTTTAATTTAATTTTCTACACTAAACTTTTATATTGATTAAGATACGTTGAGCGGGAAATGGAACGTATTTTGCATTAATAAGCAGCTCAGCATAGATGTAAATGTAAATGTTATGGGGTTACACAGAGATCCTTATGATGTCTCTAAGTTCTTAGTAAGACACTTTAGATGAGCCTTGAGTTGTACTCACTGTTTTCATTGTCTCAAGTCCACGCAGCTGGCAACCAACAAATGGCGCTGGTTTAATCACCATAAACATAGAGAACATACGGTTGAACCTGTTTTACATACCCTTGTTGTCTCTTTATTAACTTAGTAAGTCACAAACATAGAGATATAATTTTGGGTCTAAGCGGAACGCCCATTGACTCCGGACTTTTTGCCTTAGAGTTGTTCTGCGCACTTAATGAACTTGTTTATCTGCTGCACGTGTACTGAATAAAAGTCTTTAATATATCCCACTACAAAAATTTATATTTACATAAATGCACACATGAGTGTTACATTTACATATATAACATATGTACATAAGCTCATCTGTATGACAGTTTCAACTTATTTCAATATTTCTTTAGCCATAGAAAGCGACGTGACATGTGCAGATGATGATGAGGATGTGCACATAGCTGACATTGAAAACAATTTTTTGCTCCTTCAGTGGTTCCTTTGTTCTATCAAATAACTTGTTTATTTCAGGCTATTGAATAAAATGAGGGCTTATTCTTGTTTTATTATATTGCTTGCGAAGGTCAAGAGCAGGAACAATAAATTATGGCATTTATATTTATATTATTAAATAAATAAAATGGGTTAAACCATTCAAAATTTAAAGACAACTGCGATTTAAACTTGTAGATGCGTTTAATAGAATGTTTCAATACATTTATTTTATTTAATATCCTACACAGTCCAATTGTTTATGTAATAAGCCCAAGCTCAGACTAATCAACCATATTCGATTTATTGTTTCGCTCAAACTTGTCATATTACATAAATTTGATTGACTAGAAATAAATAGTTGCACGCAATACATATAAGAATTCGATTGGAAATGACATAATAAATGAGATAGAAAGTTGCCGTGCCAAGACAATTTAATACCTATTCCAAATTTTGCGCATTCCAATCGTCAATACGCATTACAATAAGACGCACCACGGTCAATTGTCTTGGCCCCAGCTCATCGCATTTTCCGATGCCACACCTCGGACGCCCCATACTTAATCTACGCCTATGATTATATCTTGTGGACTGGGGTATCATTTATGCGCCTGATGCCAACATCCAATCCACAGCTACATCTTTGTGTTGTTAACGCTCGGGGCCCAACTAATCTCTCGTTTGTATGCTGCCCGCAATACAATGCAAAGCAAAAAGAAAATAGGGGGAAAAAAATACAAACATACGAACTTTCTTCTTTGCAGACAGGCGGAAGCACAAAGCTTGGAATGGTAGCATCATCTGGGTCTCTTTGTTTATGTGAGTGTAATTGTCATGACACTGACGAGGACATTCGGACATTTCTTTCTGTCAACATGCCGGCAGCTAAACTAAATAGAATACATTTTTTTCTGTACGCAAAAGAAACCGAATTCTATTTAAAAGCAGCCATTATCAGGTATTACATTTATTAATTTGCTTATTTAAGCATTTTTATAAATACATGCATATTTTTTCCTAGAATGAATTATGACAATTATACAAGTATTTTCTATAATAAATATTTTCACCATATATTGTCGGTATTTTACAGTAATCTGAACTAAACAATCTGCATATTGTTCAAAGGAGCAGAACAAAATTTCGTCCACATAGCTAAACGTTTATGAAAGTTCAGTATGCATTCAGCAACTAAAACAAATATAAAACTGACACAATCAAAATTAAATAGTTTTGTTAGATAAAATGTAATTTAATAAATTGAATTGTTTAATTGATGGCATGCATGGTTAAGCGATTATCCATACAATTTATGCACATACAATATTTCGCAATATTATGCAGTTTAAGATTTGCATTTTGATTGCAGCTTATTTTTTTCCTATATGATATTTCTATCTTATACATGGAGCGAAATAAATATGTAAATTAAAAGCTGACAATCAAGTCGGAACTTGATAAGAGCTGCTTCAGTTGCATTTTATAAATTATACAATGTAATAGCTGAAAACCCTCCAATTGGTTTACTGCATCTTAAGTCTGTGTACACGTGTGCGTATACGCGATATATTTATTTAAATAACTACATGCGATGTAAGAGGATGGTATATACGTAACAGAACGAGGACGAGCAAAGTCCGCATCACATTCATGCATAACTCAAGGGTACATTTGGCTAACAGGCGTACTAAATGTGCGACAAAAGCGTAACAACAACCACATCGCAACATTGACGTTGACGTTGACGTTGCAGCTGACGTTGATGCTGACGCTCAAGTGTTGCCAGCATATGTGAACGCGTGGAAAAGTGCGGGAAAACATGGGCGAGGGGCGAGCACACTAAAAGTGCTTCAGGTAAAATGGCGGAAAATATAAATGTGAATGTGTCCGCTACCCACAACATCATTTTGCATTCCGAAAATCAATATATGTATCTTTTAATGTTCATACAGTCATATTTCAACTAAATCTTAGCGAAATTATTCTAAAGATTTCAATTTGTAACTTAATGCTTGCATACGTATAACATGCTCATTAGTGTGACTCACCATATACAAATCGTTAGCCAACTCACAAATTATTTTGACCTATTCCTCACATCAATGTCGCATTGCATGCAGTGCATGGTTGATATAAAAACAACCGTAGAAACATCTAAATATGTTTCAAGGTTGCAAACAGCGTTATGTACGAAACATTGAATGCCAAAGTCTTTTCATGGCCAAAACCAGACCATAACCTGTCTACTAACCAATCTAATTGTGAGTTATGTGCGGCCAAATTGACATATCACCTTGATTAATGGCTTTAATGGACAAGTAGAAGCCAAACATGGATGCAAATAACAGAACCATACAACAATTCAATCATTCTTTTTGACTGAAAAGGATAAGGTCATTGTCTTAGATGTGTGCCATAAAATTTATTATGCAACATTAATATACAACATAAAATTTGCACAGAACACAACTTTTGTGGTCTGAGAAATATAAATATTTCATAGTCAGTAGATTCATTCGAACGGTTTTGATTTAAATGAAAATCTAATTCATTTTCCTAACCTATTCAAGCATATCTAATTGCTTTACGGGTTGCTTCCAGCAAACTTTGTGTAATTGGGATGCATTTTATCCTTGCTTGAACAGCGGACTGAGTTACGCCTTTGCCTTTTATGTCTATGAAATTACGTTACCACGCTGCAATTTGACATCAATGTAATTGTGTGGTTTGGCAGCCACAACGTCGCAAGTAACCCGACAAATTTTTAAGATTAATTTGGAAGGCTTGAAGACTGGTATCAAGAGTAAAATAAAGCTCAATAATATATCGTCATCAATATAATGAAACTGAAAAATATATCTACATTACGTACAAGTTGATTTTTGCATTAGTTTTATTTTTCCAATAAAGCAAGTTAAATAAATATTTATTTTGTACAAGTTAATGGCTGAGTGCTCACTTAATTGTACTTATAAATGTGTTTAAATAATTTAAAATAAAATCATAACAAAAAAAATCGGAGAAAAAACTGAATAAAATTAAAAATAAAGTTAAAATTTTGGTCCAAGACGCAAGGAAGCAGAAATTTCTTTAACTCAAAAAGGTTGAAATACCTTTGTACCCTTATTTTGTTTTGCCTGAATATAAGGAGTCGCTCGTGCGTCATGAAAATGTTTGAATTAAAATACAGTAAAATTGTGTAAGGTATATACAAAATGTCGAGAAGAAAATCTCTTTCAGACTCACATTTTTACATTCGATAGGTAATGAGGTAAATGGGAAATTACAATGGCGATTACGAGAGTAAAAACAAACCATTTTCGTGTACGGAATTTCTTTCAAAAGGCCGGAAAGGCGCCTCGTCTAATACAGAAATAATAAGGTAGAAGGAGCGGTAAGATAGGGAGGGAAGGAGATTGGAAAACTTGAAAGATTGACAGCCCAAATAAATGTTGTAAGACGCATTTGGAGAGAGAGGTGGCTGGTCAGCTTTCAATTATACGGCCATTTAACTTAAGTCTGTGCTCTGACGAGCTCGTTGACATGGCAAATATTATTGATTTATTTATTTACTAAGGAACATTCATTTTCAAAGTGTTTGCCGTTGGTGTCGGCGACTGGCGACTAAATTTTTTATTAAGCAACGTAAATCAATCAAAAACATTTGGAAAATTTGATCAATTTTCGTTTAAGTTTGTATGTGTGTATAATCATATTTCACTTGACTCAAGTGTCACGCGTGACGCATTGAAAATAGCATTTAAGTCCATTTATCAATTTACGTCAACAGCGTTAAGTTTTTATATTAAATTTCTTCAAGTACGTGAAACTAACTTAGTGAAAATGGGTACCTGATAATATAAGTAATTTAAACGAGATAAATTTAAATCCATTTGCCCAGCTTAATATATAAGGTAAGAGCATTAAAACAAATAAAGCTTTACAAATTTTTTTCAATTACATGGTGAACAAAAACAATATAGTAGCATTTATTAAAAGTCCTCGAACTGGGTGAACAGAGCGTAAACACCTAAACAACATTGTGGAACAACTTAATTACATGCTTTCATTGGCAAAGTTTTCTTTATCCGTTGAACATCATGAAAATTGAAAAACTATTTAATTTCCATTCTGAAAAATAAATATTGTTGATGCTTTACCAAAGTTTGCACAGCACCCACACAGAGAGATATAAACAAAGAGATAGAGACCGAGAGAGATAGAGAGAGAGCGAGAGAGAGATACAGGAAGAGAGAGAGAGAGAGAGAGAGTAGGGCAAAGTTTAGCACATGCATAGCTGAAATGGCCGCGTAATCATTAACACTTCGCTGATCCGGCTTAGTCCCGAAATTCAAATGGCTCTAACTGTTTGCACAGCCCTCAAATTTCAACCACAGCACGAACCCAAACATAAAGCGTAACCCCATCGTAAACCCCAACCAAAAGTCTATTGAGTCCCTCGACAAAAAGGTGTTGGCAGTCGCTTAAGGCGAATGCGATACTTCAATTGACGTGTAACGTTAAGGTTAATGCCTATGTCTTTTACGTTGTGGCCTGTTACGTGACGTTAAAATTTATGCACGGATTTATATTAAATATAAATCTTTCACGGACACTCTGTACGGGTAAATGCGTGTTTGTTTCAGCCTTCAGCCATTAATGGATGGCTTAAGGGATCTAAATCTTATTATGCTTGCCCACAGTTTATGTAGTTTTAATGAGACGAGTTTTATGAATATTAATTTTTACAGCGTCCGCAAAGAAAAAGTCAACTAACAGATTTATGGCCTGAGTAGACACAAAATGATTTTCTTTTAATACGTACTTGCTGCCTTTGATCAAACATAGGGTATAAAAGTGTTCAGGTATATTTTTTTGGTTTGTTATATAATTAAAAGGACTATCGTGGATAGTGATTGACTGTAAGCAAATAATATCTCCGTGCTCTCTTATACACTTTCACTTATCGAGCATAAAAAAATTCTGAAATTTTCTGATAACTTTAAGTGAGTATTTAATTTATATTGATTAGTAGTTCTATGATAAAAAATACAATGTATTTATAGTAACGTCACAAATATGTTGTGTTCTGGGTTTTAAATTTAGAAATATTATAAACTTGATTATTATTCTAAATAAACCAGGATACTCAAAATCATTATTTTTTCAATAATTAGTATTTTATAAATTTAATTTTTAATATAAAAACAAGAATGACGAATTTTTTTAACATAATAATTTATATTAATTTATTTACGTTAATTAACTTTTAATAATTTTGTAATATTAAAAAAACATTTATTATGTATAATTTTACTCACTTTACTCCTAACTCCATCGTTTTTGACTACATATTACATACTTTCTGTAGATTTAATTTGTTGCCTTTCCTCGAAAAAGTCCTTCGACGTGCAAGTTTTATTTATAATGCGGGCCTCTAAAAAGTCAAGCCTACAAATGCCACACAAAGCCAAAACTTTTACCCTTTTGCAAAATTAATGCACATGTTTTAGGCAGCTGGCAGCCTAAAGTGTACGGAGCTCAACTTTTGGCAGACAATAATAAAAAAAAGTGATTTGACTTCAATGTAGAGAGAGGGAGAAGAGGAGCGAGGAAATGGACAGCCCACTTTGGACACACATGGCCATGTTTTCTGGCTGTCAGTTGCCATTGTGGCTTGATCGCTCCTGGCCGGATTTCCGGCATCGTCTTTTCTTTTTATCAGACATCTCTCTGGCTCGCAGCCTCTGTAAGGGGAAGGAGGAAACATCATTTTATCAAACGCAAAACGAGGTCATGTGTATTTTGTGGCGTTTCGTCGCTGTCGCTGTGACTGTCGCTCTGTCTGTTGCCCTTTCTGTTGCTGCTCTGAAAATGTTATTTGAAATATGTTGTGCTACGATGAGGGCTCGTTTTCACATTTTTTTTTTCGTCTTCTTTTACAAAATGAGAGTCATAAATTATGTTGTATAAATCACGGTGCAAGTCTGTGTTAGATTGTGCATGTGAAAGTGTATCTGGGTTTTTGAAATATAAATTTAAGCGCATTTCGAAAATAAAGCTGAGATTAAGTAATTAAGGCTGGCTACCTAAGCCAGAAATATTATTATTTATTCAGAATTATATATTAGTATAATATACGCGATCGTTATAATCAAGGCTTAATAGCTACATATGCATATTTAAAGACATCTTTCAAAGCTGACCTTTAAATATTGCCCTTTGGCTTGATGCTTCCATCACATTTTGTGCTTTTGAGTGACTTCATTTCAGTAGCTGACATCGACACTTGAGTGCCTATGAAAAGAGAAAAAACAGAAAATTCAAATGGCGTCATACTGAAAACTTCAAAGCACTTTGCCTGGAAGTGCTAACACGGTGATGGAAAGTCCAATTTAATTTTCTGAGAACAAAGCATGCAAAAGGAAAAAATCATCGACCACACTTTGGGAAATCAAAGTTGCCTTCAAAGTGCCACCTACGGTGGCATTGTTGTTGTTAATGTTGCTGTTGTGCCATCTGTGCCCGATGGCAAAGAACACACGCAGAAGTACACACACACACACACACACACACACACATAGATACATACATATCTATGTATATGAGGAGAGCATATTTCTTTGTTAGCGGCCACTACTTAAGTGTTATTTATGGATTTTTATTTGCCGAGTAATACTTCCACACACACAGTGGTCTAAACGAAAAGGGTAAAGTTGAATGTACGGTAGTTTTATGTCGATGGTCCTCTAGACAAGAGCATACACATACTTGACACGCATAATACAAGGATGCAGCCTACACGAACAACCAAAATGTCTGCAAAATGTAGCCGAAGGCAGAAAACAACGTGATTTTCATTTTGGGGCACAGAAATAATACAAGAAATACATTTGGTTCATATGTAGATCGTATATTGGAATAAGTACGATAATAAATTACAGTAAAAACGTAGCTTATTTAATTTTATTGCTGGCGTTGCGATTCATTTTCATTATTAGTCAGAATGTGTCAGAAATAATTGTGGTTCACACAGCGTATACGTAATGTGTGCACCAATAATGCATTTGTCTGTGGTAAACCAATTTGTAGCATATCACTGGCAACATGTGGCACAACGGCGACCTTCTATTAATCACAATTATTGTCAGTTAACTGTCAACCCTGCCAAATGGGACCCAAACTAGGTTACGACTCAACACAAAGCGTCCTGATGCACGTCGAAATAAACTGCCAGCTGAGTAACTACCTAAATGGTTTGCCAAAGCATGTCCTTTAGTTATCATTGTTATACTATATATATAAAGGGCACATCGATGAGTAATGCAATTACACGTAACTCACATATTTCTAACAAACTTAGTTGTGGTATTTTTAATAAATAAATCAAATTAATATTTCCATCAATTATAATTGCTGATATTTACCAATAAATGCTCGCTGATGAAAATTGTTAAACTGAGAAACTAACATAAGAACAGAAAACATTTCGGCTGTCACAAAAGAAAGCTTTATATTCTTTGTCTCAAGCATGGGAAAAGTAATGTTAAGAGTATGTGCTTCAGATCTAGAAGTAGAAGTCATTTGATAGTCAAGTATTCTCACCAAAGACATTCTTACATATTTTCTTGGCATAAGAGGCCGATTTATTTCATTTTGTTCTAAAACTTGAGCCAGCAGCAGGTTGACATTCTATTATATTTTAAATGATTTCTTCAAGAGAATCTGTTGAGCTTATAGCTCTTACGTCAAAGGAATCACAAAGTCTTAATTGCTCATCCTAATTTTATAAATGTTTACATCAATTTAATTTCGTCATTCATGTAATTTTTAATTGCATTTTTTGATTACTGTCTTAGCATAAAATTGACACAAGAGTGTATATTTTTAAAGAACATTTTTAGAATTTTCGGTAGTCCCAATTATGTGTTTACTTTGTAAGAAGAGTATTATAGTCAAAATGCTTAAATTAGAAGTTGTATTTTTAAATGGAATTGTAAATTCAAAAGCGGTGAACGAGAAGACGCACACAAATTGCTATGAGTATTTAAATTGTTTATACATTGATTGCCAACGAGAACTGTAAATTACGTATTATGAATTGACTTGGGTTGGTTACTGGGTGCGACAAATAAATATAAATATTATGGCACATTAATAACCAGCTTGTTCAAGGGGAGTTGGGTTGTGGCACTGTTAAGTGATGGCCATTAGAAGTAACGCCATTACGTGTAGAATGTCGGCAATTTCAAGCCACGCGACTTTAACACGCAAAATGAAATGTAACGCGCCCACGGAACAGCCCCCAAGTTTAACCCTGTTTTCCTGCTATACTTTCAGCTTCAATCAGTCAAAGCATTAGGCATGAGTAACCAAGACAATCTACTAGCTGCTACAAATTAGATCCCAAATTGTTTGCAGTCCCAAGAGCTGCTTGTTCTAAGGGTTGTCATGCCATTTTCCATTTTCCACTTTACATTTGTCACTTTGTTGGCTACCTGAAAGCTGCTTAAAGCGCAAGTGTACAACTTTTCTTGTTCAACTTTTATCATGCTGCATTCTTCATGTTTTTTCCAAATCAACATCTTGTTGAAGGAAATTATTCCTTTCAAGTGCAGCGAGACTTGATAAACTTGTGTAGTCAACTTTCAATGCAAGTCACTGCAACATAAAAGATTAAAAATTACTTCATGCAAAGGGCAAAAGTCGTTTGCAAGAATGTTTTTAACGTTTCGTACTTATTTTTATTTACTCAAGAAAATGCTCAACGAAAAAGTAAAAATTTCCAGGAAAAACTTATTATTGACAAGTTTATCTCACTTAAATCGATTCAAAATTAAAAGCAAATAGGTGTAGTTACATAAAAATAAATCAACATTTACTTTAAGGTGTAGTACGAGCATTTATGTACTTAAACATATAATATATAACCCTCACATTCACGGACTCATTTCCGAATAGTGTCAATATAATTAAACATTCTAACTTAAAAATAATTGGCAATTATTTTTCATAATTGATTTTTTAGATCCGATTGTAATATTGGACTTTAAAATTGTTACCTTCTAAGAATATTTTATTTACTTACATCAAACGCTGCTAAATTTTTATGATTATTATATTGATGCTGTTCTATATATGTATGTATGTATATATATGTTTAATAATAATATTCATATCTACCAAGATATTTCATCTCTCTAAATGAATTCTGAAAGAAACAATTTAGAGAAATTCAAATGTAATGAGTTTGCATAAATTTAAGTTCACTCAGACATTCAAAATATTCATCCTATTAAATAATTCATATTAAGGAATTTAAGCCAACTTTTATTATTCTGTGTCATTTTGAATACATTTTTCGCAATTAGTTTCTTGCGTTCATTCTGAGCACTCAACCGGTAGGTCAGCACTTTTTATCTGCGCTAATTCTAAAAGCGTTTTGGCCAGTTTATCTTTCTTTGGTTTCTTTGCGATGTGCTGAGAAATGCGCACACCATTAAGTGATTTTCCGCAAAAAAAAAAGTTAAAGATGATGGGGGCAAAGAACAAAAAAGAAAATATCGGACCAAAAGTAATGCAAAGAAATTGATATGAATGCCCGAAACTTTTATGCAAGCTATGGAAAACGCAAAAAAAAAGGTAAAGGCCCAGAAATGAATGAAAACTTCTTGAGCCAGGTGGCAGGACGTGGAAAAGTGCGCAAATTAATGATTATGTCGGCCAGCTTAGCTTTTACTGCTGCCCTCCCAATGAGGTGTGGGAAATCTCGGAATAATGCAATCAAAGTTTTTCACCTTTCGGGCTTATTGCCTGTTGGCCAAAACGAAAAAATGTAGCAATTTGCTTAATGTGTTTGTGATTGACCCGAACAATGTAACTTCCATGAATAACTACATCCATTTGGAGTTCAATTCCCATAGGTCAAAGAGTTCAACCATTGCGAAAAGAAAAATATTTTATATACATAGATATGTATGTAGGTTTAACTAAGACATACCCTGCACAGCAAATTAAGTAAAATTCCCTTAATAAAGTGCTTGTAATTGACTGTTAGTTCGATACCGGGTAAAAAGACATTCCGACGGTTTTTAATTGACTTGACTGTGAATGCCAAGAAAGAAAAGGTCAAGGATATCTTTATTCCCAGTTTGCTCATTTTCTTTTTTTATGGTTATTGACTACGAACAACAAATTGTTTGAGATAAAATTATTATGTTGCCTTTAGGGCAACAGTACGAGTAACTTAAAGTTATCAGATCTGTTCAGTTTTCTGATTAACTTTCCCCAATCCATTTTCATCGTAAATAAATTCCATACAAATGTATATGACAGCTTCTGATTCTGACTTATAGCCAGGCAGATGTCAGTTTCATGTCAAACGCAAATTAATTATATAAATTATGATAAGCGTGATAAGAGGAAGTCGCTTTGCCGCAATTAGGTTTCATTTTTGTGCTTTAGAAGCATGTACAGTTCATTTACTTTTTAATTACGTGTATTTATTTATCGATTTTTTTTCTTTACGTTTTTAATTTTATGACTCGAGGACACCATCTGGCACACACACATATTTTGTAGGCTCTTAATGTTTTTTTTTGCGAATTCAAACGACGGCCAGCAAAGATTTATGGCATCCGTTAATTCGAGAAATGTCCGGGCCCAAGGCTACGGCAAAGCGATCGAAAGGAAAAAGCCAGCAAAAGTCGTGAAATATGTGATTTGTATAGAAAAATTCAAGTGGAAATTAAGGCTTCAATCATGCAACGGGAGAAACTCGCAAGGCAAAGCAAACCAAGCCAAACAAAGTCACACCCTCAACTAAGGCTGCAGCCACGCCCTCCGTTTGTATTGAACCGCTCGAACCGCTTTTGAAAGCCTTGTTGATTTTTAACGATTTTTCTCAACGTCCCGCCCATTTAACGGTTCACTTACCCAATTCCGCAGCGCAGCTTCTTCTTTCCGCCTGCTGATGCCTGACTGACACTGACGTTTGCCGCTAAATTTCTTCCCTGGATTGTTGTCCATCCTCTCACAGACACAACCACACACACACACAACACTCTCATATATGTCTGCCATATACATATAAGCATAATTATTATAAGATTCAATCTGTTGGATTAAGCTTCTTCTGTGCCATGTCCCTCGGGTATACATTCATTTCCGATTTGAGTGATTGCCGACTTTTCAATCAATTATGTTCATTAGGGGATCTGTTACAATTTAAAATTTAAGATATTTCTTTTTTATTTCCCATTTAATGTACTTAAAAAAATGCGTGTAAACAGTCAATAAATGGCTTAAAAGTGGGCAAAGCCATTTCAAAAAGTAATTATAACAGGCTCTGAGTGTTCCAGGCTAAAAGTGGTCCAGTGATATTCTTTAAAAGCTTGACTTTAATCTGGTGAAAAGTCTCAGACCAGAAAAAATGAGAGCGATTGCTTCACTTCTGAATTAACATTTAAAACAAGTTCTTGTATATTTCATTTAAAAACACAATACTATTTACTTCGATAGCGTGAGGAATTTCAAGAGGTTTTAAAATTCAGAGAATTTTGTGTTATTAAGTGCCACAAAAAATGGTTTTTGCCAATTCTGTGTGCAAAGAAGTAAGAATATACAAAATAGATAAATTATCTGTGGCACAACGAATACTTAATACCCCAATGTAGATTTCAATAAAACTTGAAATTTCCAAAAACATTCAAGTGTTATTGAATTTACTTAATATTAATATTAATTGATATAACGAAAACGATTTTCATGTAAAAAGTATTTTTTTGTCATATCGTTCGTACGTCTTTACGGCCCGCAGTAAGAGGACGAACCTATACCAATAATACCCTCTGTAAGCGTATAAAAAGAGAGAGCCTAATACTTAGCAAACAAAAGCCCAATTGTATACTTATACATTTTAAAGAGGAGGTAAGAACTGACCTCATTTGTTACACCAATATATGCCGGAGAATTCGCTGCAAAACTTTGTGGTAACCTTGAGGTGCTCGGAAAACAAATACGAAAGTTTAACAAACGAATTGAAAACTTTAATTTGCAAACTAAAAGCAAACAATACTCAAATATTAATCGAACTGGCAGTTGAATAAATACAAAAATTGAATATTTACTTGAACATACTTGAAAGTAAAGTTGTTACCATGTTTTCATACCTTATTGTTGATGTGAAAGACAGCCGAAGGAAGAATTTTGCCAAAGAAACCCAATTTTCTGCATGTTCAAGAACTACTTGAGTATGTAAACCTTGGCAAGAGTTTTTCGATTCGCTTTCCATTGTCACACTTCTATTATATTGCGACTGCCTCTAACAATGCCAGTGTGTGTGTGTGTTTGTATGCATGTTGGTTTGGCTTTTGTTGTACCGTAAGTACACATTTATTTTGCCGGACTATATGAAACATTTCAATTTCCGTAAGGGCCCTGAAGCGTGCGTATCCTTCATATTCAATTCACAAGTCCACGCATGCAACGTTTCATGTATAAAGGCGAAAATAAGACGAGAACCATCAAAATTGCCGTTGGATCTATTTGTGTATTTCATTAGGCGGCAAAACAAGGTCCAGCCACAGCAAAAACTATTTGGAATGTTGCCAAGTAACATTTTTCTGGCCATATTCCAAGGCTTGTATGGCAGTAACAGGAGTGTGTTACCAAAACAAGTTGGGAGTACACGATTACATAATTACGATATTATTCCCTTATTTGCCCATTTTTAATAAACTCAGGGTATAAAAAGCGCAAAATACCCTAAACAAATATTTTCAAAAGACACACTATATACTATACATGGAATAAATAATAACTGATTAAATAATTTAATTTTGTATTTTCAGTGCGATGTATTCGATGAGATTGACTTATCCGAACTGTGTTACTTTGAGTGCAGCATTAAGAACGTAAATCATAGTTTTCAGGTAATTGAAATAATAAATAAAACTAATGAAATTGATATTTTTAATTTTGATTTGAATATTAGAAACAAGGCTTTTGCTTAATTTGAAAACTTAGAAAATAAATCGTTATTTGCATGATTTAAATTTTGGCTGCGAAGTAGATTCACAGTGATTAATAGGTTATATAATATTAGCTATGTACATATGTAAACAATCATATAATTATTAAATAAATCCTATAATTATGAGCTTTGTTGCTCAATTTTTGATATAGAGCACAAGAACACCTTAATTTCATCAGTCAAACTTCAGAATATGATGTTGACTTTCTTTTCCTTGTCAAAACAGATAACGTTCCTAAAGTGATATCTTTAACTCTTTTTTTAAATAATCCCGATATCATCGTTTATCCAATGATATTTTTTTGAATATAAAAGTCAATAAATGTTGTTCTTATTAGAAAATAAAACTTTTTGTAAATTGCAGCGAATCAACGCAAAATAAAGTTTATCGTAAAAGTTAAAGAGCTTATGTACATAGGTAAGCATTTAATACGTGAAACTCATGTACACAGGGTGAACCCCTGATACATATAGTAATTAAAGTTGAATGTGAAAACTTTTGTTTCGCTCATAACGTAAATATTTTATTGGCCTTTGGTGTTCACTTCAAAGTTGTGCAATTAATTTTCGGCACAACAACCTTTGCAATGTGCCAACTGCCAAAACAAGTCGAGAGGCTTCAGTCGAGCGTGCGCGCCACTTTGATACCCTGTGTCAGACTCTATACAAAATTTTTCGATAATATCATTAATTGCGCGTTTGAATGATTCCGATCCAAAGTTTGTCGCGCGTCTTTTTTTTACATAATTGTACACACAACTTAAATATGACTGACACAGGGTATAATTAATATTGTATCCATCAACGCGACTTGTTGTATTCTCACATAATGTTCAAGCAACGCTTGTGTTTCTGTGAGGTGTCAAAAGATGAAACCCAAAGTAAATAAAGCAACTTAATGCACACATTTTATTTGCCAGAAGGATGTCTCAAGATGTCGGTGCTGTCAAACATAAGATAAGCAGCCTTATTTCCTGTTTGCCATTGTCTGGCCTCATGCAAATGTGTACACATATATATATATA
Source organism: Drosophila kuntzei (assembly GCA_035042165.1). Classification (NCBI taxonomy): domain Eukaryota; kingdom Metazoa; phylum Arthropoda; class Insecta; order Diptera; family Drosophilidae; genus Drosophila; species Drosophila kuntzei. Next base: position 767,417 of record JAWNLU010000514.1, on the reverse strand, counting down.
TAAGGCTCATGGTGAACCTTATGATTTGAGACCCAATTACAGAAGCAGCAGGCGAATGAACCTTTATTTCTATACAAATACCATCGATATTAGCTGTCAGAAACAAAAGGGCGAAATCTAAGCAAAATGTTTACATTTGACGCCGTCTGCATGCCAAATTAGCATAAGCACACACAGTACTCTATCCTACCCAATTCTATCCTAAGAGCCTCCCAAATATTCAAATTTATATTTCTTCATACACGAATGAACATCATTCGATGCGCAAAATTAGCGCATTTATTCGCCGACTTCGGGAAGTAAAATATATTTCTATGTATATGGATACATATGTGCCTGTGAGTGTTATTGCCGATGTTGCTGCGTGCATGAGCGCCATAATAAAAAGACATATAAGTATATACTTACATACTTTTGATATCAATAATAAATTCCCCATACCTATACTCAGTGTAGACCGCCTCAAGTCCTTGTGAGCTTTGAGTTTTTGCCAAATATTAGTAGCAAAGGCAGCGTCAACGATGCCGCCGACAATTTTTTATTGTTTTTTATCGGTTGAATAGCAAAAGAGTTTTCGGTGGCAAATCCCAAAGGTAATAAAAAAAGGAGGTAATCTTTGTAAAGCTTATATACATGCTTCAATATTAAAGGTACGAAAATGTAATGCAATTATTAATAAAGTAAACAAGAGTTAAATGTTGTCTTTAATTTGTACCAAATCGTATTTGGTAAACTTTTGAAATTTTGCATATTATAAAAAAACTCAACTGTTAACATATGTATATCATACTCATACTAAAAATTCTCTTTTACATTGTACACAAATCTGACAAATTCTCAGCGACTGGGGATAAAAAAATATTTAATTAAAGTGAGTTGCGTGGCGACTCGTCGCTTTGATGTTATCCATCTGCCGTAAAAACTGTTAAAAAAAAAGGTAGAACTAAAAATGCACAGAAATTGCATGTAACCAAAGAAAAAAGAAAAATATGTAAATAAATAAATATTCTCTTCCCTGATAACCAGAGTCTTTACAAAGTTTTAAACTGCGTTTCAGTATTTCACTTTAACCAGCAACATTTTAACAGCTGCCATCTGCGGCACGTGCCATAACTTTGTAAGACAGATACAAAATACAAGATACAAGATACTCGTACTCATACCTGAAACTGAAATGCTTATAGTCTTTACGTCGAGTGCGGTAAGAGCTTTGTTAACATGCTCTTTGTGGTCTGATTGCAAGCTGTTTACGATTTAAGGTTATTAAGGTTGTATACTTATGATTAAATCTAAGCTAATCAAATACATAACAAACATAATTACTAAAAAAAACAAAATTTAATCAATCATGTATTTAAATCGTTGAAATTTATTGAGCATAAAAATTTGTCGGAAATAAAATAATATGGCATTTAGATAAGCTTTAAGAGATGATTTTCTTAATAATGAATCTAAAGTATATGCTGTGAAGTACTTGCATTTAATTTACCTGAACGCAATTTGAAAATTTTCAATTAGCATTTATAGCATATTTGTTAACCTTTGTTGCGATCTTAGTTGTTCATATTCTACTTCACAATACAACGCCAGCCATTGTACCCAGTTTTGAGCTATTGTTGACTTTTGAACCATTCATCAATCTAGAAAACGAGAGAGAACAAAATGCTGCCCGAAAAATGGCCTCAGCTGTTGTTGGGACTGGCAATATCGACTTATTTTAGCTTCTTGCTGTCTTTTATTGTTTGTCTTGCTCATTTAATTTATTTGAAGGGCATTATAATTATGGCTTGTCAGTTCCATTATGCTCCTTGATAATGTTTGTAAAAGCCATTTTGCCTATTACTAATTATTAAAGGAAATTTTAATTAATTAAAGTGGCATGCGAATTTGAAGGATTTGTATGTAATTAAATGTTATGTGAACTATTTATACAATACTGGCAATCCACAATAAGAATAACAATCAACCATGATTCAAATAATTTCAGCTCCACTAACAAATGCGCAGAATTTCCAAATACTTGGGTAACTGGCAAGCACTTTCGAAAGAACCGAGTAGATGATATTGAACAAGTAATCAAATTGATTGATTGCCTTTCCATTTAAAACTCAACAATGTTGTATAAGTCTGGGAAGAGGAGGAGTTGATAACAAAGCTTCGTAATTGCGCCTCAGCACATGCGTAATGCGTTATTATTGGCAAATTTACTTAAATAAACAGAACCTAACAGATGCTGTTCTAATTTAAGTCAACTTAACTGGAAGGCAAATCCGTTTCTCGGGCTAAGCTCAAAGTTTTCAAGTGCTCTGTCAAATTGTGTGTCATTTGTATATAAGTACTATGTATATACAAAATGTTTGCTAACTTTTATGTAAATTTAAATTGACATCGTTGTTGTTTTCATCAAATGTCAAAATCAGTCGTTTACAGTTTTCTAATTGTTTGGTGCTTGCGTTGAATGTGTTGATTCTGTGCAAAATTTCAAATTCTGTATACAAATAATTTAGATAATAAGGTCAACATATAATGTTGATAATTTATTGGACAATGTTTGGGCTCAGCTCAGTCAACCGCTAATTAGAGAATTCATGAAAAATATACTTGTGGTTTAAGTAATAATTAAAAAGTTTAAAACGAATTTAGCAATTGATTGTTTTAATATTTAATTTATAGCTTGAAATCGTCTCTCATCAATGTTATTAATATTTCGTTTTACAATTTATATTTATCAAAATACAACTTATACGATTCTACATAAAGTTGAAACAGGAATTTTAACACAAAGCAAATGGGTGGAAGTTTCTGTTATGAAAGAAAGCGCCTGTGGTGCTGGCATATGAAATTTTAAACAAAAATAACAAATGGGCCAGACTTTTCTTGTCTTTCTCTTTGGTGCTTCTCATGGGCTCAACTTAACTCAACTGCCAGAAAACAGGTAACACACAGCAGCATCTCTGGCATACATATACATACATATTCACACACATGTCCTTGAACTTTGGAATTTGGATAAAAAGAAAACTCGTAAAAAAATTGGCATGTATTTGAGAATGTTGTTACTGAAATTATTCTGTTATACTTGCGAATTACGACTACTTGGATTGTTTCTTTAATTTCTGGAGATAAAAACAAAGAAACCTTTTTAAATTCGCATGTATAATGATTTATTTTGAAAACTCGAAGCTGAAATCTTAGCTGGAGTTTAAGACTTCGAAACTTATAAATATTTATGCTTGTGATATAATATTGTGATATACCTTGTGGTGGTACAATTTAAATGACACAGCAGATCCCTTGAAAAGTTTTTATATGCCAACTTGTATACGACCGAGCTGGCCGGCGGACATTAAAATTTCAAAAGTAATTTCAACATTGCGCTGGGCGGCTCAACATGATAATGAAAAAAAATATTCGCGAAACGTGTACATGCATTTGGGGATACATTGGGTAACGAGAATGCTCAGATATATGTATGCTGCAAAGTAAGTACCCAAAATGATTTCCCCTTTCCCGACCTCGTCAGGGCAAACATTTTGTGATGTGCGCGTTAGGGGACAACGCGGCGTATGCGTAATTCGTAATTCGACTGTTGCTTCTGCTGCTTCCACTGCTCCTACTGCTCCTGTCGATGGTGCTTCACCATCTCATGAATATTTCGGGCAAATGAAGCAAAACAGCCGCCAATGTCGACACACTCGCTGTCTGTTGTCTTCGACTTAATGAATTCTGGCAGCAAGTGAGTCTCCATCCAAGGCAGTTGGAGCGGTTTGTTTTTGTTTGCTTATTTGATTGGAGTGCACAGCGTACCAGATCTGTGAGAGACTGGGTCTTGTATCTGCAGCCGCAAGCCAAATACAGTTATACTAACTTTTACTGGCACATAGGGATAACATACCAGAATTTTAATATCATAATGTAGGATGCGGGTTAGTTGCCATTCGTTGCTCCTGCAATTCAAATTTTATGAATTTCAAGCCATTAAAGAGTTGGCTTTGTTAAATCAATAAAACTAATTTTATGACACTTGTATTTTATTTATAAACCATAAAATAAAATAATTGAAATAGAAAAATACAAATAATTATTCATCTTAAAACTAATGTTTTAATAAGCAATGTTAATCTATAAAGTATTTCTACATCTATTTCTGTATTAACACTGGTGCCATAAATTATAATCGTAAGCTTGTAGCACTAGAAATTTCAATAAATATAATAATTTTAATAAAAAAAAAGTAATAAAATCAATTGTAGTTCCTTAAATAAAGCTTTATTCTTTTGGTTTTTCATTGCCTAATTCAGTTCTGTGTAAAAATTATCTAATTAAGAAGATTACATGATAATTTGTTTAGTAAAAACATTGCTAAAATATATTTAAAATATAATATATTGAATAATTTGATCGCAATTATTAACAAATTTACTACAATTGAAAATTGAATCAATTTTATATATTAAGTGAATAAATCGGTTTTTTAATTAAGTTAAATTTATGTTTCTTTGATAATTAACATTTTATTTTATCCAACTAAATTTAGCTTATAGATAATTTAGCACAGATAAATTTACGAAAAGAATGAAATATTTAAAATATATTGAAAATATAATGTCACACAATTCCTATAATTTTGAAAGTTTTAAAAGCATGAAATTTGATTTAAAAAGTTCGCCAAGCCCACAGCTATAGTTTTAAAAGCACCTGTATGTTTTTCCATTAAGTAATTATTATGTAACATCGGAAGCGTACTACCCACAAATTTTTCTAGTGGTACCATCAAGATTCAATTATTCCAAAATTAAATGCAACTCTCGACAATTGCATCATTTTCAGGATAATTGAATAACTTTACCATGGTAACTTTTGTCAAAAAGTTGGAAACCAAATGGGGGCATCATGGAGGCAGGAAGTCAAACGAGGCAGGCCAAATGGGTGGATCAAGTGAATGAGTGAGCGACATGTAAACCGCACGCGCCAGCCTGTCTTAAAAGCATATTGATGTTGCGAATGCCACAAGCATTTGGCAGGTGGGCGGACACGTGCAGCTGTGCACTAATTGAATAGGATGGCGAAAGTCCATTTCAAAGAGAAGCGCGACGAAGCATGAGGTGATGCAAATACCGATGATGCGGTTACTTTCTGGCATTGCAATTAAAAGTTAAATATTGCATCACAACCAAACAGTTGCCAATTTGCCTAAGGAATTTGCATTAACAGTTCCAATTTTAAACCTTTTACTGCGTTAAAATGGCAATTAGATCTGCGGTTGACTTGTGGTTAAATTTCTGAGCTACCATTAAGGCAATAAGTACTATATTTACGGTCAACTGCAGTTGTCTTGCCTGATTTCAAAGTTTTCGTTGTCTACCCTCAGGCGGTCTGAATGCAATTTTGTTAAAGTCCAGTGAGTTTCGTCGGTTGAAATGGCTTTGGGATTAACTGTGTGTGTTTGTGCCTGTTGACCATTTGTGGTTAACTTTTGTCATCCATTTGGCCTCAGCACATTGCCAGGCATCGGCTTATTTCACTTTTGCTGTCGTTCTTACAACTGAATGACTTTGTCCTGCCATTGCAAGTAGATTATGATGTTGACGTGGACATCGTTGTTGATTTTATTCTTGCCTTGACATTTCAACTTGAGTTCAGGCATTTTGTCAGCTATGATATTGTCATTTAGCACTTGAATTGACGTGGATAAATTGCACTCAGATATTAAGGTATGAGACTTTGAAATTTATAAACGAATACTTATGTAAATACTCGTAACAATGTTATGCATTTAGAACCTGAGCAAAAATTGGAAGTTCTCGAAAATTTTGATAATAATTCTATGGAAATTATGCAAATTGAATTTAAATTTAATTATTTAAGGGTACAGGTAGAAGTTTCCCAACATAATTAACTCGAATAAAGTTAACTGAGACAACATGCAACTATGCAGCCAATCAAGGATATGACTGAAGGACATATACGCCACAAATTAGGCAATACGACTAGCAAATCATAACCTTAATAAGTAGTTAGTTCTACAGTATGTTGTGGTTACAAGGTCGAATATTAATTATGTCTGCATGTACATCGTTCTGTGTATTAGTTTCTGTGAGGGGGCAAGAGACTACCAAAGGTTAAGGGCTTGGCGCATTGTTTTGCACATTCATTTGAAGGTGTGTCGGTTGTGGCTGTCTGTATATTTCCATTAGCATGAAAATTATTTGCATGTTAATGAGGCCATAGAAACTAATAGAGCCCTCTTTGATTACACAACTAATAAGCATGCGCTTCGCCTCGCGGCTTCTAAATTCCCTATTTACATTAAATACAAAGAAATGTTTTATCTTTGGAACTTTTTTACGAAAATATTACTGTCTTAAATTGAACTCTTAAATAATACAATAAATTTAGAATAAACAATTTAAATATGTATAGTTATTCATGTCTATTTATGGTATTTATTGCATCGTACAAAATTAAAATGACAAATAAGTTAAAATAAAATATAGCTTTTAAGTAGCTCTTTAATTAGTCCAAATGTGAATAGCAATACAAATAATGGATAATTAGGAAGCATATTAAAGCAGAATTGTAAGGCCCTGATAGTTTTATTGTATTTTGTTTCATTAATATATCTTCCGTAGTTTATTTAAATAAAAATTCATCTAAGTCGATATATGAACTGCATACAATCTATATATGTTTTATTTTAGGTAATACAAATAACCTATATTTATAGGGATTCGTTATAGCATAGTATATATTCAATAAATTAGTAACTTTCATATTATATGTTTATCGAATAAAAAACTCTCAAGATCTGAATGAGAAACTGTAAGAGGCAGAAGAATGTTTAGAAATAAAATAAAACTAATATCATTAAATTGATAACAATTTTCTTTATCAGATTATCACACCAACCCGTTCTCTGGTGCTGTGTGCCGACTCCAGACGCGACATGGACGATTGGCTAGGATCCCTGAAAATGGCAACTGCACCGCAGCGTCCACGTGGGGATAGCTTTCTGATTGATCAACATGATATATTATCCAATCACCATCATTGGTATGCGACCTCGCATGCGCGTCCCACATACTGCAATGTTTGCCGGGATGCCCTCTCCGGGGTCACATCACACGGACTCAGCTGCGAGGTGTGCAAGTGCAAGGTGCACAAGCGTTGTGCGGCCAAAGCCATTGCCAACTGCAAGTGGACAACGCTGGCCACCGTCGGCAAGGACATTATCGAGCAGCCGGATGGCAGCATAATCATGCCGCATCAATGGATGGAGGGTAATCTGCCCGTGTCCTCAATGTGCGCTGTGTGCAAGAAAACTTGCGGTTCAGTGCTGCGATTGCAGGATTGGCGCTGTCTTTGGTGCCGGGATACAGTGCATGTGGCATGTCGCCCACAAATGGCAATTGCCTGTCCCATTGGACCCGCCAAGTTGTCCGTGGTGCCGCCGACAAGCGTACACTCGATCAGCACTGATGATGCCTGGGATGTGGCAAGTCCGAAGGGTAACTTCTCGCCACTGCTCGTCTTTGTGAACTCCAAGTCGGGCGATAACCAGGGCGTCAAGTTCTTGCGACGCTTCAAGCAACTGTTGAATCCAGCACAGGTCTTTGATCTGATCTCGACGGGTCCAAGCCTAGGATTGCGTCTCTTTCGCCACTTTGAAATGTTTCGCATACTAGTGTGCTCTGGCGATGGATCCGTAGGCTGGGTGCTCAGTGAAATTGATCGATTTAACATGCATGTAAGTAGACTATGATCCAACATTCAATACCCTCCATTCTATTTAATCTTATGTCAAACAGAAACAATGCCAAGTGGCTGTTATGCCATTGGGAACTGGAAATGATCTGGCTAGAGTTTTGGGCTGGGGCTCCAGCTGTGATGATGACACTCATTTGCCACAAATTCTGGAGCGCTATGAATCGGCCAGCACCAAAATGTTAGATCGCTGGAGCATCATGGTCTTTGAAAAGGCCATCAGTGTACCCAAAATACCAAAGATGTCCATTACCACCGAACAGGAAGCGTTGCTGACGGGCATAGTTACCACAGCCAATCACCATCTGCGCTTCATTGTTGAGACCAACGACACTCAAACTCTCATCACCTCCACACGCACCTTATGCGATACCGTTGACGATCTGGTGGCACGCATTTGTGAGCATCACAAAGATGATGAGCAGTTGATCCTCAAGTGTGACATCCTAAGGCAGAAGCTAAACATGCTCTTGGATGCATTGCAAGAGGAGGAGATGGGCGCACACAGTGGCGACGATTTGATTGCTACCATTCGCAGTCTTATTATTCGCGGTGTTCCCTCATCAGCAGCAGCTCGTCCATCATTCCTGTAAGTCAAGGATTAATTTGGAAATGCAAATCAATAGTTAATTAGATATTTATTAAAAGTTAAGCAGTACAAATCCCTAACCATTCAAAAGCAACGCAAACGCAACTTTTTGTTGAGAGAATTGATATAAATTTAACAAATTTGTTGAAATTTAAAATATACTTCTGATTTTTGTGTCTTCGAACATATGTCCGAGGAATAAAAACTCAGGTATTCCCTGAATTGTCACAAAAAAACTCGAGGAATTTGTGGTGTCAATAACTTCGATATACTTATAAGCAGGGATTAAAACCTTAACCGAAACCGTAACCTTTAAGCGGTGAAAACCGATTGAAATTTGTAACCGTAACTGAAACCGTAACCGAAAAAAATGTTTTCCGCTGTACCGAAACCCACAAACCGAAACTCTTTAAACCGAAATAACCGTTTAGTAACCGATTCATTTATAAAAATTAATTTCGGTTCTGGCCGTCGCAGGTACTGAGCGACTTTGATAATTTTGAACTGCCATAACTTGGTCAAAATCAATTTCCATGCGCAATGTAAATTTGAGCATGATTTTACCAATAAATTTGTTCTGCATTTTTCATTTTTTTTTATTGAATATTCGAAAATTTCGATATTTTTAGAGAAATGATAAGGGGTAACACTGTAAATATCCTAAAAATTTTAAAATTTTCGAATTTTTTAAATGAACAAAATTTAAATGTAGAACGAATTTAGAGGTAAAATCATGCTCAAATTTATGTTATGGCAGTTCGAAGTTATTAAAAATCAGTAAAATTAAAATAATCGAAATTATCAAAGGTCAAATTATAAAAAAATCGACAATACGCTGGACCATTCCAGTAACCAGATAACATTATTAAGTATTTTTTCATGTAAAGCAATGAATAACGCTTCTTATTTTGGTCAACGAAAATTTTTAATTTTTTTGTGAACCGAAACCATACCGGTATTTTTAAACCGAAACTTACAAAAAACCGATAACCGTTACGAAACCGATACTCCAAGATTTTGCATAACCGATAGCCTTAATTCGAGCATAACCGAAACCGTACCTGAAACCGATGTTCGTTTCGGTTTTAATCCCAGCTTATAAGTATAAATGCCGATACTAAAAAAAAAAAATTAACAGAAAATAATTTAACATAAAAATTCAAATAATTAAAAAATATACTTAATGCCTGTTTTTCATAGGACAGTTAAATATTCTCTGAAAAATGTCTTGCAGTTAGTTAACTTAAACCTTAACTTAACATTGAAAATATGGCCCTAAGACGGTTAAGAAAAAATATATATAACTTACGAGTAGGTCTAGATTCTAAAATAAATATAAATTAATTATAAATCAAAAATTAAACCTTAACTGGACTCACGGCACTTAGAGAGTTAGGAATAAATAGATAAAACTAACGAGTAGGTCTAGATTTTAAAATTAATATAAATTAATTTAATTAAATATCATTTTTATTTTCCTACTTATCAGCAATCCGAATATATCGATTGAAAAAAATGAAAAGGATAATATTAATTCAAAGGAACGACGCAACAGCCGTTCCCTGCGATCCAGCGAGAAGGAGGCACTGCAATCCAGGGCCAATAGCGTCAAGCGGGCAATTTACAATGTCGTCGAGCACTCGGAACCGGGACGTCCGAAACGCTATCAGCGCAAACTGTCGATAACACCCTTTGAGGCGCTGAAAATACCCGCCAACTCTGGCGAATCGACGCCATGCAGCTCGCCGTTGCCCATAATACCACCCATCAATATAATCTCACCGACAATGGAAACTTCACGTCTTACCTGCATCTCACCGCTGCCGGACACTCGTCGTGATTCAGTGGATGAGAACTTCTTCAACATCATCAACTTGCCGGCGCCACGTCAATTTGCTGACAGTCGCCGCAGTTCAGGTGTGCCGGAGGTCATACAGGAGATGGAGGAGGGCGCCAACGGGGAGACAATCTATCGAATAGGACGACTCTCGCTCAGTGGCGGCGCCAACATTGATGACGCTGGCAATCGTCTTTCACCCAGCAGCGATGCCGGAGATAATACACCCACCGAACGGAAGGTGGACTTTCTTCGAGTACCCATTGTTACTGGCGAGCCGATTGTGGACCCGCTATCCGACTACAGACCCATTGAGGTATTCGAACGCACTTACTATATGACACGTGAACTGGACAAGGACAAGGACAAAGATAAGGATAAGGAAAAGGAACGTAAAGCTGAGGGAGGCAGTGATGCAAGCAGCGTAATCGACTGCGAAAAGGAGGGCATCAATTTTACCGAAAAGTTTGAGACCTTGCAGCCACAAAACGCCCTGGTACACACATGTAACCTGCAGGTACCCGGCACTGTCGTAACCCCCAACTCCCAAAATGTTTACACAAGCGCTAGCATCACAATCATTGATACCGATGCCCAGACAAACACTGTACGTGTGCCACTGGGATACATTAACACATTAAATTCGAATCTCATATTAAAGTTTCATTCACTCATGCAGGAACAATCTTCATCGGAGGAGCTGGGCGGCGAGGCGAGCGATGTACTCTCGGCTATAAGCAATGAGGAATGTAGCGTGGCCTCCGAAATATTCGATAAGCCCGAGTCTGGTCAAACACTTGGCGATATTATACAGGTAACTTGTCTGAAATTAACCAATTAATTGTTTAAAATATAATACATATTTATAATTATTTATTTATTTTTTTCCTTATAAATTATCGCACTATTCACTACGTTAAATTATATAATTTTAAGGTAGTTCCGAAGAAAACATTAAAAGATGAAAGTTATATATGTAGTTTCATAATTATTTTTATTATATATAATTATTTATTCATAATTCAATAAATATTTGTTAATTAATTCAGTTGATTAATCTAATTGATTATGTAAATCTGTTTTTACAATTTCAAAATTCTGATAAAATTTTAATTAAAAAGTTACAAAATCCACGCAATTATTTGCTAAATAAAGAACATACAATCAGGCCAATCTCTGTGAGAATCTCGTAGCTCTTCATTCGAAAATTTTATGCTTAAACTTTAAAATAAAAATATAAATAAGATTTTTTTTAATTCGATGCTATATTTATAAGGAATTAAATTTATAAATAAAAATGCGCGTTTCGATAATTACAAATGGAAAATAAACATTGGTGTAATCCATGTTTCTGAAGCAAACTTCCATCAGATTGATCGACTTTTTCTATTAAAACTGGATTTCATAACTGCAATGTTCGGTCTCCACTTAATTTCTTTACAGAATCTCGATGCCAGCAACTTTACGCATATTGATTCACCTGAAACCAGCGATGAGACAGAGGCTATGCCTGGCGAGAGTCTCATGGATGACATCAGCTCAGTACTGGGCCATGATATAACCAATGCTCTGCAGGACAACACAATTACGGAAGACACCACCACACTCTGTTCCGAGCACGCTGGACCCCCAAAACCGCCACGTAAAAAATCGATGAGCGCCTTGACTCAATTGAAGGCTCATCCAATTCGGCGAAACTCCTCGCCACCAAGAATAGCCAGGTTGGCACGCATGGACAGCGATGATAATCCGCAACAGTTTGGATTTGAGAACATTGTTTTTGAAATTGACAATCGCTGCGATGACCAAAAGATTCGGGAGCCACCGCGTTTCTGTAGCCTGGCGCAGTTCGTGGAAGGTAACGATATAGCACGTCAGAGTTTCAAGGTATGTGATAGTGTTAGATTGGTAATATTTAAGTAGATAAATTGTATATACGCATATATAGTGTAATAGCTATGTTATGTTATCGGAAGTGCTCAGACGAGGCCACTTATGGTAATATATTTGTTGCTCTCCGTTTGCTTCTTTCTTCACCTTATCTTTTCGTGTATAATTACAAACTGAATATGTTAACTTGCTTGCCTAAATCCAAACAATTAACAAATCAATTGACCAACTAACTAACTAACTAACTAACCAAACCAAACCAAAACAAACCAAACAACCAAACAAACAATATCAATCAATTATCCTGCTCCTGTCGACTCTCTGTCTAACTCGAAAAATGAAGCGTCCCAAAAAGCGCATCTCACTCAAGAAACTGAAATCAACTACAACAATCGTATCTCAACAGCAGCTAATGCTCGATAGCAATAGCAACAACAATGACAACGACAACGACAACATCAGCAACAACGATGGCAATACTAATGAAGAGCTAAACACGCCCACAAATTCAAATATATCAAGGGCGTATCCAAATTTGACAATGACTTCGACTAGTGATGATCTGGATGAACTGTCAACTCAAACGGCAATTAAAATAGAAATACACGATGCAGAAACGACAATTGCATCAACAACAACAGCAACAACAACATCAGCAACGAAACCACTTGAATCGGCAATGACCTCATCGACATCGCCCACGAAGAAATCGGGCCATGGACAAGATGTAAAGCGCATTACTTTTGATGAGTCGTGTAAGAAAGAATCCTTTGATGATGTAAATCCCAAATATCCACAGATAAGTGTTGTTGTAAGACCACCAACACCATTGCGCGGTGACTCCGTCAAACCCACAATGTCGTCATCATCCATCCTGGCGACGCCGTCGGGTCTGCTCAGTGTGCGATCATTGAACTCCTCTGAGATCCGGCGTCATTCTAGTCATGCACCCAGCCTATCAGTCCGCGAATTTGACAAGGATAAAGATCGACGCCATTCCGGTTTCAATCCAAATTACTTAGCATTGGATCCGGAGCACGCGCGATTCCTCAGCAGCTCACCAGCGGCTAGTCGTAGAATTAGCTGTGGCAGTCTCTTCAAGGTAAGTCCTGCTGATCAGTTCCCCCATATTACATACATATATGATATATGTTGGCACTGCATCGGCAAGTGAATAAATGTGTCAGCCGCAATGAGCAATGAGTATCCAGATTCCAATCAGATTACACACAAATGCGATTTTAGGTAATTGTTTTCATTTTCCAAATAAAATACATAATTAGTTATCGCGAATTTATATTGATTCGGAATACCCTCGAACAGCTGCAAATTTTAGTTTCGACTTACACAAATCTTATTTAAATTATTTAACTCTTTGTGCGATTCACATGGAATAAAATTTAATTTGCATCTGAGTTTTCTCTTATTCGATATATTGTTGCTCTGAATAATAATCTCAAATATTCAAATATATTATATTAAAAAAAATTTTATATTTCGACTAAATAATTTTTAACGAATTTTTTAACACTGATTTTAAAAATCAGGGACCCTTTGATCATTCTAATTGAAATACCATGTGAATTAAACAAGTTTCAAAGTTTTCATAGCGTCTTTATTATAATTTGCCATATCTTATATATATTTAATTGAGAACGTTGCATTTAAGTTAAAAACCAAATTATAAGATCACAACAAAATTAGCAATTTAATACAAAAAAGACAACAAATATATATGGTAAACATATATCTTTATATATACTTATATATAAATACAAAAATATGTTTTACAAAGCACAATCAATTGGTACGTATTTCAAAATTATGTCAACTACTTGTATGAATTTCATTTATAATTTTCAGACTTATAGCCACTATTTTTCTTACCACAACACATACACAGACACACATAAATTAATATGCTTAACACATAATAATTAATCATCTAATTTATACTATACTAATCACATAGAATTAAATGAACACATAGTACACATAATGATACGTTACACGATATTTTTATTTAAATGCCGCGACATTACTCAATGCATTTTCTTAGAAGAGAAACCAAAAAAGTAATAGTAAACGCACCTATGGAGTATTCAGTGTGCGTTTCTTTGTGGTTGCCGAACCAGATATTCGCCTGGCGACCTTGGCGCTTATTAGGCCGCTAATACCGCTGGTAAGCCCATAACCAGAGGTCGGGTCTCCTCCTTCGTTCCTACGTTCCTGCGTTCGTTCGATGTGTGTATATCCCCAGCAAATGTCTTATGCAATATAATCTACTCGTACTTCCTCTGTATAAAGTACCAGTTGGCGTGTCTGGTTTCTGCCTCCAATTTCAGCACCCGCGTCAGTTCCGTTTATTTGATTTGAATTGAGTTTTCACACGTGTTGTCGTCGTTTTAAGTAGTATTGCATAATACCCATAAATAACACTAAACAATTTCCGTAAACAACAGCTAAAAACATATAGCTACTGCTTTCTTCTAACTTATGGTTTTTTATTTTTAAGTAGTGCGCTATTTCTAATGATCTCAAAAACTAACTGCTCTTCACTTGTAAACCCTGCGTACGTTGTTAGACAACACTGTCACACACACACACACACACACACGCACACCCACACGCACTCCCACACTTACACCCACACTTATATACTTGAACACTCTTACACTTACTCTCACTCACACATCCACATGTTTCTTTGTATCGTAGTTAGTGCTGACTTTCCAGTTGCTCTTTGACACAAACTACTCGTTGATCCTAGCTCCATCTAATCGATCCTTCTTTCTTACAGCCGAACGAAGCTTTGCCAAATCTTCAGACGCTCAAAGGCTCCAAGTCGAGTCTCTTTATGGGCTCCACACTGTTCGGATTGGAGCATTTTAACGCTGGAGATAAAGAGGAGAAGACGGGCAAAGATAGGGAAAAGACCCCAATAGAGGAAACCAGTCGCAAGCTACCCATTATAAATCCTATAGTACGCTTGCCCAATTGGCCAAGTAAGTAGAACAAGTTTTTAATTCTCAGGTTGCATGATAACTTTTAGCTATCTTCTGAATAATGAGACTCAGAATTAATGTTTGATACAGTTACACCCATATGTAACAGGTAGGAAGAGATGTGACAGTCCCTATAATGTATATATATATATATATAGGTATATATATATATAAATAATCTCGATCAGCATCAACAGTCGAATCGATCTCGCCATATTCCTCTGTCCGTCTGTATGAACAACTTGATCTTGGAGTCTGTAAGAGCTAAAACCACCAAATTTAGCAGAGAGACTGCTATTAAGTTCACGCTCTTTATAATAGTGAGCTTCCCAAAATATTATTATTAATCATCTTACTAAATCATTTAAAGAGCTTATATACATATGTAAATCTCGCAATGGCTGTTTTAAGTTTTTTAACCAATCTAAGGGCCTATAAGTATGCAGTAATGTTTATACTGTTGAAGTCTAAAATTCATATATCAAAATATAACATTAATTTAATTATAAGTTTATTATTTCTTTATCATATACATATGCATAGAATTATGTATTTTAAATTTTTGTAGGAATCTAAAAGCGTATTTATCATGATTGATGTGTTTTCTTTGCATCATGATTAGCTTATTGATGTTGCAAAACAAATTGAGTGAAATAATCGTTATAATACACACATTTGTGAAATGTGCAGTCTTTATGCTCATCATAACAAAATAAATTCTGATTGAATTGATTAAATAAGTAACAGAAGTATAATTCTAAAAGGATATTTCACAAGATGGGAGTTTATGATAAATTTTATGTTTTTGTCCATAGTGAAACTATCAAAATGCAGATATTTAAATTAAGTATTTCACATTCACTTTCAGATCTGGCAAATGGCTCTGGCTTCATATCCAAATGTCTGCTGGCCAACGCGGATACATTGTGTGCCGCTGTTAGCCCACTTATGGATCCGGATGAAACTCTGCTGGCCGGTTACCATGAGAAGTGTGTCATGAACAATTATTTTGGCATTGGCATAGATGCCAAAATTTCACTGGACTTTCACAATAAACGCGAGGAACATCCGGAGAAATGTCGCTCGAGGGCCCGCAACTATATGTGGTATGGCGTGCTCGGCTCTAAGCAATTGTTGCAGAAGACCTGCAAGAATTTGGAGCAACGAGTGCAACTGGAGTGCGATGGGCAGCGTATACCATTGCCAGAGCTACAGGGTATTGTCATTCTCAATATACCGAGCTTCATGGGCGGCACCAACTTCTGGGGCAGCAGCACCAAAAAGGATGATATCTTTTTGCCGCCCAGTTTCGATGATCGTGTGCTGGAAGTAGTCGCCGTATTTGGATCGGTGCAAATGGCAGCCTCACGTTTAATAAATCTACAACATCATCGTATTGCACAGTGTCAAAGTGTGCAGATAAATATCTTGGGCGATGAGGAAATACCCATTCAGGTGGATGGCGAAGCTTGGCTGCAACCACCGGGCATGATACGAATTCTACACAAGAATCGCGTACAGATGCTGTGCCGTAATCGGAGCTTGGAGGTCTCCCTTAAGAGCTGGCAGGAGAAACAGCGCCAGCATAGCATTTCCATACAGCGTGACGCCTCATCGACGGCATCCGAACATGCTATATCCACGGATGAGGTTATTTCAGAGCGCGAGTGCTATGTACTCCTCAATTTTATTGAGGCGGTCAGTTCGCTTGTTAAATGGGTCAAATTCCTGATCATTTCCCATCCGGCACTGCAGCATGATCTCTATGAGGTAGCCTGTCGGGCCAGTGAGGCACTGGAGTCAATACATCCGCAGGGCAAACTCCTTGAGGGTCCTTCTTTGCGCACCAAATTGGTGGAGGTAATTGATTCATCTCGCCAATTGTACGATGATGCATGTACTTTATTGCGTGATCGTGGACATAGCCTAATATTACGCGAAGATCTGGAGACGAAATTGAGCGCAGCATTGGCTAATATGGAAATGGAGCTGAAGAAGTGCTCGGTACAGAAGTGCATCGATGGCAAACTACGCGCCTACTTCAATGTGCTGGCACCTAACGAAGAGGTAGATTTAAACTGATTGTAACTTTATGTTGTTTTCTAAATAAATTCCTTGTGCTCCACAGTCTGACGGTCGCCGTAAGTCACGTGCATTTTGGGGACGTCTGCGATCCGGATCAACAGCTGGTCAGCAACAATTCAAGTCACCTCTCACCAATACTCGTGAAGCAGCCAATAACTGGAGCGTCAATGAGGTGGTCACATGGCTGGAGACAATGCAACTATCGGAATATGTCGATAGCTTTCTTAAAAACGATATACGTGGCAAGGAGCTACTTACATTGGGTCGACGTGACCTTAAGGACTTGGGTGTAGTCAAAGTGGGTCATGTAAAACGCATATTGCAAGCTATCAAAGATCTATGCGAGAATTAAGTAAAACAGCATGGTTCCTGTTGTGTCTCTTCTGCAGAAAGGTAAGATGGGGACACAACAAAATTAACAATCAGCTAGTACAAAATTCAGTCTTCAAAGTGTACTCAAAGAGTTGAGTTTATGTTTAGACAATGTTATGGGTATGTGGCTGTTAAGTAAGATAAGCGAGCTGTAAGAATGTTAATTTAGATGGGATAAATGCATATAACAATCACTATTTATAGATTAGCTTAGCTAAAAAGATCAATGAATTCCAACTGGATTTTGAAAAGAAAGAATGAAATTAAGACGCTTAGCCGTAGAAGAGACTAAAAAATAACAAATATTATCGATATGTATATGTATAACAAAAATTGAAAAAAAAAATGAAAAAAATCGAAAATACCCTTATACATATTTAGCAATAACTGATGTATTTTTTCAGCAATAAGGTATATTCGATGGTTTGATGGGACTTGTTATTTGCAGTTTTAGACATGTAAGAACACAAAAAAAACGCAACTGAATTTCAATTTTGGATTTATGTACTTATATATATATATATATATAGATATATATATATATCAAATGCAAAATTATTTAATTGGCAGTTATACGAATTTAAACGTAGCGACACATGCAAAAATAAACCAAACGAAAATAAAAAGAAAAATAATAATCTTATATATAAAACATATATTAAATTTTTATTTTACGCCTAAAGACGCCCCAATTTCAACAAGTATTTAATTTATTTTTGCCTCTCCGTGTCCCTCACCCGATATAAATCAATTCAGATACTACAACACTCGAAGATTATTCTAAATTTATAAGCAATTTCAATTTTACAATTGTAAAACCTATAAGACAAGAATCTATATAATTAAAATCCAAAAAAAAAATCCTTTACATATTATTAAGTATAGAATTTCAAGAACTAAATTTAAATGTTTACCCCTATAACGTTAAATCGTAACTATGCAAATATTTTAAGTATATACACATAAATATATATATACGTATATATTTACTTCTAATGGAAACAAAGAAAAGTCTGTTAAACGTGTCATTTTTTGTGGTAACCAAAAAGCAACTCTTAACTCGTTTATTTAAATTAATGTAGCAATTAAGTCCATCGTGGTTTTTTCGATATAAGTTTACATTTTAAGCAAAGCGACGTCTTGGTGCGGGGCGCCGATGCCCTATTAAATTGGTACTACAACAAATCTTAGCTAGCATGGAGCACAGTGTGTTGTGTTTCAGACCTTTTGGTATACCTTTTAATTGTTTACTTAAGCAGAACAATTTTTGTCTTAGCTGTTAACGATTAAGAAATTGTGCTAAATTTTTATAGTTACCTATTTTCAATTAGCAAATGTATATACGTACCTACACTCATACATATGTACATACATATGTAGCTGCATATAAATATGTGTGTTTTGTTGTGTAAATTCAATAGCCATACAAACGTATTTACATACGTTGCACATTGCTTTCAAATGATTGCTCAAGCTGTCTCCAATTGAGTGAGTGTTTGGAAATGTATGGCAAAATTTCGAACAACAAATCTCTTGAGCGACGTCTATATATTATATTTTTTGATATATAAGTATAAATGAGCCCAGACCAACTCGATTGATTTGTTGTATAAGTACACCCAATAATTTGATTCTCTGTGTAGCACCCCGATAATCTACCACTTACTCAAGTTTGACACATATTTGTGAAACTGTTTACGCTTATAATTAAAAAATTACTTCAAATGTATAAAAAAAAAAACAAAAGTCATACAAATAAATAATAATTATAATTATTTAAACTGCATTAATAATTACAATCAAATTAAGAACATTATTTACTCCAAAATATTTAAACATTTTTTCGATAATTATATTTTCGAGAAACCTTTAATCAAATTGCAAATAAAATGTATTTAAGTTATCGTTTCATATTCAGTTTAGTATAATAGTAGCATCAAAAGTGTTAACTATTTTATATATATCTTCATTTCAATGGACATTCCAATAAACAAAATTAACCTAATGCATTTTAATTTTGGTCTAACAACACTGTGATAACAGCTTTCTAAAAACTCCCAAAAACTATATTTAAAGTTTATAAAGAAATTTTAAAATTTAAAAAAAATTAATAATTTGTAACCTATTTGAAAGAAACATTTAAAATAACAAACAAAAATAAAGTCAACTAAATAATTTCTATCTTAAAGTGCAGTTAATCTCTTGTTGACAACAAAAATGTAAATAAATAACTTTATTTGCAATAGACAAATCACAGACTATCTCCCAGATATTTTTATAAACTTGACCCTAAAATAATTGCAAACCACTCATCTACAGATCAACTAAAATAAATAAATTATGATAATAGTAACTGGCACAATCGAAAATATTTATCCACACATAATACGAAATTTATAATAGACAACCTTCTCTCGATGAACTTTATAATAATAGAAAATTAAATAAAAACAAAACACAAAACAAAACAAAAGTTTATTGTCTAGAGTTTTTATTAATGATTTTTGTCAAAATACGTAAGTAAAAATTTTCCCTGACTTTTGTAAGAAGTTAAAAGCAAGGATAGATTGTTTAAAACGTTTATATGCATTTTCATTTATTTGATTCATACAATTGTTTTTATTGGATTTTTTTAACCATCAGTTGTTTTGTTTTAGTTTTATAAGATTCTGTTACACATTCTGTAGGTATTCATTTTTTAGGTTGGTACATAGGGATTAAATGTCCTTTTATAATTTTTTTCTTTTGCATTTCCAAGGCTATTTGGTGTGCCTTCGGTTTTTTTTTTTTGTTTATGACAATTGGGCAAAATTATCGATTAGATTTAAAGTTGTTTTCATTAGATATTTATTGAGTTTTTTCTGGTGTTGTATATTTTAAAATGCGGGCTCTTTTTGAGGCGTGAAAGTTAATTTTTAAAATGTACCATTCGATATTCAAACAAAATATGCAAATTTTTCAATTTAAAGTTATATTATCGGTCATGTATTTGCCCATCTATTCTTGAACCCCGTTTAGATCGCACTGTATGTGGTATAATTATTTAATTTATTTGTATACATTTCATTTTTGTAAACAAGCTAGAATATATATCAAGTTTGTTCTTAAGTAGATTTATATTAAAGTTGCCTAAGATTTGTTAAGTACGATAGTTAAAAACTAAATGAGTATAAATGTTTGCCATTCTGTAATATCAAATTGTAACTGGAAATTGATATTTGTGTGTCTGTAAATGTCAGCGTGTGTGTGTGCTTTATCTGTTGGGTTCTATTATATTTCACCAAAGCTATATTAAGCTATTCTTTCTGTAAAATCGTCTCTAACTAATGCATGTTTTAGTAGGGTTTCTTGAATACACATAGGTAAGTATATGAAATCTCATTGCGCATAATAAACAAATTTATTGAATTTTATGATTAAGGGCATTGGATAACAAGGATTTTAACTGGATATCAACTCAACATTTCCAACTAACAGACAAGCCCAACTATGAAAAATATATAAAAATACATATTTTAACTGTTTAATAAATACCACTGAAGCTTTCTTTGTCTTTTTCTTTTTCTTTTTTTTATATTTGTTTTTGTATTTTTATGTTTTTAATTTGTATATAAATATTTATATGCAAGAAGCAACAATTAAGCTCAATACTGAAGTTAATCACAAAAATATTGGTAGTGAAATTTTAACTTCAGTTATTATTTTAACTCTACATATTAGGAATTAAGTTTTATGAATTGAAAATAATGATAGTAACTTAAAGTTTGAACTTAAAATTCGCTTGTAAATTGATTGCAAATTATTATAATTGTATATACTCGTAATTCAAATATAATTTGTTTGTACTTAGAAATATTTTATAAACACGACGTTCACACACGTTAAGCAAATAACTTCTGAAGTCGTTCAACTTCTTTGTGGTGCTGTGTTAAGCATTTTAGATCTTTAATATCAGTTGCAAACAGCGCAATTCAATATTCTAAAATTGTTTTGAGAGTTCTTTGTTATAGGTCTATTACATAATACATATACTTGAAATGTATGTCGCAAACTAGTTTCACAGTTCCTTTAAGCTGACACTCGCAAATTATACTCCTTCGAGTGTTAACATATTTTCTCAGCATTTCGCATTTTGTGTCTGTCTGTCTGTCTGTGTGTGTGTGTGTTAGTAAGTTTCTGTGTGAGTGTGTATTTTTTATAACCATCATTGCCAAAATGTTCTTAAAATATCGTTAATATAGTTTTTGTTGTATTTGTAGTTCATGTGCAAAATCTATTTTCAAATTGTGTTTTTTACCGGATCAGCGTATTAGGCTTTAATCACCTTATGCATTACCCAATATACTCAGCGTATTGCCATTGGATTTCCTGTGTTTACTCTTTTTTCTTTTAATGAAAATTACAAAAATTTGAGGTTTTTTCCTAAAACACTTTTTATGTTATTCTCTTTTTTTGGACGGGTCTCTGCGGTGATGTTGTCCTTTCATTTGTTATATTCCTTATATTTTCTGTTTTGTGTGTGACTCATTTGGTTGGTTTTTTTAATGACTTGAAAATATTGAAAAGTTTGTTATTATTGGAGCAGCTTATGTATGTCATTTTTGAAAAATTCTTGTTATTTCTTGGGACTAGGCAGTGAAAGTAAGTGTTTTACATAGTTTTTCCCATACCCTTGCAGAAGGTATTAGAATTTTTCCAAGAAATTTAAACGCATTCAAAAAACTATTTCAAATTTTATAATTTATTCAGAGCTAGCATCCTGTCTGATGTTTCTCTTTAGATAGATATTGAGTTTAAAACAAGGAATATTATTGAAACTCTCAGCAAGGGTATGAAATCTTCGGCATACCGAAATGATTTCCATGATTTCTTGGTTATAGGCAACTTTAGATGCACGTGCAGTGCTAGAAATACGATTTTGAGTTTCTTGCGTTAATTATTTGAGTTGATTTACTAACAATCGTTTAAAAAAACTTAAATGGAGTTAGTATGTTGAGCCAAGTTAATTTCGAAAATAAAATACATTGTAATTTTGATCTTGTCAAGTAGATTTGTTGGGCTTTACAGGTTCTAAGACTGCCCGTTCTTTAATGTTAAGCATAGCCAAAGAGGAGCATAGTTAAGGGGTTTTGTGATGTACGAAGGTATAGAGTATGTGGATTGAATGCTTTAGGCGGCATTACGTGTCACCAGTTACGAGTATTGCTCATTGGTTAATTGAATTTATAATTGTATGTTACTTTTTGTAGTTTTAATTATTTTCATTTTTCCAAATACATTTTGCACTTGAAACATGATTAAGAAGATTAAACACTCTCCTCCTTGGTGGCATTGCTGGTGCTGCCCCAAAAGCGATCGAATCTGTCACGAGCCTTCTCCAGCACATCGGCGGCTGTCGATCGAGCCGTGGATGCAGTCGCTGTCGATGATGATGATGACATGGCCAGCTCCGGCTTGTTGGCATCACAGCGCACAGCGCCGCCTGGTTGTTGTGTTGGCGTCAATGTTTTGCCATAGGCAGCGGCGCTTGTGGTTGGGCTGCTGGACTTCCAGGCTGTGTGTGGTACATTGGATGGCAGTGAAGGGGGGAAATAGTTTTGGAAATAGTGTTTTGTTATGTTACGTAAGGATCTACGTTTTGATACGCTATGTGGAATTGGCATTTTAGCTTTATGCATTTGACATTTTTTTTTTCTCTATGTTTATTTTTTTTTTGTTAATCAGCGAAATTTTTAGCTTAATACTGAGAGAGGGGAAAGTTTTGCATTATATTTACGCTTATTGAGATTGGCATTGGCTGGTGTTGCGATTTTTGAAGTTTGCTTAACGATGATTTGATTTTGGTTGGATTTGGATGATGGTTGTGAGTAGCGATACATACATATACATATACAGATACATATATTTAAATACGAGTTAATATATAAATATTTGTAAAAGCGATATTTTCTTTTGTTTTTCTTTTTTTTTTATTATTATTATTATGTGTGTGTCTGTTTGTTTGTTTGTTTGTGTTTTACTTTTCTTATGTCGATTGTTTTTATTGGTTGAATATTTCTTTTGTTTTTGCTTTGCTTTTATGGAAGTTGCGTTTATTGAAGCGTGCTTAAAGGCTTACCGTCCATTTTAGCCTGTTCGGTTAGTTGTGGCGGTGCCGATTGTGGTGGCGGTGGTGGCTTTTCCACCGGTGTCGACGCTTTTATCTCGCTTTGAGGTCGGCTGTAGTTCTCGCCTAAAAATATATGTTAATTTTAGTTGAATAATATACACGAATCTTGTCACCATTTCACACTTTACCCTCTTTGACATTCTGTGTGACCGTAAATGTCTTGCCAGTGTCCAAGGGCACCGTCCAGTTGACTGGATCGGGAGAGCGCATTATAATCTGCTCAGGCGACTTAACCCTTGTGGGCTCCGGTGGCGATTTTACCAATGGCTCATCGGGCACCTCGGGCACTGGCTGTGGACTGCAGCTGGAAATTGAAATTGCAGTCTCACGGCCATCTTCGGACTCGTCTGTTGGCGTTGAAAATAGTTACAAAAATATTAAAAATTTTTATTTGATTCATTAGTCTGGCAAATAGTCTTCATTAAAGGCACATTTTAAATGTTTGGTTTACATTTTATGCTGCTGCAGGTGTTCAGTTTTTATTTTTTATTTTTAAATTTATATTTTTAATTTTGTTTTTTATTTGTTAAAGCAAAGTTTGTGATCGAGTTTTTACTGGTTAGTATTTGTAACTTAAAATATAAATAGATATATTATTTTGTTTTCGGTTTTCTTAAACATAAAAGAAACTTAGTTTTAACTTAAACTTAATGAAACTTAGTAAAATAAAGCTTGTATTAAGCATAAGCTTCGAAGCAACCAAATTTGTTAGTAATAATTGAATTAAAATTATAAATATTTGCTTTTGATTTTCTTTTTGTTTTTATTATTTTTAAAGCGCACAACAGGAAAAGAGAGCATGCCACATTCAAGAGACATTTAACACAGGAAAGCAGCAGAAATTACATAGAAATACTTGTTTAATACATATATCTATAAAGAGCACACATAAAAAACGATGAGCAAAATATTGTTTTGAGGTGAAGAAGATGAGTTTTGTAATGTTTCAGTTTGGTTTGGTGGAAGCTTCTGAATGTATATAACAGGCAACGGCGACAGCTTGCAAAGATATCGAAATATTAAATATTCCATAAAGAGACCTCTCACAATTTTCTGTAATATTTCATAAATTTAATTCATCTGGAAACCTTTCAAATATTGAAATGTTCTCGTTAGTATTTAATATAAAATTAAACAAACAAAAAAAAAATGATTTTCTTTACAATAAGCAATTACCTAAAAATTGCATATTAAAACTAACTTATTTTAAATCAAATAAAACCAATATTGAATTTCTATCTTTGTTTATGTAGAGTGTTTGTTTGTAAGCAAATCTTTTTGTAGCGACACTTGACAGACTGGCTAATTTATAGTATGCTATAGACAGATAATTAGGATAGTGTCAGAACAGAATTAGGAAAAACAACTACAAATAATATGAGGCAGATAACTATACATTTGGGATTTATTTTGTCACACGGCTGAAATACAACATGTACAAACATTTATTACAACAACAACTAACATTAAGTAACACGCACGCTTTATGGTTAACAACTTTGTAACAAATACACTAATTTTGTGTTTATTTTTATAATTTTGAGGTTTTCTTGGGGATTATTGGTGGGACAACCCTGTGGAATAACGAGACACAAAACAATTTGAACAGAGTTCTAGGACTACACATGGGTTAAATGAATGCCAATCTGAAATATCAAATACTGTTTTTTACCAGCTAACTAACACATGATTCCACACGGTTGTAAAAAGATTGAACAAAAAATATTAGGTGGGTGCCATTTAAGTGATGCGCCCAATTTTAATTTCATTATGCCAATCAGTAAATAATAACTTGAATTTAATCACTCATCACTAGTTGTGTACAAACATTTTTGACAAGGTGTAAAATGATCAATTGTTAGTAATTTCTTATTAAATTCTTTTTTTGGTTTTTTGTTTTTGTTAACAAAAGTTGCAACACAAACAATTCGCGCATCAGATGTCATTTTACAGCATTTCCATTTGTTTTTTGTTTTTTTTTTTTTGGATTTATTTATTGGTGTATCAAATTGTTTTATTGAAGAGAATTTTGTTTTTTTTGTTCAAGTTTTCGGACAAACTCTACTCACTTTCAGCCAATTTTCTATCCTGACCTGGTACCGTAAGGCGTTTGATGTTGATGGTGGCAGGTCGGGTCGGGGCCGTGGATGATGTCGCTGATGGAACTGATGTCGATGCTGATGTTGTAGCCGTGTCTGATTTTGATGTTGTTGTTGTTGTTGTAGTTGCTGTTGCCGCTGTAGCTGCTTTTGTTGGGCTAGCAGCTTGTACTTGTTGTAGTTGCTGCTGCTGATTTTCTTGTTGTTGTTGCTGTTGATGTTGTAGCTGTTGTTGTTTCTGTTTGTTCTGTTGATGCTTCGCACTATTTGCACTACTACCACTACCGCTACCAGCACCAACATGACTACCAATACCAATGCAACTAATATTCGATCTATCTTTATCTTTCTTACGCATTTGCTGTTGCTTCGATTGCTGTTGCTGTTGTTGTTGTTGCTGCTGTTGTTGCGCTTGCGCTGATGATGATGATGATTTATTAATTTTGCTGCTGTTGTTGTTGTTGTATTTGTTGTTGTAGCTTTTGCATAGTGATATTTGTGATTGATTAGCATGATTAGCATTGGATTTTGCTGCTGTTCGGGCGACTGTTGCTGCTGTGGTTGCTGTTGCTGCTGTTGCTGCTGCTGCTGTTGGCGCTGCGGCTACTTTACCGTTAGGCGGTGGTAGGGAACTACTTTTAATGCGGGATTGGAATGTTGTGGATAGGGTGGCTATAAAAACGTAAGCAGTTTTTTTGGTATTTTGTTTTTGGTTTTCGGTTTTTTCGTCGGGTTTTATTTTTGTTGTCATTATTGTTTTTAGACCAAAAACAAAAGGCACATGAAAAAACAAATTAAACATGAAATTTTTAAATGTATATTCAGTTTTTTTTCAAATAACGGCGAATTAAGAATGCAACAGAAATCAAAGCAATAAAAATATAACAAAATAAAATTATATATTAAACAGTATCAAGAGAAATTAATTAAAAGACGCATTTCGAGCACTGCGTTATTTTAGGATCTGTTTGTTAAACTTGTTGAGTTACCAAAATTGGGTTAGTCTACTTAGTTATTAATAAATGCAGGCAACCAATGTGTTAACTTAAAGTATCTTAATTGAGTGTTCTTATGTGATGAAATATTATTCTTTTATTGATCCTTTCACATTTAACTAACTCTTGCTTGTCATTCAACCAGATTAAAAGATTGGCATCAATTGATGTTAATTTAAATATAAACTTTATATACTGAAATGAATATGTTTACATATAAGAATAAGTACATATGTGTATATTAAATTCAGTTTTGCTGCATAGTAAAATTAACTATAAATTTTATATATTAGATTTCTTTTCCTTCAGAGTATGTTTCCCTTCAATATGCCTGTTCTTAGAAACCGCATTAAGTTACAATGAAATTGAAATAAAAAATGTATAATGCATTAAAGTTCGTCACTATTCAATGTATTTTTATTGTTGACATCCTATTATTATAAGAGGCTTTTGATTTAGAAAATTGATTCTACATCAGTCAATATGTTCAATATATATTCAGCCTTTTTACGAGTTCCACTTACAAATAGATGCTAAATATTTATAACAGATTCTATGGGGAAAATCATAGTTAATCCTCTTTGATATACTATTAATTTCAAAGTGGATTTTATATTTTTTCTATTATCGTAAATAGGTAATTTTTAAATGTCTCTTTAGCAATTATATTTTTTATGTCGGTATGCCAAAAACTTCTGTCCGTTGTTAGTACACATAAAACATAGATATTATATTATTTAAACACGTTGAATCCAAATACATAAAAGCCCACAACAAGAACACATTGTTATGGCCACAGATTTTTGGCGAAGAACTTGAAAATAATAAGTATTTAGTTGGAAAATGAAATGGGTTAGAGGCACAATACACACACGCACACGCATCTTAATGGTTTTGTTAGATTTTTAAACACTGACTTTTGTTAGTACTTACAATTCTGTGTTAGTATTTAGTATAAATATTTTAGTTTACTATAAATATTAGTTTGTTGTATTTAGTTTGACTAGTATTTGTTCACTCAACATGCTATACTATTATAGAATGTTTAATCGAAAGTCCAATTAAACGCTTCATTACAAAACAGGTAACGAAATTCAATATGAAAATAATAATAGAATCAAATTAAAAAAAGGAAAGGCATGACCAGAGACTAAACTAACAATGATTTTGTATTTAATTTTGTTTTTTTTTTGTTAGATAGTTAATTAGTTTTGTTAGACACTTAACTAGATTTAAATTTTGAAGTATATTTCGAAAGGAACGTACAAATTTGTAGGTGTGATAAATACTAAAAATAGTTGATAATTAAAATATTGCAAATGAAACTAACAACAAAACTAGGCACTCGAATTAAATGCCAACCAAATTCAAAACGAATTAACTAATAATATTTATGCAAACTAGGAATAAATTATATTACTGTACACAAATTAAAGAAGGCAATGAACGGAATAACGTACGAAAGATTCGTGCGTTCGCATTGTACATAAATAGTATTTTTTTCTTTTTCTTTCTTCTTTGGTATTGCTTTTGATTTTTTTCTGTTTTTTCTTTTGTGGTGGGTCTGCGCAACTATAGCTACTTACATGGGCGTGGCTTACGTTCAGTTCCAGCCGATGTCGCAGAGGGCGCCGTCGGTGCCTTTTTACGGCTCGTAGGCGCTTGACTCGCCGAGCGTATCTGACGCTTGGGTGACTCATTCTCAGCGACGCCAGGACCAACAGATTGTGAGCGTGCTGAACACACGCAAGTGGAGGATGAAGAGATGTGGTTTGATTCGGTTTCGGTATCGGTATTATTTTTGGTTTATTGTTTTTTTTTTTTTATTCGATTTGAGTTGTCGTGGCGATTTTGAATGATGATAAGAGTACGAGTTGAATGTTTTAATTGAAATTCGCATTGGTAATCATTTCTTATGTGTGTGTATGAATGGGTGAAATATGTCTACTGGTGTTTATAACTGTTAAGTACTAAACAATGCATACTACAAAATATACATTTAACTGGATACTTAACTAATCCTAGCTATACTTTATAATCTCAGAGCATCCGCATTCACCTGTTCATTGTGAAGTTGCACAAAGCTAATATGTACAATTGCAATATGATAATGGTTTTCAGAAATCTTTTTAAATTAAGGTTTTCCCTGAAATTCTGCACAATTAAGTCTGCTATATACAGTCGCCTGAATTATAATCTGCTTGCAAAGTTGTATATAAGTATATAATATAACCATATGGTACTCCTTTGAGAAACACATATATTTATCAATTAAATATTTTTAAATGTTTATGTACTTTTCAAGTCGACATTCGCCTTTCTTACACTGAACGAAATATGTATTCTGTCAAGAATACTATTATTGATAAGCAATCATTTTATAATAGAAAATTACCTTATTAATTAAATACTCACTAAAACATACACTTCTTAAATGTAAAATATGTATGTACAGACAATCCGAACAAGAACATCTGCTTGAATAATTATACAAATTACAAACTCTTTCAAAAACGAAAGTAATTAAAAAAATAAATAAATGCAAGCTACATTTAAAGTTTGCACAAAAGTCTTATTATCGAAATAATTGCGTGGTGCACTTGAGAGAAGATTGAAAATTCTTTAAAAAAAAAAAAGACGTTTCCAACATTGAAAATTAAATGTTTAAAGCATTTTTTAAGCAAACTATTTTGTAAGCAAATAAATAAAAAACAAAAATCATTTGGAGAACAGGGCGTATACTTATTTCTTGTGGGCGTGTAAAATTGTGACCTGCATCGTTAAAAGTACTAGAAAGTGCTTTTTGTGTATCTATGTTTAATTATTGCTTAGAAATAAATTTCTGTTAATGTGTAACGTGTTGTAGACCTTGTTGCTACAGTCATAATTATAGATACTTAAGCGAAAGTTGGCAACTACTCACTTTTAAGAACCTTCTTGGGGCTACCCTTCTGAGGGCTGCCTTTTTGAGGCGATCCATGGCGAGAGAGGGCCGTCTTCTTGGGACTGCCACGTTGTGATTCGGATTCACGTTTAGTTATAGCAGGCATCAGTTTCTCCCGCGTTGGCGATGGCAACAGGGCACCCTCCTCAACATCTGCTGGATAAATTGATATAGGATTAGTAATACTTAAAACTTATGATATGAAAGCTTACCCGCACCCGTGGTGCGTTCCAAATGATGGCGTATATTGTTAAAACGTGCTGGCAGTGCTGAAATCTCATCCTTATTATCAATCAAATAGGCTTGGCCTGGAACTCGTGGCTTTTGTGACTGTGGCGTCTTCTCAAATGGCGTCGACTTTTTGTTATTCTCCTGCTCCTTCTCCTCCTTGGTGATGGGTCTGTATTGTTTTCAAATTATTTTAATATTTGTATTTTTATAGTTTATACTGTGACCTTACCTGTGCACCGTAGATGCTAATGACAGTGCCGAGAGCGAGCTGCGTTTTGAAACCTGATCCCACAAATCCCTTTGTTTCTTATACAATTCCGGATCGATTTCTACGCCCCAGCCGCGAGACTAAAAATTACCAAAGTATTCCTTTTTTATTATTATCTAGACCGGGATTTTTTGTTGAGCTAACCTTATATTCGCCAGCCTTCTTGCGCATCTCGACCATCTCCTTAAACCACAAATCCAAATTAGGTTTGGAGTGCGGCGGGGCCGTACCGTTCATGACCACCGCTGGACCATGACCCGGAGCATTTGCTGCTGCTGCCTGATGACTGAAATCATCCTTGACGGTAGCGGTAAATCCAAAGTTCTCCTTTTTCGTAATGAAGTGATTGAGACGCTCCTGATCGATTGTTTGCGAAAACGGACGTGTGGCAATTTTGCGCTCCACAAAATGTACTTGTCTGTATGGAAACACATTTTGAGTCAACAATGTGAAAATATATCAAAGAAAAATACAAGAAAATGATGAGAAAAATATTCAAATGAATGTTAGTGACAAGTGCGATACGTTTGCAGGTGGGTTTCTTTTATTTTTTGTTTTTGCTTGGATGGATATGGGTGGGTCAATGAACTGACTGGCTGAACTGCAAGAGCTTGCGCGGGGTGGGCATCTCAGTATGGTTGAAGCTCATGTGAATCATATGAGAATTGATTTAAACGTATGCAAATAAATTGTTTTCGTACTTCTCGTGTGTTTTTCTATCATCCGTATCGCTAACCAAAGGCTCCAGCTCATGTAGAGTAGCTGAAAGCACACAGATAAAAAATTTAATCATCTCTGTTCCATACAAATTGTGCATTTCAATTGATCGTTGATATTATCATTTACATAAAGATAAGTAAAATATAATAAAAATATTCATTTGCTTTGAAGTGGTAACTAAAGGACAAAGGTTTTTTTTTCATTTAGGATAACAAAAGGATACTGTAAACTTTGCAAAGTGTTTCGAATACGCTAAAAAAAAAATGTCAACTGAGGAAGAGGTGAGACTTTATACAGCAAATTAAATGAGCCGAAAGAGGCGCTTGGTTCGGTTTGTGGTGGCGGTTTGTGGTGGACGTGGTTGGTAGTTGCGGTTGTGGTTTTCATTTTTAGTATTGGTTAGTTTGTTGTCGGGCTATTCTAGCATAAATTCGTTATTCATATCAGCAATTCAAAATCAACAAAAAAAAATTCTTAAAGTTTTTGTGTTTTGCTTGGCATTGAGTTAAAATGAAAATCAACAATAAAAAATAAATAATAGATTTATTTTTGTAAATTTCGGGCCGTGTTTTGAAGCGTGTTTGGGTGTCTGGTTTGTGGGTTGGGTCACTTTTTGGAATATAGAACGAAATTCGAACCAATTTTGTTGAATATACATACAAAAATATAAACATTTCGAGTTGAATGCATCACAGTTAATATTTTTATTTAATTCACTTGTTTAGATTTAAAAGTGTGTGTGTTTTTTTTTTATTTTTTTAAGCACTACGGCCAATAAATTTTAGGCTGCACTAATAAAGCTTCTCAAGCTCAAGGATTAAAGGCAAGACTCAAAGCTTTGCAGTGGAAGGCAATATGCAATTGCATATCATTTGATATTAAGTAGCTAATAAATACATATGTTTATTTTAATGCGAATACATTTCAATTTGGCTTACGTTTTCAGGTTGCCTTACCTAAAATCTTTGTTTAACTGTAAATTTAAGTTATGTAAAATGTGTATGTGTTTTATTTTTTCAATTTTGATATATTTACATATACATAGATATATGAAGTAATAAAATACCTATGACCAATTTTTAATTTTATTTTCTTTATAGATTCTCAGTAAAATCCCGATTCAAAAGGTTTAATCTTTTTAAAATTATGATTAACATAGAATTATAAATAAAATGAATTTGGTGTTACGACTTTTGTCAACATATTTTATGTTTCAAATTTAATTTACAATCTCTCTAAATTAATAGAAATACATATATGCTTAGAAACAGACAGACAGGAATATATGATAATATCGTTTAGGTGGTATTTTGAAATTTAAGCCAATTCAAACTAATTATTTAGTAATTTCAAATTATGCTAAAGGGTTTTGAATCTCTCAGTTGGAGTTCTAAGCGTTACACCATTGATTATAAAATAATAATACTTCCTGTTTTCGTTATTGTTTAATTTAATAATATTTAAAATATTAATGCCTGCCTACTCCATTGAATAATCGTAATTTCTAAAATATATTTTGAAAGCTTATTAATTTGCATTTAACCTCAGTACCAACATGAGAATGTATGATAAATGTTGAAGAATGATAATGATTAATGCATGTTGCTAATTCCATTTTGTCGTTTCACGCATGCAACGTAAGAAAAGCCAACGGAACTCCTACGCTTATATTTACCAAACTGAGGTAAAATAAAAACTATAAAAATAATAATTTTATATCACACAACCTGCGACCGCATGCTCCGACTACACTTTGCTAGTTCATCATTAGCGTAAAATTGCATTGATACGTGATGTGTGGTCAGAGTTAACGAGATAGTTTCGGACTGCCAAGAACGTGTCGTCCGTTTTTATTTAACGAGCTAAAGCAATTTAAGGTTTTTATTTTGGCATTAAATTCAATCGATCAATGAAATTTTACGTAGCATCAACAAAAATGAATACGTCACTTAATTTTACCATGTAGTTTGTGGTTCTTTTTTACTTTTTATTTAGAACTAATAAAAATGAATTTAGTTCAACACTTACGTCCGCTTTTTGGGCTATAAAGATATTCTTGTGAGTGTGTTATCTTTTAGGAAGGAATTTAGCATAATTTCGTTCTATATGAAATAGATTTAAAGACTTCCAAAGAGAGAGAGAGAGAGTAACAATTGCTAACTGCTTGAAAATAAATAATTAGTATTGGTAAAAGCGTTAAAATAATATGTTGGCTGGAAAGTAAAGGAATCAAATAACTGAAAATGTGTACCTAAATAGTTTTCAGACTAAATCAATATACGTAAAGAGTTTAAAAATTATATTTATATATCAAGGGTGACTTAAGTTTATTGTTAAAATGTTTTTGGATTTAATTTACAGCTAGTGATAAATATTCATGATGTAAAGTAAAAATGTACGACGACCAGTACATAAAAAACATTTAAATCAATTTTTTGTGGTATTCAAAATTTTAAAATTTGTATTCACATAAGTATATTCTTAGCATTTCGGATTGACAGTGTTGTGAAAAAAATATTATTTGACTACTTTATAATTTACCAACACTATTCAACGCATCGAAATATTAGGCATGAAATTTGGTTTTTTCTTTTTTCGATATTGTTTTTGTAAATTGAGCTCAATGCTGCTGCCACTGCACAAATTTTTAGTATTATCTTCAAAAGCAAAGAAATAAAAATAAGTAGAGATCTTGAAATTACGCGCACAACAAATACGTTTGTGAAAGGTTAGTTAACAAATCGTATTTGATAATTAATAATTAAGATAAATTGTTGAATTAAAATTATTATTAAGTTTGAGTATTTAGTAAAGAACTAAAGTCAACTGATTTGTATCAAATGTTAATTAGATTTTAGTACGCTCATTTTGGTTTTTTAGTAAGTTGTTACATACATATACGAGATATTGAAAGAAACTATGCGCTAATACGGTATAAATGTATTTGTAGTATAGTATGTTAATGCTTAGCGACGACATTTTGCTGTCGCACCTTCTTTCTGATTTGTTGTACGTTTTTTATGCACCGATGGCAAGCCGGCACCCATCGTTTGATATTGATGTGTGTGACTGTGCGTCGGCTGACCCATCTGACCCGATCGGATCGCGCCCAATGATATTGACTTTCTTGGGTAATCGCCGGCCGCGGCCCTCGCCGTCGTCGTTACGTTTGAATCGGCGCCCTTAATGCGTCGGTCAGTCGGCCAAACGAATTGCAGGCGATACTCAGTGCTCAATTTTGTAATAGTCTTTTTGAATAGGCCACTTGACTCACCCGCCTGCAAAAGAGAAGAGCAGAATCACAAAAGACGAGAAGACCAAAAGAATCAAATGAGAGAGATCAAAAGAAAAGAGCAGGGAGAGAAAGAAACGAGAGAGAGAGAGAGAGAGAGCAATTGCATTGATACATTCAATGTTAAGACAAGTTACAATTAATTCGATAATTAGCATAAGCATTTATTATTTTGGTTAGGATGCGTTTGATTATGATTTAATGGGCGATCAGAGCAAGGGTTAACATTAAAAAGAACAGAAAGAGACAGCATGTTAGTCATAGAGATCGAGAGAGAACAGGAAAGAGAAAGAAAAAAGGAAGAGAAAAAGAGAAAAATACACATAATACAAGTATAATTTGTAAATTTGGCTTTTAACTCTAATTTATAGTCATAGTATTTGCTTAGTTCAAATTTTTTTACAAAATATTATTTATTAAAATTAAAAAAAGGTTATCTTCTGCTACCTTTGCAGATCAATTTTAAATAGCTTTGCATAATATTCTCAAAATATGAAGAAAGTAACTATTCTTTAGAATTTACAGAAAACAAATGGATTCTTGTACGTAAACAGAACTATTAACTATTATTTAATCATGTACTTCTGCTCAATCATCTCAGATCTTATTCCCTTGCACGGAATATATGTATGTAAATTTATTCAAAATTTAGAAATATAAAGTAATATTGTCCATACATAAGTTATCTGGGTAGAATAAAGTATGACAGATTTCTTATCATTGAATTAAATATTAGGTTCATCCATTTTAGCAAAACTAAAACTGAGCAGTCTGTGTAATTCTGTATAGTATGTACAATGCATATCAAACGTATACTTAATGTAAGCAGACCTCAACTTTTATATTTAAATTCGCAATAAATTTTATTACAGTTTAATCTTTAAATCTAAGTCAGATATGTATTTGTCAATTCAACTTATTTAGAAGAAATTGTAATAAAAATATAATATAGGCTCTGCACATGCACTTCAAATCAGAGATACAACTGATAGATACTTAAAGGTTACATAGAGAGGCATCAAGGATATACATATGACAGAATATGAAAAAAAATTTATTTTAAAAATCGATAAGCAGCGGTAACGGCAACTTATGCAAATGTTGAAGAGTTTTGCAGATTAAAAATTTATATTCAGGTCGAGTGTCTGTTCGACTAACTGACGCTCTGACAGCCGACTCAATAGCACTTTTACACGCACACACATAGAAATAGTCACATACACACAGTTACTACATAAATTCCCTCTAGCTGCAATGACAATGGCGAGACTGAAACAAGTTACAAATGTAACGACATGTACTACATAAGGATGTACGTATACATACATACATACATACTGTTACATATGTATAAAGAATTGCCTATAATAGAAATGAGTGTAGAGCAGCAGGGAAGAGAAAGGGCAAGAGTGTAGGAAGCTGATAGACAGTGACAGTGAAAAACACTAATAGAAATTGTTGCGCATCGCCTGGTCCAATGTTCCATTGGTCCATTGGTCATGGAGGAGCTGCGCACTATCTCGAATCGGACGACGGTATTGACGACATTTCTTATGTGGCGCCATGACAAGGCATAAAATCATGTTGGCTAACAATTCAGTCGACTGACAACTATGAGGACATGTACGAGTAGCTTGCTGTTAAACTGCAATAGGGCGTTGCCGTTGCAGATATTCACATTTAGATATAAATAGATAGAGATAGTTATAGGCCATATACAGTAAAAAGTATTATGCACATGCAGCAGAGAAATAATTAAGAGCAATACTATTTGTATAAAAATTATCATACATATGTATTTATGTATATGACTCTGAATGCTATTTAATCTAAATTTATTTAATGATATTTCCAGTGACAAGAGCTGAAAGGCATTTGATTCTAGTAACTATATAGAGTACAAAATTTCACTTCAAGCTTCAATGTGATTTAGAAGCTTTTACATATTTTTATATATATTCTTGTTTCCGTTTTCTGATCTTATCATTGGAACATGAGCCCTGTTTTTATTAGGCCCTATAGAACAATATATGTATGTATATGATTTATACTTATTGAGTATATAATATTCATCGATCATCCTTTATATCTAGCACATTACAATGAGCAGGTAATTGACAATTGTGTACCTGTTTTCTTGCAGCTCCATCGATCTCCGTTGCAGCAGGATAGGCTCGTCCATTGGGCACAACGGGTGGTCCTTCCGATTTGCTACGGCGCGAAGGTGTGCCTCGCTCCCCCGACTGCAAATAGAGAGACATAAGATACACACAGATGTGTGTGTCAGTAAATGAGTATGAGTTAATTAGCAGCTCATTAATATTACGCATACGACACGCTGACGCACATCATCAGGTGGCAACACTGCCTGGTGCCCAGGCAAACTCAATTAATTATTTATTGTCAGGGTGTGTAATAAAACACGCACATACACATACTCATACACCCATTTTATAGATGTATGTGTGTGTGTATAGGACCGTGTCCTTGTGTGCAACATGTGCCACCAAGTGCGCATTTTTAATTAGCGTGGCAGAGAAATGTCACCTGAAAGACCAACCAAACAACCGCCCATTGGTTTTTGTGTGACATTAGTAACCTCCCAACTATAGCCAATGGTCACATACATGTGCACACGAATTTCTGCATAAACGCATTAACCTGAATGCCCAACTAAGCAAAAACTTGGTCTGCCTATCACCAGTATGAGGATATAAAAGCTCTTTATCAAATGCACATTGTACATAAATAAAACCTGCAACTTTTATTTCTACCATTCTACTTATTTCTTGTGGCCCACTTTAAATCCCATCAGTGCGTGAATTTTTGTAAAAAGGCTACAGCCTCTCATTTTATAGGGACCTGCACATGTTCGCACAACCACTTAAAATATATTTTATTTTATTTTACACTTTTCTTGACAGCTCAGCATGAGTCTTAAATATGCGATTTCTACGTGTCGACATTAGAAACTACAGACATTTAATATACTCATACATATGTATGAAAGTTGGAATTGTTCACTTTAACGAGTTGTTACTTATTTCACTATTCCAGTATGTATATTTTTATAGACCTTTAATTGTCTTACTTTGAGAGATTTGCAATTCAATCTTAGTCCGAATATATTTAACAGTATATTTAAGAAATATGTATAACTTTTAAAATGTATGTGAATATTTACCCAGCAAATTACTCTCCCAAACATATAATATTATAAACACGTTTAAATATTATAAATTATTTTTATCTAAAACTTGGTACTGATCACAAATATAATATATACATTATTTGTGTTACACAAAAGTTTCGGTAACATTTATTACCCATTTAAATAGTCAAAGTGTAAAAATTCAGACCAAGTGATTCATAATTCTTGAGAAGTTCTTGACTGTAAGAAAATGGGTTAGCTCACTTAGGGGAGATTTTTATTCAAAAATATAGTGTCCGTGTCTGGCCAAAGGGAAAGTCTATTGCCCACCAAGGGATTGACGCTAACAAATTTAGACGTAAATAGGAGCTATCCTTCTAAGGGAGTTGCCATTTTACCGCATCTGAATATAGTATATGTATCTGTACATTTACTTTGTGTGGTTCGAAGTGTCAACTTTAATAAGACTTCAAGCAGAACTTTATTGGTGCATAATAATAATACATATAACTGTGTAGCTGATGTTAAAATGATTTTATGCTGACATTTTGGTAAAGCTAAATTTATTGCAATACCATCTGGCATTGCTGTTGTTGTTTGTTGGAAATCCTTGTGCACATTTCACAAGGTCGAATCAAAGGTGAATGGTTGGAATGGAATTTGTTGTATTGTACGAATATTGGACTTACCCTCGCCGAACGATGCGCACTGGCATCTCGACGTGCATCTGTATATTCCGATCCTATAATAAACTCGTGCGATTTATATGCTAATTCCGGGCATTTTTTTCGACGTGGCAATGGCGGCTCATTTGTTGGACCTGCGGGAAGCACAAAGACGTCGAATAGATAGATGAATAAAATATTAGAATCGATAAATCGCCATGACAAAGCCACATAAGTGGATAATGCAAGAAGGCAAAATGAAATGAAATTTTTCGTCGAATACGCACCAACAAATTGACTTGGATTTGGCGCTGGCGCCCGACGGACAACCTCCGGCCTCGAATTGCCCGTAAATTCATGCCAACGATAAGTGCTCCTATACTCCGAGTGGAGCTGCTGAAAAGGAAGAAGAAGAAACCCAAGCACATATTTTATGTGTGGGTTGTAAGTTAATTAGTTTACATTGTAAGTGCTTTGAAAAATAAATTGAATATAAAAAAAAATAAAGTCGGGGAAAAAAATTCGGATTATTGTATTAGTAAACTGTTTACGTTTCCAATGAATTTCCGCAGTACAGACTATTTTCACAGAGAACATAAAGAACAATTTAGGAATGCGGGATTTATTAAAAAATACATATGAGTTTATAAACTGTGAAGTAATAATGGAGATAATCATTTCCTAAAAATCTGCAATGCCCGATTTGATTCAATAAAGCTGAAATCATTTTATTTTTTTTATTTCTATCCAATGAATATGTTAACAATAAATAATATTCTTATATTTCAACGAATTTTTTTTTATTAGCCTCTTTAAGCGATAATAACTGAAATCAAACAATTGCAATCAGCAATAATAGCTTTTATTGTCTTTTAAAATGTCATAACCATTTAAGTCTTTATAGCAAAAACAAAACAATTAGCCAAACGCACTACCTGCAGGCAATTAAAACCGAAAACACATACACGTATGCAATGTAACCATATGTAAATATAAATATTTATATTCCGTAGCAAGAATATGGCAGCAAAATGGCTATGAAAATATACGTAGTACAACCCAAATCTATAGCCAAAGTTGGCCCAATTGGCCAGTTAGATGGCAATTTGGGCGCTTGGCCAACATGCGGTTGTCGCATTTCAATGCAGCAATGCCACTAGTCGTTCTGCTTTTCTGATTTTGTTTTTGCCAAACCATTTGATAATTGTACAGACAACAACAAGACGTGAGGAAGCCAAAAAATCTATAGTAATGTCCAATTTGAGCAGTTAGAGCTGCTTTATGGCTATGACGAAACCGAAATGCGTTCAAGTACTTGTTAGTTCCGTATCGATTTAAGCGAAGTCCCTGCAAAGGATAGCAGCTGAAGGATAAAGGACATTTCAAATTATAATTCGCAGCATGTAGTTGTAAATTGTGTTAAACTCCACCAAAGTTGAAACGACAGTTAGACAGGCAAACAGTTATACCGTCAGCCAGTCAGACAGTCAGACAATTGGCTAGTTGGACAGTTTTACAGAGTTAATTGTGGCGTCAGTTGTTTTTGTTTTGCTACGTAACTTGACCAAGTTCTTGTAGAACTCTGCTCGTTTCTTTGTGTTAGTCAGTTGCTTCAGAAATTTATTTACCTGCGCTACGTGTGCGCATTGTAACTCGACTGACTCGTCTTTTTTTATTGTTCCATTTGTGGAGCACCAAGCCAAAAATAATTGCTACTCGGCACGCAAAGCCAAAGACAAAGACAAATACAAAGACAACGACGTTGCCCAGTTTGAATCTTCAAATCATTATTCATTCAGCACGGTAGCGGCGACCTTTCTACGTTTAATTTTAATTTTTAAGTAGGTCGTGCCGGTTTTACCAGCTAATCTTATTACAGCTGATTACTAAAAGCCACTCAATCAATTTGCAAGACATCTAAAATTTAACTAATTTATTTCAAATTGATTTATGCAATTTTATCAAATTAGTTTACTTCAACTTGATGCAGCTGTTGACAAATATTTACTCTATACATTTGTAGTACCTGTTCTATTAACCTATTCACTTTTCACAAAGTGTGAATGGAACAATAATCGTAAAATTCAATCCATCCACAGTGTGGATTCCACACCCATTAAACTACAGTTCTAAACACAGCTCGAACCAATTTGCAAAGTACCCTTAGGCCTTCTACCAATTAACCTAATTTCCGGCAAACCGCCTAAGAAGTCTAGACATGTTCGACACAGCTCAGCTACCCCAAAAGTCATGCGAATAATAATTAAAAAGTCCATTACAAATCAATTCACCAGACAATTTATAACGATTACCAGCATTTTTCCAATCCCAAAACTACTGGGGAGTTTAATAGCAATCCCCTCCACACAAAAGAAGGAAAAAGAAAAACTGTGCGCTGAAAAGCAGACAATAAAAATATAAGCAATACCACAATGCTTGTATAATTTATTCGATGAACTGTAACTGAGCGCACTTTAATCGATTGAATGGAGGTGTGTTGCCCTCAAGGTTCGTTTGTCATATGAATTGACAGTGGGTTACACCATCTTATATTTTGCAGACATCAGTGTGTCTATAGTTGGGGTTGAGGGCACGTGGCAGCAACACCTGCCCCTATTTATTGCAATTTTTTTGCAGCACTCAAACTATGGCCATTTATCATGTCATTCGGCAGGCAAAGGGAAACGCATAAATTTCAGTCTGATTTATGTGCGTTGTTCCAAATTGATTGCAGCCCCAAAATGAAAGCCGCAATATAATATGTTTTTTGCATAAATATTTAACAACATTTTATTGTGGTTCGTACGGAGCTTATTTAAAAACATTTTTGTGTTCTGACTGTTTATATTTGTGTGGCTTTTCGCATTCAATAAAAACGCATATCAATTGTGGTTAGTCGAATGATTTAAATCTCAAACCACTTTATTAACCTTATTTGTCTGCATTTAAGTGCAATGAGGCTGAAATGCTGATAGAGCCGATGACAGATAAAAAAATAGCTCCCTCATCAAACAATGGTGCTTGTCGCATTCGTTTAAATTTTAATTAGTTTCATTAAAGCTCCTTTTGATTGATTGACTTACGTTATGTGCAACGTCTGCATGCGATAATTCCCAACACAATATTAAATAAAATTTTAATTAACTTTTAATTTATGTATAATCATGCATTATCAAATTTCAGAACTTGATTGAAATTGATTTTCTGTAACAATGCAAATAATAATAAAGTTGGAGTATTTTTAGTGCAACACTGAAGTATAAATACGCTCACTAGTTCATCTCAATTTGTTATTGACCATAACAATTTTAATGGTCGTAACTCATGCTGCTCTCCATTTAAGCCAGATAATATACTCAATTTATAAAACAATAGACAACACATGCAGTTTATTGTTCAGGGCATGTGATTGGTAAATCATGTGCAATATTTTTCATAGCATACTTGTAGGCGTTAGGTTACACTGCGCTTTAATCCCTTAACTAACACTAAGCTACACGTGTTAGATAACCAAACTGAAAACCGCAAACAAACTGTATACTCTATACTATATGTATGTACATTTGTCTGTATATACAATCCATGTGCGTGTTTAATCTACCTAAAGGGACCTTTCAAGTTTTATGCGAACAAAGGACACCACGTCCAATCCCCTTGAAGTCCACTTGCAGTTATCGCCTGGCTGACTGCCTGTGGACGTCATATTGCTTTTTGTGTGCTTGTGAAGTGCAAGGAAAATGAAGCACAAACAAGCGCATAAAATTTCATTGTCCAATGGGATTTTCTTCTGAATTGGATGACACAAAAGTTAGCAAAGTAATATACGAATATACATTTTTTTTAATTACGTAAGTCAGGCAAAAACAAGACAGGTTTTTACAAGAAATTTAGAAGTTGTCAATCTGTTAATATTCTGTACAAATAAAATAATTACGTGTCAAAACAAATTAAAACAAAACATATATATATATATACTCGAATCTGTGAAAATGGTACTGTTTTTACCTTTGAAGGCACAAACTTATTGCTCTTTAAAAAGTAAGTCTGAAAAAATTAATATAATATTTACTTTTGCAAGTCACACAAACTAATCGTGCAGCCCACGTACGGAGTAAAGTTTTTCCATTTCCTTTTTAGTTTACGATGCATTTTGTCATTTGACACCATTTTGTCTGGCGCAGACAGCGTCATGTGCATGCACATTGTACAGGTAACATAGGTAGTTGCTTTTATGGTTTCCACTGGCACACACCGAAAACCAAACCAAACACAAACATCTGGTAAACCCCCGAGAGAGAATAGCTGACGGTCTGTCTGCCATGTTGACTCTACTATTTGGATGCGTGCCTCTGGGCCGATGCGGTTTAGTTTGCTCGATTGCTCAACTAACCGCGCGATACAACCAGAGTTTGCACCAGCAATTAATTTACTCAAAATGGCCTCAGACAGACAACTAGGAATGCTGACTTTTATTCATTCATTTGCCAAAAATTTAAATGACCCTATTTTAAGGTGACAGTTACTAGACACGCCCAGAGCTTGACTCTGGCTCTGACACAGATTGGGCTGTAACTGAGCCCAGGGCCACCTGCTGTACCTCTGAAACGCCATCTAATAAATTGCCAAGTTGGTCTCGAGGTCGCCTCTTAATGAGGCTACCGACGACCCTCTATACCAGATGCACAATAGCCGCTTGGTGGCCACAACGTGACTGGCCTATGGAGCCAACTTTATTTAATTAAATAATGTTGCTCATTTGCATCGCCGAATTTTGCCTCATTTCGAAAGGTCTTGCCGAAAGTACAATGGCTTTGTCTCAATCTATTTACCACTATTTATTAAATTATAAGTATACTTTCTTAAGACTTTTCTGTCTGATGTCATCCCATTCATATATGTCTACATATATCAATCAGTTTAAAATATCTCACTATATATCCATTGAGTATGGTAGGGTATAACAGATTCAAAGTCGCAGTTTCTTTAATTTCCGCAGCGAGGAGAAAACTCATTTACCTAAGCTCATAAATACGGATTAAGTTATAGGTCGAATAAAGTTTGCTTTAATTTTTAACAGCATTAAATCAGTCGCAATAAAAATTGTATTAATAAATATTAACAATTTGAGCAGCTTGCCCTTTATTAATGTAAAAACTTCACTTTAGCTGAAAGAAACATGTCTTCTGCAAGTTGCAAATATAAAAAAGAATTGCGAGAATCCTTGTAGTTTAAATAATGAAACAAATAGTTGATGAGAAATGTCCACACATACACACATTTATTTAAAACCGACATCAAGTCGAAACTCATTTGTGTGTGACCGCAAATCGAGGAGCATTAAACTTTTAAGACCCTTTTATTGCACATGAGCTCGACTCCGTCGTAACCTGTCAGGCTTTCAAGCTGTCTACTTGCATCCTGTTCTATTCAATTTGTATCCTTTTGCGAACTACTTTGATTTCATGGCTTAGTATTGACATTGCCGTTGACGTCAGATTTATTGAAAATCCCAATAGCAAACCCCAGTGTCGTTTTCTTTTACCATCACTGCCAATGGGTCGTATGCATAATATCTTGAACTCCCGAGGTCATTCACGTCCAACAACACTACTATAAGTTCCACTTATAGCAAACGTGTATCCGTGCTTATCCCCACATCTACCACGTTTTGTCTTAGCATTCATCCAGAATTAATGCCTTCAAAGCTTTTCATGCAAAGTGCATACAAAATATTCTGAAAATTCTAAAAAACTCGCGGTGAGTTCTTGTAAAACACCGGCAAAAATTTAAAGACATGTGATTTTTGCACGCTGTTGGCTTATATTATTTTTACCAGCGAGCGAAAATAATGATTTTTTTAAAGAACAAAATCACCCACATATAGTAGAACGTTGAGTTTAATTTTGAGCGGAATAAAATAAACAGCATTATTAATATTTATTTAATTTTTAAAAGTTGTTAAAAAAAAAATGGTTCTGGGAGGTAGCTTAGTTGGTCCTTTACAAGGATATACAATAATATTGGTAAAAACTTTAACACAGAAGGCGTAAATTACTGTTGAGTTTTATTTTTCAACGGTTTCAATTCCAAGTAACTTTGCTGAAGCAAGTTTACAAAAAAAAACAATGCCATGGAAGATAGAGACCAAACAATTTCATTAAACTTAAAAACAATTTTGTATGAAACCATCGTTGTAACTCAAAAAAGTAATGATGCAGGTCGATTCCTAGGACCCGAAATAGGAGCAAACCGTTGAGTTTGGTCATGTCCTTTTTTTTTTTTTTTTTTTTTGAAAAAAACTATCATTTTGTAATCATTATTTTTGAGCAGGGATTATAACCGAAACGAATATCGGTTTCAGTGACGGTTTCGGTTATGCTCGAATTAAGGTTTTCGGTTATAGGTTATGCAAAATCTTTGAGTTTCGGTTTCGTAACGGTTACGGTTTTTAGTAAGTTTCGGTTTCACAAAAAAATAAAAAAAAATAAAAATAATTAATGTTATCTGGTTACTGAATTAGTCCAGTGTAATTTCGATTTTATTATAACTTGATCTCACATAAATTTGGTTCATTTGGTTTGAAAATTTGGATTATTTTGATTTT
This sequence comes from Drosophila kuntzei, assembly GCA_035042165.1. NCBI lineage: Eukaryota > Metazoa > Arthropoda > Insecta > Diptera > Drosophilidae > Drosophila > Drosophila kuntzei. The sequence continues at coordinate 722,737 of JAWNLU010000514.1, read as the reverse complement.
ACTGATTGGACGAATTTGGAGGTAAAATCATGCTCAAATTTACATTCCGCATACAAATTTATTGACTTTTGACAGAGTTATGGCAGTTCAAAGTTTTCAGTACCTGCGACGGCCAGTACCGAAATTAACCCTTATAAATCAATCGGTTACTAAACGGTAATTTCGGTTTAAAGAGTTTCAATTTATGGGTTTCGGTACAGCGGAATTATATTTTTTCGGTTACGGTTTCAGTTACGTTTACAAATTTCAATCGATTTTTATTGGTTAAAAGTTACGGTTTCGGTTAAGGTTTTAATCACTGTTTTTGAGTTTTATTTTTATTTTTAATAATTATTATTGTCTGAGATTTATAAAAAAGAAAACGTAAAAAATTTAAATATAATCATTGACATGAAATTTTTATAATATAACTTATAATGATTACGGTCACTGATTCTTACACATGTTCTGCAAGTTGTCAGTCGTTTTTACATGATACAAGAAAGATTTTATTAAATAATCATTAAAATGCTTCATTACACTTAAGAATTTACTGAAATAATTTGAAAATAAAAAGAAACTGCATTTAAGTAACATTAATATGTTTTAGGGAATAAATTACACAAAAAATAGTTTTTGATCAGTCTGAGTGTGATTCAAAAATTTATAAATCGTAATAAAGATCACATATATCGTTTAGGTAAATTTGAATCAAATTACATCAAAAATAGGGTTAAAGAAAATTTAAAAATTAAAATGTATTTAAGTTATTAAATATAAACATTAGTTTTGAAAAGTTGAAGCCGTCGGTTTTTCGACAAGGAAACAAAAAAAAACTTGGAGAAACTTTTACATTGCACACACAGAAATGCAACACTTCCTCTGTAATTCACGAGCCGACAAACGAGCAAAGTTCCACCTACATACATACATACATCCCAACCCATCCATAAACATTCTTTTCGCATATTTTAACGCAAAATGAAACTCGAATTATGTTGTACAAACTAGACAACATAAAATGCACATACTCAAGGCGACAGCATTAGTTCTCGACTAGAAGGTATCCATTGCGTTGATAAAAATATCAGTATGAATATTTATACATAAACTGAATTCAGGCGGAGTACGAAGTTTTTACAGGGTACAAGGTACATTTACACTTAATTGCATTTTCCTGTCTAGCCCCCTTCCGAGAAACTTAAATGTCTGGCTGGCAGTTTCACTGCCTGCAGCTTGTATGACAATGCAATATCATCAATCTGCATTTTAAGTGTCTCCATGGATACTTGAATCTGTAGATGACACATTAAAGTATTTCAATGTCGTAGAAATGCAAAGAATTATTATTAAATGCGATACTCTTGTGTTGAGGCTTTCAAAAAACTATTTTTCACTGCGAGTTGTTGGCGCATTTTATACTTTTATTGCTACTCGACGGCATATAAGTGTGTCCGTGCGAATGTCTCAGTGAAGGAATGTGCGAGTTACTACTAAAATGGTTGAGTAAGTATCTGTGTGGTACACGCTTGGTGTACTCGTGTACACGACAATACTAACTAAGCGATCGATAGCACTCGCTGTATTCTAAGGTCACCCTAATAATATAATTAAGGTTAATTCGGGTCTGGTATCTTTAAGCATATTATTTATATATTTTGATTATGTAAATAATTTTCAAACATAATCAGTGACTTAAATTAATAAAATGAATTATTTCTGGAACAAAATATATCAATAATTGTAATACGAATATAATAAAGTTTTGTACTTTAGATCTGATAAAAATAAAATTCTTGAACATAAATTTGGAGCAATCTGTGGCTCTAATCTATTCTTTTATTTCAGGTTTCGTTTTACATTTTACAGATGTGACAACTGTAACAATAATAGAATATTTAAATTTTTTAACGGATAAATACATAATTCTAAAGTCCGCACTGCTTTAATTCAAAATGTGACATACGGTGGTCTTGTACCGTTAAGACATTGGAATAGAAGAAAAAATTGGACTGAAACGCTCAAATATTAAAAGAAATAGGGTATGTATTTCATAACATGGCAATTAATAGCCAACAATTTCCATAATGAATGACTAAAATGCATTTCTATATTACGCATTCGACCCATTACGTATATAATATAAAGCTATATGACGTAAACGCTGTAGAAATGCAAAGGAGCAATAAGAAAAGAAAATGAGAATCATTGACAAACAGAATTTCACAAAGTGACGTCAACTGAATGAAGCTCTCAGCCAGCATCTCCAACATGTTTAGTCGTCTTTATTTTTGGTAACGCCTTTATGCCGCTTACATAATATTTGTAAATACAAGTCAAAGTAAAGTTCGCCTTAAGATTACAGCTCTAACGAAGGGTTTCCTTTAGATTTTAATAAATAAATCGATTCCGCAACAAAAGTTTATTCTTCTTTTAGTATTGCCTTTCAACTTTTTTGGACATGTTTCACAATGTTGACTATTACAGTCTTTGTACATATATCATTGTACTTAAAAACACATACTTGTTATAACTATAATTACATTTAATAATAGAAACCTTGGTATAAATAATGTAGATGTCTGCATTATTAAGAATAAAACTAGGTAACTTAGAAACAAATTTAAATAAAAACCCTTTCCAAAATCATCTGCAACATTTTTGAGTTATGATGCAAAACATAGTGTTCTATCTCAAAAACGGTTGGAAGTTATATTGTGTTACCAAGTGTTCATATTTATCAATCTTAATTGGTTGCTTTCAAAAATGTTTTAATAATAACTCTACTATTGTAATCAACATCACATGTCATCTATAATTTCAGATTTTACATGACTACTGCAAATAAAGATAATTGACATTGATGTTATGATTACTTTCCGACTATATAAATGTACCATTGCATATTGATAAAGCTCAGTACGAACCTGAAAAGCTAAATCTCGAAAGATGTGTCCACAACAGAAATATTGGTTGAAAGTGATGTTTCTACTTATTTTCGGACAGTTCTTAAGTGCATATAAATATCAGTTTGTTCCTGTTAACGATGACTTATTTTCCGATTGCCCAGATACACCAAAAAGTACCTTAAATATGCATGGACTCTTAGATTTATCAGAGTTAGGAATTGAACGAAATTCGAATACAATAAGAGTATCTGGCAATGCAACAAGTATATGGGATATTCAACAGAATGATCGAATTATGGTAATCACAATATATTATGGAACATATTTATATTAAAATTTAATATTTGAATTGCTTCCATCCTTATAAATAAAGGCCACTTTCGAAGGACTTCGATATGATCGTGGGGACTGGTACCCAGCATTAACATCCATTACGTACACTGATTTTTGTAGTGCAATGCTTGACGCAGAACAATACGTTTACAAGTTTTGGAGTAAATTCATCATCAATCAGAATGAACTGAAGGACAAATGTATTAATGTGCCTGGTGTAAGCTCATGAATAATTTTTTATAATCACAGGTTATTCATTTTTATTTTTTCAGACCAAACTATTTCATGAGCCATATGACTTAAGTATGATCTTCGATTATCCAGGTCTTCCAGTGTCTGGGCTTTTTAAGATCAGGATTAACATTAAAGCTTACGATCAAAAGGATAAGCAAAGACCAACTTATATATGTTGTGATATAATTGGTGATGTACACAGAATTTGATCAAAAAAAAAATAATATAATTTTTACAAATAAATAAATAAACAATAAATTTATAACTTTTTATAAGTTTGTAAGTTTATAAACATATTATATAATTACATTAAATAAAATGTTTTCCCAAATTTCAACCATTAAGTGTATAATAGGTGCAGAATACACTAAATGTTGTACAAGAAATACAGTTCAATGTTTGGGACACAGCGGGTCAGGAAAAGTTCGGTAGTCTTCGCGAAGATTACTATATTCAGGCGTAATGTGCTCTAATGTTTTTCGATGTCACCTCCCGCACTACATATACAAATGTTCAAAATTGGTATCGTGATCTGGTGCGCAGTTGTGGTATAATACCAATTGTCTTATGTGGCAAAAAAGCGGTTTGTAAGGATCGCAAAGTCAAGACAATGAAACGAAAAATTGGACTTTAATATCTTGGCAATTAATAGCCAACAATTTCGATAATGAATGACAAAAAAGTATTTCTATATTACGCATTCGACCCATCACGTATATAGTATAATGCTAGCTGACGTAAACACTGTGAAAATGGGAAGGAGAAATAAGAAAAAAAGGAGAATCACTGACAAACAGAATTTCGCAAAATGACGTCAACTGAATAAAGCTCTCAGCCAGCATCTCCAACATGTTTAGTCATCTTTGTTTTTGGTAGGGCCTTTATATCGCTTACATAATATTTATAAATACAAGTCAAAGTAAAGTTCGCCTTAAGATTACAACTCTGATGAAGAGTTTACTTTATAATTTCATAAATAAATCGATTTCGCAATATAAGTTTATTCTTCTTTCAGATTGCCTTTCAACTTTTTTGGTCATGTTTCGCATCGTTGACTACTTATTACTGTCTATGTTCATTTATCATTGTACTTGAAAACACATACATGTACAAATTTTATTAATAACATTTAATAAACTATATCTTGGTATAAATAATGTAGATGTAGATGTCTACATTATTAATAATAAAATGAATAACAAGATATTATTTAAATGTTGTTTAGTCAAACTAGGTGACTTAAAAAAATTTTAAAAAAGCGCTATCAAAAATCATCTGCAAAATTTTTGAATAATAATTCAAAATTTAGCGTTCTATTCCAAAAACTTTGAAATAACAAGTTGTGTTGCCAAGTGTTCATAATTATCAACCTAAATTGGTTGTTTTCAAAATGTGTTTATAATAACTCTACTCTTGTAATCAAGAGTAAATGTCATCTATTATCTTAGATTTTACACGAGTATTGCACATTTAGTAAATAAAGATAATTAACATTGATTTTATGATAACTTTCCGAATATATAAAAGTACTTTCGCATAATGTTAAAGCTCAGTACGAACCCGAAAAGCTAAACTCCCGAAAGATGAGCGCACAACAAAAATATTTTTTGAAAGGGGTACTTCTACTTATTTTCGGACAGTTTTTAAGTGCATATAAATATCAGTTTGTTCCTGTTAACGATGACATATTTTCCAATTGCTCAGATACACCAAAAAGTACCTTAAATATGCACGGTCTCTTCGACTTATCAGAGATGATAATTGATAGAAATTCGGATACAATAAGAGTATCTGGCAATGCAACAAGTATATGGGATATTCAACAGAATGATCGAATTATGGTAATCACAATATATTATGGAACCTATTTATATTAAAATTTAATACTTGAATTTCTTCCATCCTTATAAATAAAGGCCACTATTGAAGCATTTCGATATGATCGTGGGGACTGGTACCCAGCATTAACATCCATTACGTACACTGACTTATGTAGAGCAATGCTTGATGCAAAACAATTCGTTAACAAGTTTTGGAGTAAATTCATCATCAATCAGAATGAACTGAAGGACAAATGTGTTAGCGTGCCTGGTGTAAGCTCGTGAACAATTTATTATAATCACAGGTTATTAATTTTTATTTTTTTAGACCAAACTATTTCATGAGCCATATGACTTAAGTATGAACTTCGATTATCCAGGTCTACCAGTATCTGGGGTTTTCAAGATGAAGTGTTTAATTAAAGCTTACGAACGAGAGAATAAGCAAAGACCAACTTCTATATGTTTCGAAATAATTGCTGATGTACATAGAATTCGATAAAAATTTTAATTTTCACAAAATTATAGCGTATTATGTAAGTTTGTAAGCTTATAAACATAAAATTGAAACTAAATAGTGTGTTAAATAAAATATTTTCCCAAATTTCAACCAATTAGTGTATAAAAGGTGCAGAATTCATCAAATGTAATGACCACTCAACCATAAAATATATATGTATATACTAGGGGGCTCCACCCCCTGCTCGCTTCGCTCGTAACCTCTCGTATGAGTTTGGTTGAGATATCTTAAGAAACAAAAAAGTTCTTCATAATTAAGGGTTAATTTGCATCCGATTGTCCCTATGCCAGATATGTGATATAGTTATCCGACTTTGACCAAATTTGGTCAGAATGTAAGAGACAGTCCCAAGCATATAATCTGTAAGATTGGTTAAGGTATCTTATGAAACAAAAAAGTTTTTCATACAAAGCAATTACATGACCTCTGACCTCATATTAAGATAGTTGCATGTGGAATTTCTCAAAACGCCTTCTTATTGCACGCTGAAATTGTCTCAGCTATGTTGTGTGAAAATTTCAATCTTTACCTTTAGCCGTTTGGCCCTACAGGTAACTATTGTAAGCCGACTTTAGTTTACCTTTACTAAACTATCCAAAGCGATTTTAATATGCGACTATCGGACAAGTGTTGCCTAGTCGCTTAACCGAGTTGAACAGAAGTTGAGTGAACCGGCAATGCCGGCAATTGAAAACTCTAGTTGAATGCCATTAGGACAATGCAGCATCAAATGGCCCTGCAGCATACAAAATATATATATATTACAAGTACACAAATTGTTATATACTCGTACTCTTAGTTGTGCAAATAATTTTCTATTGTATGCGCTTATTTCTCTTTTCATTCCGTTGTTTTGTATCAAATTGCCATTGTAAGACAACGAACTGCATAATAATGGACAATAATGTAAGCAATATACTTCACACATTCACATTATGTACTTATGTTTTAAGTTGCCGCTAGCTGAACAAATTGTGCTGCAAAATTGTATATGCTGCAAAAACAAAACAATAGTCCCATGAAATTAAAGCCAAAAGTGCAATGACAAGTAACAAGTTCAAGGAATCAAACGCTTACAGTCTGCATAAACTACTCTAATAGTTGGTATTAATATGTACGTGCTAATACTACACTAGTATTATTTATACTCGATAAATTAACATTAAAGCTAGAGTCAAAAAGTTAAGAATGTGAGTTATTAATAAAAACCCACTCACCACTACATAGTTAATTTTATTTTTACCATGTTTCCTCATTACTAAACACTTACATTTGATGGGATTTTTTTATTCGCAACAAATGTAAATTGTTTTAGATATATTATATTTTAGATATACATATAGTTGTAGCTTCTGATATAATTTAATATTTTAGTCATATTTTAATACCACCAAGCTTATCAAGATTACATGACATTTATTTCATGTTAATGAATAATTCATGTAGATCTCTAACAATTTCGGAACAACATGAGTTACATGTATGATAACAGCTTGACTAAGTCTGCAAAGGTAATCCATAAATGCGTTTTCCTAATTCTTAAAGATTATGATAATCTTGTCGAAGGCTTCAAAAGACAACTGTTTCTAAGTAATTTGGAAAAAACGAATAAATATCACAAAAAAATAAACTTATTTTTTAGATTTATCGGCTTTGTCGAAAACGAACAATAAAAAAATAGACTAAATGATCCGAAACAAAGTCCCCCAAATGCGCAGCTTATTTCAAGACTCAAGGAACGGCCGATATCTTCATTGATATTTCTCCTCCACGGTGTTTCATGATGCCAATTTATCAATAACTTGTTTTTTTAAAAACTATGTTCGCTTCATACTCGAAGAAGATAAGAGTATTCAATAAATAGATAAATAAGTAATAGACTTCTTAAAATCCATTGCACTTCTATTGCAATATGTTCTATTTTATGCCATTTTCCAATGGCACTTCTCTCATTTGGCAAGTAAAAAGTACTGCAAATATTACGTATACGCAAATAAGGTCATACGGATATAAAAGCTGCACGCTAAAACATAGCAGGCAATGCCAAACCCAACATCCTTCCGTGCCATGAAAACTAATCCTGTCGCTGCTTCATATGCCACTTAAATATTTTACGCTTTTCTATTGTTAAGCAAAAAGTTTTTTATTTTCGCATTTCAAACGCATAAAAAATGCATACACACACAACAGAGTAAAGTTATATAATTTTTCATACAACACACTTACATATACGATTCTAATGCCAAATACTTTTAGCATTTATGTAGGTGTGTTTTGTTGAAACAAAGTGCAAAAAGTTACAAATACTTCGTCCGTGCCGGCACTCCATACCAAAAGCGTTGAACATTTAACATTTCATTCAAGAGCTGCCTTTGTTTTTTGAACCAACTGTTAATGCCACAACAAGTACATATGTGGACTTTTCAGATAACGTGTAGATTTGCAGGGATTTACTTTAATAATGTAACTTAAAGGATCTTAGCTCCAAGTATTCGAATAAATTTTATATTAAAATAATGCGGTACTTTAATAATTTGAAAATTCGGTAACTCCAAAAATAATAAAATCTTTGTCGATGTTGAAAATTTAAATTGTCCACTCTTAGTATCTAAAAATAGATCACCATTCCTTGTTAAACAAATTGCAAAACCTCAGATCTCTTTAATTGATTAAAATTGCAATAGAATTTTTAGCTTTGAAGCAAATTCGAAGCTCTAACATTTTTCCTACAGACCATTTTAGCTCACATTACTGCAGCTCATGTTGCACACAAATGCTGCCAGCCCCAAAATATGCCATCAAATTACGAATACTATCAACGATGACAGCAGACAACTTGGTCGTCAGCCAACACGACAAACTGCGCCAATTGCAGCCACGTTGTGAGGCCAGATCTAGAGCTAAAAAACCCTAGAATCATCCAGCTGGCAGAGCACCTGGCCTCTAATCCATTCACTTATGTGCGGAAATTATTATAATTGCATTAGTTCACAGGCAGAAAATTGAAATTGAAATACGTTAGACGAGGCTGACAGGCTGTCACAGGATGTTGCAGGATGCTGACGGATGACTCGGCCAGATTGACTTGACGTCAGGGCTCAGAGCATATGGTTTGTTAACAAGTTTTGCTGTTTTCTCACAAAATGAAATTAAATTACAAGTTATGAGACTTTTTTCATAATTCTTGAAACGGGAATAATCAGTAATGATTTCTAATCAGCAAAGGGGGGCTCCGCTATAAGACCAACCCAGATGTATATGCTGTCAGTCTGTCCCAGTCTCAAAAAACCAAAAAAAAAAAAAGTCCTAAGAAAAGCTTGATTTTTGACCAATCGCTCCTATGGCAGGTTTTTGATATAGTAAACCGATTTTAACAAATTTCGGTCAGGATATATAGGATCATTCCATTTTTATAATAAAACTTGATTTTCGAGTAATAGTTCCTATGGCAGCTATAAGATATAGTGGACCGATTTCAACCGAATTTGGTCAGGATATATTAGACCAACACAGATGCATATTCTGTCTGTTTGGTTAACACATTTAATAAAAACCATAAAGGCTTTCACACTTGAACTTGATTTTCGATAAGTCGTTCCTATAGCAGCTATATGGTATAGTGGTCCAATCCAAAAAAAATAAAAAACCAAATTTGATCTGTTTATGACATAGATGAAGCTTCATACCAAGTTTGGTGTCTCTAGATCTTACAGTCTCCGAGATCTCGGTGTTCATACAGCCGGATGGACACACGGACATGACTATATCGACTTTTTATGCTGATCAAGAATATATATACTTTATGGGGTCTGCTACGCCTCCTTCTGCCTGTTACGCACTTTTTTTTTTAAACAAACCTATTATACCCCTGTACTTTTTATAAGTACGGGGTCGAAAAATTAAGAAAATAAGTTCAGTGCAATTTTTAATCGCCTGACATTGATGCATTTTTATGTGTGTGTGATTTTGTATAAGAGTGTGTGTGTATGAGTGCAAAGTTTTGACAGACATTTCGTGTAACAGCACGAAACTCTCTAGAAACTCGTGTGGATTTTAATGACTTGTTCAAAAATCAATAAAAAAAATTGACTTTTGATTAACACGCCAATCGCAAGTCAAACACAAGCCAATTTTTCCGTTAGGTTGTTTTTTTTTACATAGTATAAGATTTAACTTCAATAAAACCAAAGTCAAGGCTATACGATTTTTAAACAAGAGATTTCTAGCAACTCCATTCAAATAAAAATCTCACAAAATATGTTGCAAGAATTTTACAGTCAAAATTTAAGTAGTATCTGAGAAATAATATATTTAAATGTAAAACATCCTTAAGATTGCCAAAAACATAAAACTGTAAGCATTATAATATAATAAGTATTAATCTAATTCTCAAACAATTTTCTGCTATTAAATTGTCAAGGCTAATATGTAATAATCTATCTCCACTTATTCGCATGGAACTCTATTTTTATTACATCACTAACAATTTTATCACTGATTGCGATCGTAAAAACCAAACAGTTAAGCGAATAAAGACTAGGAATGAAATCAACAACGAAAATGGCGAATTTAACGCAAAAATGCACTTAAGCTCGACAAATGCAGAAAAAATCAACAAACGAAAAATTTTTACTATCGCATAAGAAGTTGTATATAGTAGAAATTTATATGCCAACTGCATGCGATTTCCTGAATTGTAGGAAAAATATGCAAATATTAAAACGGCTGAACGAATAACATTTGGACACAGAATAAATAAGTACAAAAAATACAAATGGAGGGCCGAAAATGTAATACCTTAAGTTATAATTTCTTATTTTTATTTTATATTATTTCTGAAGTTATACTGATAGATCGTATACATCAGAATTTATTGTCGGAATTGTTTTCAAATAAAATTAAAATTCAAGACCTATTTAATAACTAAGAGAACAAATATAGAGATACATAGATCCAGATAATATATATATTTATACAATACATCGAAAATTTCTCACTGAATAAATTATTTCCTACGTTTAGTAAGGGTATACAAATTATCATCCAAAAACAAAGAAGTCATGCATATGTCGTCACGAGAAGGCAATCAGTAAAAAAGTTACAAAGTTGTAATTTACCCCATCGTGAGCACAAAAAATGCAAATTACACCATTTTGATTACTGCCAAAACATGTCTGCGCATATTTATTTTCCGATTAAATTTACTGTCAAGAAAAATCTCACGAGCTGAAAACAATCTCGAAAGTCAACCCACAATAATTAATCAAAGAACAAATGTTTTGGAATTTAAAATATTTTAATCATTTTAAATGCAGAAGACCCTTTTTAATTTATATTTTAGGAATGAAAAATACTTTAAAGGATGAAAATATATAAAGTAAGTGTTGATTATTATTAAAAATATTTCAGGTTTAAAATTTAAAGTGTTTATTATATTCTATAACAAATCAAAACTAAAGTAAAAAAAGAATAAATTAAAAGGATATTATGAGCTTTATATAAAAATTCGTGAACATTGTCTGTCAATCATAAATTTAAAATGATATTTAATTTCTGATTATAATTAGCTCTTTTTACGATTTCATATTCGTAACTTCCAAGTGTACCTCAAAGTTGAGTACCCATAATGTAGAAGAAACAAGTATCTGTATAAACAGCTGACCACAAATAATTAGAAAAGTTTTGTAATGCAGTCAGCAGGACTGCTCCATAGAGATTGGCCCCTCAAATTGAGAAAACTTCCCATTTTCGCTTTTGTTTCTGTCTGTTCGTTGCCATGGGGGTTCCCCTTTGGGTTTGCCACTTTGGTGCTTTCATTTCCAGAGATTAGAGAACTGTAGAGAGAAAATGTGCAAATTGATGTGGTTGATGCGACTGCAAAGTGTTCGGTTGACGCGATTTGAATGCACAATGGAAATGCGCCTTACACTCGGGTAAAAGGAATCTTCAAAAAGATGTAAAAAACTGAATTGAATTGAATTGTGAATTGAAATGTAAAGTTTTAAATAAGGTGTCCGTAATTGAATTCTTTTTGGTAGTGTTCAGTGATGTAAAAATCTTTAGAAAAGTGAAATACTATCTATGATTCAAGTAACATTATTGCAAAAATAAATACGCGAAGCTGCAGAGTATAAAAAGTTGGCAAGTTTGTAATAAAATTGTAGTAACTTTAATATAAATACATTAAATTAAAGTATACTTAAAGATCCTCTAAATATAAATATGGAGCAATGAATGAAATTTTACCGTGGTGAAAGTAATGATATACAAATTCTTGTGAAAATTATTCTTGAGTGCAGTTAGGAACTGGGGTAATAGCGTGAGCAATCAACACAATCTTTAACTTCATTTATTTGTATGCACATTTGCCAATGTAAAAACGTATCTAATCACGACTATTCATAAGCAACTATAACCAACTAATAACTTTTAAAAACTGTCTCAAAAGATTGCAGTTTTCCGGTCTCAAAGCTCTTCATGATATACATATTCTATAGAACAATGGGACTGTCCTTTGGCCACAACTTGCATATTGATGATATGGGCTGATAGAGCACACAGCAGGACAAAGGACACGTGCTCTTACAATAACAACAAGTGTGTCTGTGCGTGTATGTGTGTGTGTGTATGTGTATGTGTGTGTGTGGTAAGTTTACATTAGATAAGTGCAACAATGGAATGCATTACGGCTGGGCGTCGCCAGCTGACTATACTCGTATAAGGAGTGACTAAGAAAGAAAAAAAATGTGAGTCGAATCGATAAGACGTTCGCTTTAGCGTTGGCATGCAATACCATGAGCAGCAAATAGCCAGGAGCCTGTCGCATTGGAACTGGCGACTGTTAGCCGGCAGTGCCCAGGAAAGCAAAGTCCATTGTTGTTGTTGCTTTTAAAGTGACGGTGGAGGTAAAGGTGGCGCAATAAAAGTATGACTGCGCTGCGCTGATGTAATACCGCAAGACAATTTGCCTTCGCACGTCATATGGCCGCAAAAAAAAGAGAACAACAACAGCAAATAACGCAATGAGAGTAGAGTACTATTAAAAGCCGGTAGACAACATTCTCTCTTCTTTCTCCTCTCTCTCTCTCTCTCTCTCTCTCTCCCAGTTTGCGTATTAGACATGCGCGCGCTCTCTTCAAGCAGCTGTAGCAGGAAATGACAAAAAAAAAGCATTACATACTATTTAGTATGGCAAGACTTAGTCTTAACTCGAATTTGATGAATCAGCTGTTCTGCAAAGTACTGCCCTCCCTCTTTCCGGCTCCTTCCACAACTGGAAAGCCAGGCTGCAGGCGACGATGTTGTATTCGTGCTTGAATTTAATTCGTTGCCTGTCGCCGCGGTGCCGGGTGCCAAGCTTAAGTCGCACTCCGTCCGGCTTCCAGAGGGCTAGAGGACCAGAGAATAGAGGGCCGGATGCTCCAGAGGCCACCATATACCATATACCATATGGCTATTGATTATTTTTCTAGCACTGACTTCTTTCTGTCTGTTCCAATGCTGACGCGACTGGTGTCGAGCGTAATGTACTTTAATTTATTCTATGCCAACAGATTTGTTATTTATTTTCCGCCTTCATATTCTTCATATTTTTCTTATGCTTCTTTCTTGTTGTTTTGGGTGTGTGCTATAAAAGCATTGCATGCTTACGAAGCTAACTCACTTTAATGACACACCAAGGATTATGTTTAGTTAAAAGTTATAATGATGCAAATAAATTGCAATTTTGTAGAATTCCGATGATTTCAGAAATTTAGTTATAAATTTTCGTGGCTACAGTAAACTTTCTAAAATATCTTCCTGATGATTATTTATAAATTAAAAAACCCACATCTAGCTATAAATCCTTTATTTATTTACTGTTTAACTGTCTGCATTCAATAAAACAATATAAATTTTAATGAAAATTAAATGAATGCTTGAAATGTGATATCATTATAATAATCCTGAAATAAACAACCCAACATGATGATTATGCGCGTTTATAGGAAAAATTACCATATAATTGATATTATTTACAATATTGCTTACAGCAAATTCATTAAATCAAATATATACGACCATAATCCCATGATATAATCCTGCTGCAGTGCAACACCCTCTCGGACAAGTCATAAATTCAAGGCAAGTCACCCCATTTTGTCTGCAGAATTGCACCCTTCACTTGTCGCCTGCAAGTATGCAATAAAAATAAAAATGTGTCGCACACAACTGGCGCACATAAATCACTCGATTGCGACCCGATTCGAAAAATAAATAAAATAAAATGAAGCATAAATAGTTTAAGGCAAACGTAGGAAAGTGGGTTAAGAAACTGCAAGTTATGGCCAGTTATTGGCCATTTAATGCTAATGTGTGAGGGACAATTTGTACATACCTTGTCTACCGGCATTGATGGGCACGCTCTGCACAGATTCCAGAATGAGCCAATCATAGGGAAATGCTTTTGTTGTTGTCGAACCAAATTATCAAAATACAAAATAAACACACGCGCGTTTACTGATTTTATTTCTGAATATGTTCTCTGTTCAATTTTAGACGATACAACCGTACTAACACATACACAAACACACGCGTTCCGCTCACTCTTTCAATCCCTCTCACTCACTCTCTCTATCTCTCCTGCTTTCTCTCTCCTCTCTATACGCACACGCACCTGGTTGATGCGTTGCGAAGAAAGTGCGTTTGTATTGTCATAGACCCAACGAGATTCGTTTTTTACTTTTTTTTGTTTAATGTGACCGCAGCTGTAGGAAGGAGGGAGAAGGAAGAGCGCGCAAGGCGTTAGAAGAAGTATTGCATACCAGCAGGCGACGGCAACTGCTGTTATAATGATGATCTCATACACTCGCACACTCACAGCCAAACACAAACACACACACACCAACATATATAGACATACATATAAAGGGCCATTGTAAATGTCACACAATTGAGCCAATTAATGCATAATTTAATACTGAGCATGAGAATGTGTTTTCGAATATTTTAGGCAACTTTAGCAGTTTCGTATTAAATTTGTATTTGTGCACCCAAAGCACCAGCCAGTCCCCACCGCATGTCGTCCGTTCCCGTTCCCCGATCCCCGTCAGCCAAGCAAATCGATATCTATTTTTCATGTCAGCCGTGTGGTATGCAATACTTTTTGCCGCTTTACGCTGCGCTGCTTGATTTACTTTTATTTGCACTAATTTGCCATTAGCGAGCAGTGAAGCGCAACATTTGCCTTTTACTTGAGGTTCCACTACAATTTTTACTTAACACTAAACACACATTTCAAATTTAGTTTGAATGCACCGCTGCTTGCTGCTGCTGCTGCTTCTTATGAGGCCAAATAATTTAGGCTTTACCGCTAACGTTTGCAACTCGACGACGTTACGTACACGACTGAGCTGAATGTGCGCTGCCAACCGTCGTCGGCTTTGAATAAAAGTGGTTGAAAACGCCGCCAAACCACCCAGCGTGAATGTGAATGTTAAGTGAAGCCAAAGCGTCGGCGTTGGAGTTGACGCAGCGCTTGGAAGTTGTGCAGCGCGCCGGGGGCGTCTTTGGCAGCTGTTGGCCGCTCATTGGAACCTAGCATGGAACCTACTACAAACCATATGATAAATAATCAGTGGCGTAGAATTATTGTCCAGAAATTAAATTTATATGATTTCAATTTAATTTACAATTTACTTCACATAGTTTATTTAAAATATTGCATTATCATACATTATCAACAATTCAGCAACAATTGCGCGCTTCCTATCGATACTTTCGGACACAATCGATAGCTTAGGCGAGGATTCTGTTAACAGTGCTGCCAACTTTGCTTAGGAAAAATAGCTGTTTCTGTTAACAAAATATTTATAAAAAAGCTAAATTTCGAAACAAAATAGTTTTACAAAAAATATACAACTTTCAAAATCCAAAAAATAGCAGATTTTCAAGTTTTCCAAATAGCAGTTTTAAAGTTTTTGTCTAGCAGTGGAAATTTAAAAATAACCAGAGCTAGCTATAAAATAGTTAAGTTGGCAACAGTGTTCGTGAATGAACGAATATATCGATAACAGCAGAGATTGTTGTTGTTTGTTTATTTTATAGAAACTATGGAGCTGACCTGGGAAGTTGTCGTTTGTTTGGGCGTTGCAATCTTGATTCACATTCTGATATTTGTCTTCGTAATGGGTAAGCGATCAAAGAGCATTCTCGGCCGTCACGTAGTTATCACCGGTGGATCCAAGGGCATCGGACTTGGCCTGGCCGTGGAATGTGCAATGAAAGGCGCCAATGTCACGATAATTGCAAGAGATGAAAAGATGTTGAGTGAGTAACAAAAAACCTGAAAGACGAGCTTTTCATCACACAAACTCTGTCGTTGCATGCCTCCACAGAGGGAGCTGTTGCGCTAATGGAAGTTATACGCCAGCGTCCAGAACAGAAATTTCAATATCGCAGCCTAGACATTGGTGGCGACTATGAGGAAGTGGCACGTGTGCTCGGCGAACTAGAAGAGAGCATTGGCGATATTTATGCGCTGATCAACTGTGCCGGCATGGCAATTTGCGGGCTGTTCGAAGAGGTAGCCGTCGCCGATGTGCACAAACTGATGAATGTCAACTTCTTTGGCAGCTACAATTGCACGCGCTATGTGCTACCCAAGATGAAGAAAGCCGGCGACGGTATCATTGTGCTAACCTCCTCGCTGGCAGCTATGTTTGGCATTTACGGCTACGGACCGTATTCGGCGAGTAAGTACGCACTGCGAGCCATGGCTGAGACGATCGCAATGGAGTCACGGGTGCATGGTGTATCCGTGACATTGGCCCTGCCCTGTGATACAAATACGCCTGGATTTGAAGAGGAGGAGAAATCAAAACCGCGAGAAACGAAGATTATATCTGGCGGTGGCGGACTTATAGAGCCTGAGGTTATGGCCAAGGCAATACTTACGGATGCTTTGGTCCGTTGCCATCACAAACTATTACTAGATGCACCAATTAACCAAATAAAAATTACACTTTACAGAAGGGCAACTTTATATCAACTGTGGGCACTGAGAGCTGGCTGATGACGATGCTGGGCGGTGCTTTGATACCCTGGGATGGCTTCTTTACCAACCTGCTGCATTCAGTGGTCATTGGGCCAATGCGTCTGTTTAGCTATGGACTCCATAAGTACTTTAATAGCGTCATACGTAAATGTTACAAAGAAGATCGGGCTTCCAAAGCAAAAAATGCTGAGGTACAGAAATGACAACCCCGCTCTGCTCTTAACACATTACACATTCGTGCCTCAATAATGGCCTTCCATACTTATTTATGCATTTAGTATTTCAAAAAACCCAAAGCCAAGCAATCCAGTTAGCTTAAAAATCGCTTACGATTTATAAATTAATTTATTATAGTCTACAAATTTATAACTATTTGTGTACGTTTTTTCACGCGTTTGTGTCTGTTTCGTTTAAATAAAATCAGAAAAAATTTATTTGCTTTCAAAAGCAATAATTGAACGATTTCTTAAATTTATTTGTTATTTCTTATATACTAAAAACTATACTTCTATTGATTATTATGTCATACACAAGCTTACAGTTAATCTTTAAATGTAGGTTAATTTTTTTACAGTGATTATATTATCTACGGCATAGATTCTAAGAGATAAGATAACAGGAATACATATATAAAAAAAAAATATTTTTTCGTTGCTTTTTTTAATTTATATTCATTCCTCGAGGGATGACGAACACCAAACTTTAATTAATATGATTAACTTAATCTAATTTCGAATTAAAATTGTGACATTAATTATAAGAAATTAAACAAAAATTGTGAATTCTTTTAAATTTCGCGCCATTTGAATATGTTAACTAACATCACACTGCTGCCACCCACCAAAAAAAAAATCATCTGGCAACGCTTAACCAAAAGTGCAAAATTCATGTTAAGTAATTTTTTAAAAGCTAGAATTTTTTAATTTTTTCAGAGATTTTGTTGGATTTTTATCAATTTTATGATCTTTTTTTTTAAATTAAATTTGTAACTTCTTTCCCTTACGGGTGACGAGCTACAAACCTATATAAACATTATCACATTCATTTTATCTAATTTAGATTTATAAATTTTCATAAAATTAATATTTTTTTTAAAAGTTAAGCTAAAAGTAAATGTGAATTTAAATTTCGCGCCGAAACCTCGAAAAAAGAACAAAGTGAACATGTGGAGGTGAAAAAACATCGATGGAAACATCGGTGCATATCAATGCTTTCGATAAAAAATATCGATAAACATCGCTATTTCTCCACATCCACCACTAAAATAAAAGAGTTCTGGCGATGTAAGGACGTGTATAATTGGTTTTGCGCAAAAACCGAACTAATTTAATTATATTTACATACTATTAAGATGTGTATGGAAGAAACATGTGTAACTATGTTCCGACAAGTGTGTGTGTATTGTAATTCTCATAATTACGTTGTAAATCACCCAATCAAATTTTGCTATCGTCAGCGCCGCTCTTTTAGTGATGTTCAATTGGTGCGAAAAAGCTTGATCGTTAATATAAAAAAGCTGACTTTAAAATAGGTGCCATTAATTTATATTTACAAAATATTAAGGAATTTAAACAAATCGAAGTGAGACATAAAGTTTACACATTGTATGTGACGCCTTCTCTTTTGTAAATGGCAAGTGAATTGCCACGAGTAAATAGTGAAAACAAGCTGAAAAGCCATCATGTCAGCTCTATCAATGCTGTTGTTTGTGCGCATAAAAATAGATAAATAGCAAAAATAAAAAAATAAATAGAAATCAATGCCATAGAATGGAAATCTTTGCAATTACAGAAGGAAAACTTTTTCTGTTTTTGTTCTTAGTCATGCATTTAATAATTTAAAAAGTTGTATAAATAATCAAGTAACTCGTTTTAAACGCTTGTGGCCGACTATAAAATACTCTCTTCTCTTGGATTTTTAAGATTAGAAAATATATGTATATGAATAAATAATCGTTCATCATATGATTTATATGTGTCTCCATGACATGTACATATGCGCAAATACATCTTATTGCAATAGTTACAGGGTATAAACGCACGCTATGAAACGGTCAATTGATTTGTCGGTCAGCTGCTCACTCTCCTTTCCTTTGTTGTGCCTGTCTCTTTTTTTGCAAAGCAATTATATAAGTAATTCGAGTTGTTGTTTATGTATTCACTTGTATGTATATGTATTGTAATTTGAATTCTATTTAATATTAATTAAATATCGTTAACGATGTCGTTGACGTATCGCATACCGCCTTTACGGCACGTCGCTTATCATTTGCTACGTTTTGAGTTTTTCATTCGCCGAAACATCATAAACAACAACAAAAATTGAACGTGTTTACGTAGATACAGGCAGATTTACCGTTAGACAATTATATTTATACATATGTACATATACAGTGAACAGTATGAACAGTGAAACAGTATGTACATATATTTTAATTCCGTCTTGGGAACATTCGATTTAAAATTTATCTTTTATTTATTGTGCAAATGATGAGGATAAAAAAATAAAAATAAATCTACAAAATGGCAAGAGAGAAAATGATTTATGATTGTCAAAAGGGAAGCACACACAGTAAAGAACATGGCAAATGTACCCATAAAATTCCCCAATCTTTTCGTTATTTTTATATGTAGTATGTATAAAATATAAATAATGGGATATATAACAGATCAAGTATTATACTATAATTGAGAAAGAACGCAAAAAGCAAATCCAGTTATAGATCAATTAATATAAATACCAGTACACACAGCTTTGCAAGTGCGATAAACCTACATATTTCTTGACATCTTTCAATATGGTACATATTTACTACAAATAGTATAAGCTATCATACTAAGGTGCACTTTACAGGAATGTGGTTACGAACATGAAGAAAATAATTAATAAATTAATCGCTTAAAGATTAGAATGGTCTATTTACATAACTTATTTAGTATTCCTATTTTTAAACGAGCAATCTTTCTCTGAATGGACATTGACAGTTGTAAATAGCACATTTATATAAGTCTGTTCAAATGTATGTACTACGCACCCCCAAAATCTGTAGTATATCAGCAATTGGTCACGTATTTACCATGTGCATGAATGGGCTTCTTAGGCGCTCTAGTTAGGGTATATTAGCTTTGTTAAGAACTTTGATGATGGTATTAATTAAACAAACCTTATTAAAGCTATAAAAATAAATGAACCAATTCTCTTGCTATAAGAAATGTTAACAGATGTTGTTGGTGGATGGTTAAACATACATACGTTGATAGTGGCAAGAGTATCTCTGTGTCGTGGTGGCAAATATTTGCAATGGACTTGTGTTTATTTTTATCTAATCGATAGATTCAGTAGGTACTTCTGACGTATTCGCGTCCATTTGGCAATACGCTTTCATAAACATATGTATGTATGTACATATATATTATATTATATATGTACATATGTAGCACAATGTTGCATTTTGCCATGTTGCTCAGTTGTGTTGTTGTGCTCTGATTTGCCTTGGACTGACCATATCAACACCATGGATCGACACTTGACGCAGTGTACGCTTATCTAGACATCACTAAGTTGATTTGGTGGGTTGCTCGCGGGATTTGCTTGTTAAACATAGACATGGACATGTTACGCCGAGTTTGCCATACACAAATAAATAGTGCCGCGAGAACACTTGTTGACTGATTAAAGCTATGTGGTTAACTATATTGCCATGAGAACAGTAATCAACTGTAGCGTTTCATTTCATTGCAGTTAGTCGGACAAATTGGACACGTTCATAATTGTAAGCTGTTCGGATCACAGATCACAGACTTGCATGAGTCACTAAAAGCAGGAGCAGAAAATTAACACTCAGACACACAAAGATGTCACAAAATCAATCATATTTCTGGCAAACAACCAGACACAATGTATACCTGAAGAGATCAGCCAAATGGCACATGGCCATGGCATTAATGGTGGTCCTTACATTCTCCACCATATGTGCAGCGGAGTTTGACAATGATGCCGATGATATTGCTGCTAATTTGCCGGACCTACAGAAGGTAAGTGAATCTCACATCAATTTGCATGGATTTCTAATGTATTAACTGGCTTACAGAATTTGGAACCACAAGGCATACCGGATAAGGTAACGGACATGAATGGAATACAAAAGAAATCAGCGGATATGGATGGGGCTACAAAGTCAAAGGGCAATTTTCTCGATGCGTTCACCGCATCGATCTCTGTTATATTGTTAACAGAGTTAGGCGATAAGACTTTCTTTATTGCTGCCATTATGGCCATGCGCCACCCGCGTTTGATAGTCTTTGGCGGTGCCATTGCCGCCTTGGCCCTTATGACGGTTCTCTCATGCGTATTTGGCTTGGCAGCAAACTTTATTCCTAAGGTGCGGTATTCCTCTTATCTGTTTACGTGATGAGATTGCGATCTATTTAAATCGGTGCTTATCTTTTCGACAGATTTATACGTATTATATATCAACTGCATTATTTTTAATATTTGGTTTAAAAATGTTGTACGATGGTTACAAAATGAAACCAACCGATGCCCAAGAGGAGCTCGAGGAGGTTCAAAGCGATTTGCGTAAGCGAGAGGATGAGGTAAGTGCGATTCAATAACAACTATTTTAATGTTTGGCCGTAGTTGTATAGTAGATAAAAACTCAAAGCAATTTTATTGATTTGCTCTATCTCTGCTTTGTTAATATTTAAAATTAAATTATTGCTTTTGTTAATAGCTACGCTTAATTGGTTGTACATAATATTTTTCTTACCGCTGTCAATTAGACAAAGCAAACAAACCCGAATCCAACACAAACAGATAAACAACAAGGCGATCACTTCATTTGCTCGTAAATACTTTTGCCTGTAAAATGCTTTAGTTTCTAGTACTTGTATTTGTACTTGTAATTTGTAGAAATAATAGTTTAACCTCATTGCTGTCTCACAACAACAACAACAACACAACAAAACTGCAAATAGTAATTATGCAAACTAATTATTCTCACAGAATTTCATACGTAGCGGGTGATTATACTAATTAAAGCTAAATTGCATGCGAAAATTGAATTAATTATTATAAATATTATACATTTTATAATTATGTTTGCCTATTTATAAATACCAATTACTAACAATGCGTAATATATTCAAAATGTGGTGCTATCACACAAACAAATAGGAACGCTGGCATTGAAACAAAGACTTGATCGATAACTATATATATATCGATACTCGGATTAATCGATCGTGCTGGCTCACGTATAGTTCTTTATGTTTTTGTATATTCATTTTAATTTAAATATGCTGTACAAAACACACACACATACACACATATGTACGCCAATGTGACTAATTGCACGTCTGCGCCATAAAGTGCAAGAAAAGAATACTACGAAAGAGTTACTAAACAACTTTCCAAATTTAAAGAAAGGAAAAAAAATAGAGAAAAACGCTGCTTAATCGCAAAAACTATTTATGAAAATTAATCAAAATTAAACTGTGTGATTTGTATACAAACTTTAGCTAATGTCAAATTTAATTATTCTTTCTTTCACAAAAATTGATCAATTACCGACCTATCGTGTAATCCCGACTCAAATCAACTCGTTTCGATACATTCTTAATGTGTTAAACCGACAGCTAATGCGTCGAGCGACCCGCAAATATGATGATTCCGATGGGAAACGCAAGAATAGCAACTCGGATAAGGAGGATGCCAACGAACAAGCACTCGTACATGGTCGCAATGTAGGCGTTGTGCCAAACAATGCCAATGCCTCCGAGATGCAACATCGCCAGCGAAAGCCCACCAATAACAATCACATTAACAATAACAATACCTCCAATAACTCAACTAATAATATTAATACTAAGCAAACAAGCTGTGATAAAACCTGCAACGATGTGGACTATCACGACTCCGAAGTGGTGCTCAAGGATGGTGGCCGTTATGTGGAACAACTGAAAATGACTACGTTTCATGGCAGTCCAGGGCACTCGGCATCGATCGCCTCATCGAACCAGACCGAACAAACCCACTGTGATAGTAGTCCACGCAACAATCAAAATGCTTCCGCCGATCCCAACGCTTCTACCTCCTCCTCTGACTCGATTGCGGCTATGCCGTGTGCCCCTCTTGCCGGATACGATAGCATGCATAGTTTGAACGGAAGCATTAGCGAGGAGGATGCTGGAACTGTGAATAGCGCACTTAAAGCACGGGTTAGAGATCAAGCAACATCGTTACCTCTGTTGTTTCATCGACTTACGTTTTTCATCTGCTTTTTGAAGAAAATCAATCAATCAATAATGATTCCCACACATACACGCACACAAGTACACAAGCATACCAGAGATACATAAAATCATCTTTTAATTTATAATTATTTTAAGTGAATAACCCATGTCTAGTAAATTGGTTTAGCGGTATTTGTACTTCCTCTTTCGCTTCGTTTCATTTCCATTCATTTGGCATAGGTCTAATTAGGTTATGCCATTGCCAAAACGTTCCAACTCACCCTTACATACACTTTTAAGCAAACAGGTGTTTTGCATGTTATCAAATTTTTATAAAAGAAAAAAAAACTAAACTGTTCGTTTTGAAGTGATCGTTTGTGCTCTTTTTGAAAAACATCTTATAAATCTCTTTTTTTAATAAACTGTGCAAGTTTTGTTTCCGTTGTTACTTTTCTTTTGCGCACATAATTCCTCATCAAATTTTGAAAGTTAACTCAATTAACATAAAATTATGCACCGATCTTAATCCAATCATTTTGAATTTAACTTGCAGCTGGACCGTGATGTTAATGCTGCGCTGGTCCATGATCCAGAAAGTGGACGCCGTGGAAAAATGCATCGCAGTGCATCCTATTTTACTATGCGCATATTTGCCCAGGCCTTTACGATGACCTTCCTTGCCGAATGGGGCGATCGCTCCCAATTGACAACTATCATTCTAGCTGCCAGCAAGGTAAGTAAACTAATAGTTACTCAAGTAATTGTTTTGACAAAATTAATGATTCTCATATTTTATTTTGATATAAAAATTAAATTTCTTTCTTGTTCTGAAAACTAAAATGAGATTTATTGGGTTTAACTATTTCTTAAAATTTATTTTATTTTGTCAAAACAATTACTTGATTATTTATATTACTGAGTTACTTACTAATTTGTCTCATTGCAGGACGTTTATGGCGTAATTGTTGGCGGCATTCTTGGCCATTGCATCTGCACTGGCTTGGCTGTGATTGGCGGTCGTCTAGTGGCTTCCAAAATCTCGGTGCGCACTGTCACCATTGTGGGTGGCATTGTATTTATTGGCTTTGCTATCTACGCCGTGCTCATGCCTCCAAATGATCTATAGATGATTCATATTTATTGAGCACTAGCCATGTTGTTGTTGACGACCCCTAAGAAAATGAAAAACCAATTGTAATGAAATGTAATCGTAGCATCCGAGGAGCAACAGGCATTCTCTATTAGCCTTCTGTTATTCATTTTGTATTTTTTGTTTGTTTTTGCCTTCCTTGCCAAAGTGCCTTCCGTGCTTTTCGCTTTAGCCATGACATACAAATTTAGTTGCCAATACAGTTTAATTATTGTTTCCGTCATCCCTTAAAGCTGTTAGAGTATTCAATTGAAAGCCAATTTTTGCTTTAAGTATTAAAGTGTTTTTTTTTGTAAATATGCGTGCTTGTTAACTAGGTTGCCTAAGCTCCTCTTAAGTATCTGATTGAATTTTCCTAATTTTGTATTAATGTAGCAATGTTTACTTAAACTAAAAATGAATAACTATTTATACTGATATTAAAGAAATTAGCAAAAGAGCATAACTAAATGTTAAACTACAATTGTTTTCTTCTTAAAAACACAAGGATAATTAATCTAATGAATGGGTTGCATTAACATTGGCTAACAAGCGTTATATCGAATATACAATTGTTCCAATAATTTACTTGTTCACATAATTTATTATAGAAATACAATTATAAGTTTAAGCACATGCACTTAGTCAAGACATAATGAACAACACACACATAAATATATTTATTTCATCGTCTTGGGATCACGATAAATGCCCGTAAACAGAATAGCGTTCGATTTGCGATCGTAGATCAGGAACACAAATGGATGATCGCATTCAAATTTGGTTGGCTCGATGGGTCGGGCTGAACGGAAACTGACTAAAACAGTCGCTGCCGATGCAGTGCTGCCCTCCTCATCCACCTTGATTTTGGCCATGTGCTTGGCATCGCCAAAATTGATGCTCTGCTCTGTGCTAAAGTCGTTGAAGCTGGCGCCCTGATCGAATATCTGGTTGACGCCCATTTGACGCAGGATCTGTAAATACATTCAAATTAGTTGTGGAACTTTAATTAGTCTGAGGATTGATCACTCACTGGTACGAGTTCCAGACGCTGCTCAAACTCAAATTTGGGCAACAACACTTCAATCTCACGCGGCGAGGCTTCCTTCAGAGCAGCCGCCAAGGTTTCGGAGTTTAGCTTTGACAGCACTTGCTCAAGCGCATCATTGCGGAAAGGCGGAAGTATGATGACCATCGAGATATCGGAATCTTCATCATCCTCCTTAAACGATGTGCGATAAGGAAGTTGCAGAACATGGGCGCCAAGGCGCTCATCCGGATGCAATAGGAAGGTTCCCTTCTGACTCATCATTGGTACAAAAGACACCTTATCACTAGAAGTGTGGAATGGCATCTGCGTTGTTTTCTCCGCACTGAAGCGACTGGACCATTGGCCCTTGAAGTACGCAGCATTGGCCAGCACCAGCTGAGTACTTGAATCAATATCACCAGAGGCAATCATGTCTTTAATTTGATTCTGTGTGACATTCGCAATCCAGCCATTAATCTGTTGTCGTGTCTGCTCGACATTATCCTTGATATTCAACTGCACAATTTCCTCGTGGAGTCGCTCATTTAGGCAACTGGCCAGCTTTACCCTCTCGTCAAAGTACAGACGATCGGCGGATGAGAACTCCAGAGGCATCTCTTTGGCACGTACAGAGCGATCCGACTTTTCCAAGCGATAAGCACTGCGCACAGTTTCCTTTGTTGGCGCCCAGCCCAAACGCAGCACATTAGACAGCTCCTTTTCCGTCTGACCTGTGGCACCGAAGTAGGCCAACAGGAGGGCATGATAGGTGCTGTAGGGTGAAAAGAAGACATTGTCTGTGGGCGTTGCCTTGCGAATGGCATCCAGCATAGCCACTGAGAACTCCTGCTGTCCACGATACAAATTGGGGCGTGTGGCGCCCATGTCCGGCATGGATTGAATGCCGCATAGCTCGGCGCTCAGCAGCGCCGGCAGAAGCAGCAGCATCAATGAAAGACACAAATTCATTCTCTGAAACGAACGTGAATATTTCGGTTAATGACCTTCAATGACAATACAAATGGGAAGATCTGCGTCATCTCCTTTTTACCAAAAGGAAACGTGCATGGAATCTATTGGTATGACCTGATATGTATAATTTTTGTTAATTCACGTACAATATTTACGAGTATTCGTAAATGACGAAGATCGTCACGGACGATTTTCGATTTTCCGTCATGTTGTTGTAAATAACCTATATGAAAAGCTTTAAAGCAGGTGATTTTTCGCAGGAAAACTGATTCACCGCTTGTGTCGTAGATAATTTATCTTAATCGCAGCTTTAACCATATGAATAATGTCATATATAGCTTAACTTAGCTTTCGTAATTTCATAAGCGAAAAAAATTGCAAGAAATTTTACCAGTTAGAAATTTTGAAAAATGATTGGACTACTTTTCAGGTGGTCAGATAACATCAATACACTGAAGAAAATTAATAAATCTTTGTAGAAAATATATACTAAGGGTCAACAAAAATCGTATAATTTAAAAAACTATTGAGCCGATAAGATTGTGTAACGGCAAAATCTATTTTGTGAAATGGAATCACACAATTTATATTTTCATAATTATAAAAGTATAAACTATAGATATGATCATAAAAGCAGTACAATAATTGCAACAGCTACAAGAAAAAAATACAATTTTTTAAGCACATTTAAAATTGTTTTTAGAGATTTGTGGCTATTTTTATTTTTTTTTATCAAATAAGCTATTTTAGCTCTTGAAATTCTGGCAACACTGAGGACAAGCAGACGTCGAAAAGTGAAAGTTTATCGGAGTTTCGTCTGCACTGAAATTCGCAACTACAGTGCCCGGCTGTTGTTGTTATTGTTGTTGTCATGCATAACTGTTGCTGCTGTTGGTTGCTTGCTCGTCTTGTTGTTGTTGATGTTATTGCTGTGCATTCAGCTGAGCGTAAATAAAGAGCGACTCTGTCTTTCGGTCTGCTTTCTCAGCTGACGACACGTTGCGACGTCACAGTTGCGTGATTGCCGCAATGAAAACAAAAACCCAAAATTACCATTTTCAAAAACCGGTTACCGTCCGAAGTTGTGTGATTCATAAATTGTTAACATTTCAACGCTTACGCGCTTTTTGACCCTGTATTGGCGATTTTGTAATTGGTTACTTCTCTCTCCCTCTCTCTGCCTCGTATTTAGTTGTTATTATGTTTGCGGTTTACCAATACACATACATACGTCGCCTTCATTTGCGCTTGCGCTGCCCACTCAGACAAAAGGTAACAACAAAAACAATAACTACGGGTTTTTTTTAGGGAATTTCCAAGCAAAGTTGTCGCAAATTATTGAACGTGCCTCTCTAAGCCTAATGTGCATGCACGAAAGCAATTATCATTAATGAGGAAACAATAATTCAATCACTTAATTTTGTGGGATTTTTAAATAGCTTATAGAATTGACACTGACTTCTTAAGATTATCAAGTCAAGGGAGGTCAAATTTTTGTTTTATTTATAAATGTATATGTACATAGGTATATTACGATTGTATTGCACTGATTAGGTTTTCGATTTCAAATTTTATTGGAATTGTATAATTACTCTCTAGGGTGTAATTCATCACACTCATCTTATCTTCGACTGTTCGGGTAATTCCATATACTTATTTACATATACATACATACATATAAAATAAAACTCAATAACAATTCCATTATAAAAATCACACTTTACTAAAACTTCGTACTCATTTCGCATAATGATATTTGATTGCCACATTTAATCTTGCGTGTGACTACAATTATAATACAAAACGATTTCAAAAGCACTTATTTACTGGAGCAGCCAAAGCTTGAGTGCAATAAGTCACCATGGATTGAACAATTATTAATAGCATTTGCAAAATTATTCATATTCATTAAAACAAAGTGAAGATCTTCCAGTTTGAAAACCGGTCTCAATGAAGTCCAAATTTATCATTATGCATGTGAAATATTAATAAATGCAATTGAATTGTTGAAGTTTACCTTTTTTACTTTATAAATTGTTTCACTCGACTTGCACCCAAACTCAAATTGTTGTGAACGCGTAAAGCTTCAGCTTCGTACTGAGCTTGTTACTGAGCGCGGCTCAAGTAATATCATGATGTGACGAGGCACGATTGAGGGATCTTAAGGTTACGCTTGGTGCGACACTCAAAGTTGATGCGAGAGATTGTGACGTCACGTTTACAGATTAATGTTGAAAGTAAAATTTAAATTAAATTTAAAATTATTTTCCGCCATATCTGGAGTTTCTCGAATGGCAATCGCGTTCTAGCTATTTTAAGATAAAAGAACTACCAGAAATATTTCAAATTATTACTAATAAATTAATGTTGTATATAGTTGTTATATAATAAATATAATATAAAGTCCACCTAAGAAGAATAAAAACTTTTTATCTGGCTTCTAGATTTCCAAGCTTTTTCTAGCTATTTTTAAATGTTGATATAGCCTTTTTAGGCGTTGATGAGTTGGCAACACTGTAAATAATTCCAAACAGCGACGATATCGATTTATATTCGATATCTTTCATTATTTGTTTTCTTCTTTTTTTCAAAAATTTATTATTCTAAACTATAATAGTTACCATTTGGAGAAAATAAATGTTGTCATAACTACTTACATATGTAAGTTAAGCCTATTATAATTTATTTTGATAAAATGTTATTTATTGCGACTGTGACTCTTCATTATTTTTTATCGAAAGGTGCTATCGATAACATACTGATCAACACTGAGATGCGACGCTTACCAACACACTTTAACCACCACATTAACCCACGCAGCAGCGGCAACAACAACAAAATTACGCGATAAACAAAACGAAGCCGATTTTTACCAATTAAACGCAATGAGTGTAGCCAACACGGGAGCCGCATCCCAGGATGCGTGCTACATATCGCTACTAGGACTCGCTGAATACTTTCGTACCTCTCAGCCACCAAATATTAAGAAATGCATCCAGTGTTTACAGGCGCTCTTCACTTTTCAGCCGCCTTCAAAGGTGAGTGTTCCCAGTGAAAGTCATTAGTCAAAACCAATTAAATAGTATTTTATGTGATACGAAATACGAATGCAGGTGGAAGCGCGCACACACCTGCAAATGGGACAAGTACTGATGGCCTATACGTGTAACATAAATTTGGCGCGTCAGCATCTGGAACAGGCGTGGAACATTGCAGAGCCTCTCATGAATTTCGACGACGTAAAGTTCGACACAGCCTCGCTATTAGCACAATTGCATCTGCAAACGGAGCAGAGCTCACATGCAAAGGCGATGTTACGGAGAGCTGTTGAATTATCACAAAACAATGTTTACTGGCACTGTAAATTGCTGCTGCAGCTATCGCAAATACATGCCAACGATCGTGAGTACTCGCTGGCCAGTGATCTGTTGGCCGTTGGCGCAGAGTCGGCCGAGGAGGCGGGTGCCACATATCTGAAGGTGCTATTTCTGCTCTCACGCGCCATGATCCTGATGATTGAACGCAAGACGAACGATGTACTCGCGCTGCTTAATTCAGCGGGTCAAATCATAGACAATAACATACCCAATCCTCATCAAAAAGAGTACCTCAAAGTGTTCTTCCTAGTGCTGCAGGTGTGCTACTATTTGGCACTGGGGCAGGTCAAGACAGTCAAGCCTAGTCTAAAGCAGCTACAAATGTCAATACAGACAATAATGGCGCCCAATTGGCCAAGTGATGAGCTCATCTTTGGTTCCAATCAACTTGAGATGTTTGTCTGGCTACCCAAGGAACAGCTGTATGTGCTCGTCTACCTAGTCACCGTCTCGCACTCGATGATGGCGGGCTACATGGACAAAGCGCAAAAGTACACAGAAAAGGCGCTCACCCAAATCGAAAAGCTCAAAATGCAGGAGGACAAGTCTATTCTATCCGTCTTCAAGGTCATACTGCTGGAACACATTGTCATGTGTCGCATGGTCATGGGAAATCGTGAGTTAGCCATACGAGAGATAGCCGCTGCCCGTGATGTTTGCCTGGCGGCGCCGCATCGCAAACTCCTCAAGCGTCACTCCGCACAACTGCATTGCCTTATCGGTCTGTATTCCATGTCCACGAGCTTCTTTGAGCATGCCGAACGGCAGTTTCTGGTATGCGTGAATGAGACAAACGAAAGAGATCTTAAGCTCTTTGCCAATCTCAATCTGGCCATAATATATCTGCGTACAAAACGGGATGCAGATCTCAAACAAATACTCGATGCGGTCTCCACAGAAAACACGCACACGTACAGCAGCCAAGCACTGATGGGTGGATTTTATTACGTACAGGGACTTCATGCCTTTCACAAGAACAGCTTCCACGAAGCCAAGTGAGTAGAAATCAAGATAACTAAATCGAATCTCCAACTAATTGGTATTTCTATTTAAATAGACGATTTCTTCGCGAAACGCTGAAAATGGCCAATGCCGAGGATCTGAATCGTCTGACGAGCTGTTCTTTAGTTTTATTATCACATGTCTTCCTTAGCATAGGCAATTCCAAGGAGAGCATGAATATGGTGACGCCAGCTATGCAATTGGCCAGTAAAATACCTGATATACATGTACAATTGTGGGGATCGGCGATACTGAAGGATCTGCATCGGATGTCCAAGGATGCGCAGCACGAGAAGGAGGCGTATGCCAATCATGTTAAATACTCAGAGAACCTGATTGCCGATCAGCGCAAGTGTGTGCAGAGCTCGCATCATGAGCTGGTCAACTGGTTTCAAGGTGATCCGCCTATTACAAGCGGCGTGTCTCTAAATCTGCCAGGCGGTGCCGCGGAGGCGTCCACATCTGCGCTGCAGCCGCCGGCGCAGTTTGGACAATTCTACTAGAGGACCAAGTGCATATATCGATTCATAAGCATTTTAATAACTACAGTTGTAAGCTAAATTAAAATCTAAGGAAATTCTAAAAAAAGAATCTGTCATATTTAAAATAGAGCGGGAATACCATCGAAATACGATAATCGAGCCCTAAACGAGAAAATAACGTAAGCGACATTTTTACAAAAAAAAAAACAAAAACATCACAAAACAAAATTTGGATATACCTATACAGGTAAAATAAAAATAATTTAACCTAATATTTTAAAATAATTAAAAGAACACCACTCTAGAAATTTTGATAATGACGCTTACGTTATTTTCGATCGATATGATCCAATTTGATGTCAATCTCTCTTAAAACGTATTCTTGTGCTAAAACATATATTCGATAGTTTTCCCGTTTATGTGTGTACAGAATCCCATCTTACAATCTAATTTACATGTTCCCACAGGGAAAAATTGAGGTGTCCATCTACATCAAGTCTGTGTCTGCTGTATCCGACTCATCATCTCGCTCCTCCAGCGTCGCATTTCCGTTCTCCTTGTTGCTTAAAAGAGTAAAGTGTACCAATCGTTTGTCCTGCTGCTCATGGATTGTCAAATGAGACCGCATATCATTCATTGACTTGAACTCCTCACTGCACACTGGACAAATGTAGATCTTGTCCCCCTGATGCGTTCGCTGATGCATCTGACAATCTCCACGTTGTGTGAAGCTTTTCGAACAGAAGGGACAAACAAATGGCCGCTCGCCCGTGTGCGTGCGTCGATGATTCTTTAGCACATTGAGGGCTGTAAATCGCATTGGGCACAGATCACAGGGATAGGGTCTTTCGCCAGTGTGTTTACGCTTGTGTTTGGCCAATGAGCAACTGGTGGTGAATCTCGAGGAGCACACATCACACTCGTACGGTTTGACACCTGTGTGTGTGCGAGCATGCGAGGTCAGCTCCGCCTTGGTCACAAATGAATTATTGCACAGCTCGCATTTGAAGCGTTTTATGTCCGAGTGACGGAGCTTGTGCTGGCGCAGATTAGCATTCTGTGAAAAGCCTTTGCCACAAACGTTGCACACAAATGGCTTCTCCCCAGTGTGGATGCGCATGTGATCCCGCAACGTTGACAGCATCGTGAAGACTGCAAGAGAGACAACATTAAATTGTATACATCCACAAAGTATACTCATTACATACCCTTCTGACAAACGTTGCACTGATTTCGTAGGTTGCGTTTGTGCATCTGGACCATGTGCCTGCCTAGCTGCTCTTTGGACTCACACCGCACTCCGCATTCCTGACAATTGTGGTCAGCATGCGTCGCTTGATGCTCTGTCAAATGATTCAAGGAGACAAAAACTCGCTCGCACTCGTTGCACTTGAAACTGCGATTGGTGCATCCGTTTTGCCGCCTGTGGATAATCAATGATTTCTCCAGAACAAATCCAGCATTGCAGCGGTCACAGTGGAAATTTGCCTTCAGATCTTCTATCTCTGATGCAAGCGCTCCATTAGCATTAATGGATTGGCTTGGTACACTTCTTTTTGGTTGCTTGACGGATGATTCCTTCTGCTCCTCCAGCTGTGTTGCAGCTCGGCGTCGTGTGCTGCGCTTGGTCGTTGTCTCTGACTCCTGCTGTTCCGAATTCTGTTGTTTGTCCTCCTGATATGGTTCCTGCTGCTGTTGCTGTTTTTGTTGTTGTTGTTGTTGCAACAGCTTGGCAGCGCTTTTACGTGTTGTCACTTGAGGAAGTGTTGACGCTGGCTCTGGTGCAATATATGTGTCCCCACTGCCATTACTGACAAGTCGATATTTGTATTCCTTCTGTTTCCCTTGCTGTTCATGCAGCTCGCCTGTGCTTTTGTCGAAGATCATTTCCGTTTCAAACTTGATATCGTCTTTTTCCACATGCAGTATAATGTTTTCAGCGCTCACTTTGGACGGCGTCTCTTCGTTCTCCTGCTCATCAGTAAATTCATAGTCAAACTCTTCTACGCCATCTGGCTCGTCGCAGATTGCCACTTGCTTCTCTATGCTGGTGTTTTGCTCCGCATCTGCTGTGATCACCTCATCCGTTTGCGCTTCAATTGTGCATGTTGTGATAGCGTTAGTTTGGACGGATGAATCCGTTGTCGCCACCGTTGGCTTGGCTTCTTTTGTTTCCATAAAGTCAGGCTCATCGGGCAGGGCATTTGGCAGCAGCTGTCGCAGCGTGAGATTCGAGTTCTCACATTTGAGTTTAAATGAATAGCAGTGATTAATTTCGCTGATGCAATTGAGACAAACTCTGCCTGGTAAATTATCCTCGCGACGCGGCTGTAATGCAGAAAGTAACAATACGAATTTATTGCGTTGGGCGTTGGACGTCACCTGGACTTACCTTGGTCCTGGTGAATTCGCGCAACATATCGACCAAACAGCTGCCGGAGCCGCCATCATATATGGATAGAAATGGTCCTGAAAGGCTTAAGCAAGTCCGACAAATCTTGTCCACATCCATTTTGCAGCAAACTTTTTAGAAAATGCAGCCACAAACAACAAATAAATCACAAGGCGTTGCCGGACATATAACATTTGACCGTAAAAGGGGCTGCCCAATTGCACCATTCAAAGAAGGTTGTCTACTTAATTGTATCGTGTATTTATGTGAAATATATTTTAATTGGGTCAAATTAATTTTAGAACTTAACCTCTTTGGTCACTCTAGTACAGTCGATCTAGTAAAATTTGAATATATGTTAACATATTGACTGAAAGTCGTGTCGTGTATGGCCTGCAAACAGTGTTGCCAGGTTTCGAGCATACAAGCTAGATCTGCAGTAAAAATATGCTAAAGAAAACCTAAAAATAAAAAACAATATGCTGCAAAATAAGCTAAGTCTAAATGAATAATAATACACAATATAATTTGTTTTTAAATATTTGATTTTAATTTGAATATGCCACTAAATCGCTATTTTGCATCCAGGTATCGCAAAAGATTTGTTTGTAAAGAATTTTCGGCATTTTTATTTATGAAATTTCACTTTTCTTTTGCATTCGCTAAATTTATAAGCTTTTCCATTTTGAAAAATGCTAGAACTAGCCTGAAATATGCTGAGCTGGCAACACTGATACACTGATCAAACATAGCCGGTTTGCATGTTGCGTTTCATAGCGTTGTAAATAAATGAAAAAATAAACAATTATTATGAACGATATTAAGCGATTGAAGGAACAACAGCGTGACAAACACCCCGGCTTTGACGGTTACTTGGACTGTATGACACGTGCGCTCTTTACAGGATTGGCATCTTTTTGTTTAGGTATGCGTTTCGCGTGTACTCCTATTATTTAATTATTGCATAATACGAGTAATTGACATTTTTGTAGGGTTTGCGGGCACATATTTCGTGCAAAAGGCTGTGCAAACAAGAATCCGCTATCCAATTAAGTACAACATTTTGGTTTCTTCATTGGTTGCCACTGGCATTGCATATCAAACAACCACAACACGCACCAAATCCTGTCAAGCGGCTTGGATGGCCTACGAGGGCAAACATTCGGTGCTTAACGAGAAAACATATTAGTAATTGTAGCCATGACGACGTGCATACGATCATTGCTACGCATTCCTTGGCTGCGTGCGTCGGCAATTCAAATCCCAGCGCGATTCAAATACACACAAAACCAAGGCGTTAAAGGCATTCGAAATCGCAAGAGCTATTATGAAGCCCAAATGCAAGCTGGACAGCAATCGGATGACGACCAGGAGCTGATCACAGCGAGCGGAGCAGACAGTCT
Organism: Drosophila kuntzei; assembly: GCA_035042165.1. NCBI lineage: Eukaryota > Metazoa > Arthropoda > Insecta > Diptera > Drosophilidae > Drosophila > Drosophila kuntzei. Next base: position 687,887 of record JAWNLU010000514.1, on the reverse strand, counting down.
TGATATGCGCTTCCTGGACGATCGGTAAGTTTGAGTTCATATGCCAAAATATTCGATAATTATTAAAATTTATTAACAGCGCCTACGAAGAAGTTGCGGGTGGCGCAATGCGCATTAGTCGAGATGTGGCCGAAGCTCAACAGGTGCTCATCTTGCAGCCGTATGTCAAGTGGGCAGCCAAGCGTAATACGCCCGACGATGTCCAGCCGAATGATCAACTTGCGGAAGCAACAGCACTGATACACTCGCTGCCCAACTGGAAGGTGGCCAGGGGATTGAAAGTGCCACTGGAAAGCCTGGAGCGCAAGACACTCTTCGGAAGCGGCAAAATGACCGAGCTTAAGACACTAATTACGGATCTGCGGCAGGAACAGCAAATAACCTGTTTATTTGTCAGCAAGGGCACGCTTTCATTTGCCCAGAAACATTTTTTGGAGTCCGAGTTTCGGTTGCCTGTCCTAGATCGCTATTCGGTTGTCATACAAATTCTGCGCCTACATGCGACAAGCGCCGAGGCGCGTCTACAAGTGGCCATGGCGGAGCTGCCTTACATTTGGGCGCAGGCCAAGGATGCGAGCATGACACAAACACGACGTCAAGGCTACTCGCTGAGTGACCTACAAAAGGAGATACTGCGGACAAGGGAGCGCAAGCTAAGGGCCGAATTGGACCGCGTTCGTCGCCATCGGCAGCTGTTGCGTCAAAAGCGCAAGCAGCAAAATTATCCCATTGCCGCTGTTGTGGGCTACACCAATGCCGGCAAGACATCCTTGATAAAGGCTCTCACTGTGGAGGATTCGCTGCAGCCGCGCAATCAACTGTTTGCCACACTTGACGTTACGGCTCACGCCGGATTTCTGCCTTGTAATCTACAGCTCATTTATATGGACACTGTGGGCTTTATGTCTGATTTGCCAACGGGTTTGTTTGAATGCTTTGTTGCCACGCTGGAGGATGCTATGTTGGCGGTGAGTAGCAAACTATTAATGCTACGTTCTTTCATTACATAAATATTAATATGATCTCACTGCAGGATATTATTATACATGTGCAGGACTTGTCGCATCCATGTCATGCTGCTCAGCGCGCTCATGTCGAGTCTACGCTGCGTTCCTTGGCTTTTAGCGTTGCCGGCGGCGATTCAACAGCCAGCCACATGCCTCCCATCATCAACGTCTACAACAAATGCGATTTGCTGCAAGCTAATACTCAATCATCTGCTGCAGAGGAAGAATGTAACGCGACAACTCATCGCATTTCGGCACGGGCTCTGACTGGGTTGGATCCATTGATGGAGGACATTGAGCGACAAGTTTTGGCAGTCACCGGTCGCCGTAAGCTGCAGATGCGTGTCCCGAATGGTGGACCCGAGATGGCTTGGATTTATAAGAATGCTGCCGTTGTGTATACAGAAGCAGATGATCAGAATCCGGAGCGACTTCTCATGCAGGTGGTCATCTCTCAACGCACCTTGGAACAGTTCAAGCGACAGTTTTGTTAATTTTCTTTTATCAACCTCAATATAATTTATAATTTCAATAATCAGTTTGTTAATCTTTCACAAGGGCGCAACTGGCACTAATTAAATATACATTTTATTAATATGTACTATTGTTATTCAATATTGTATAAATTAGTGTACTGGTGTTAATTTTCTATAATATACAAATATCAAATTAGCTACAAAAATATGATTAAAAAACAATTAAAAACATAAAAACAATATTGCACTATTTAATCATTTGTTGCTAGATTTGTGCTGCAGCTTTGTTAGGAATATCCCTGTTTATATATATATATATGTATATATGTCTTTGTATTATAAAAATATTGAGAATATACCGACTTACAATCTATATTCTACAACTAGAAATCTTTTTGCTAATTAAAATTCCAAGTACTAAAACATTGGCACTTATTTCGACTGATGGTTTCTCACAAAATTCATAAACGAGAATCACTAGTTAGCTAGCCGAAGATTAAATACCCTTTCAATGTGAATGTGGTCTTAAAAGTCTTCAATCGATAATGATAAACTGGAAAATTTCTACATGCTTCCCTCATATTGAGGCAGAAAATAGCAGTAGTATTAGATGTTATATATCTGATCCTGCTCGAAATCTTGTGGTTTACTGCTACTAACAGACAGGGAATTTATTTGAGGATTATGATCATATTTAACAGTTTTTTATATCTGTTTAAATAAAACTTTAATTAAATGATTATTTTCACTTTTCTAATTAACATAAAAAATATGAGTTAAATTTTATAATAAAAATTTACTCTCTTCCATAATATCCCATAAAAATAGACCATATTTGGAATTGTTACATTAATCCCGTCCCTGATTATGAAAGAAATTAAAAAATATGAACATAAATAAACATTCTTTTCTTATAGTAATAAAACTAAAAAATGATTTCAAATCTTAAAATGCCTTTTTAAGAGGAATGTCTAAAACCCAAAACTTGAATTTAATTTATGTACAAATGAAAAATAAGTCGGATCGAAGGTTTGGGCCAAGTTCAAATTCTCTTTTAACATATTCCGCAATGTGAACTTTGCTTTTGGGAATACTACATGCATATCCAACGTTGGGATCTCTAACAATAAAACTTTTTTATGAACTAGAAAATCGTAATTGTTGCAGAACAAATCACCTCAATTGACTGACATCATATTTTTGGCGTATGCAGTTTGTATGGCAACACAAAAATATCAATAATTGTTATTGATTAATGACTAAAATAAACCACGTAATCGTTTCACTATTCAACCACACCAAATATGTCTACGTGGATGCAATGAACCAAAGTAGAAGTTGCCAAAGTGGCGCCACAACTACAAAAACAAACAATATGCAAATGATGCGACAATTCTTGATCAAGTTGACAATGAATTGAATGAATTGTGATATAATGCCATATGAATTGTACTGTGCTAACAATGGGAAGGCGGTTGGCAGCACATCAACCAACCGCTTGCCATTTGTCAGTTATAATTTGGCTATATGCGCATGCGCCTGCTCATTGGCCGCCGTTGAGTATTGGGCAAATGGCATTAGCTGGCAATACTCGAGCAGTTGCAGCTCCAGCTGCCTGAGGCTTTTGTCCGATGTCGCCGGCGCAATACGCATAAGTCCAGTGTCACGAGATTTGAGTAGATAGCCACTTTGAATGAGCGCATAAATTGCAATATTGAGATTGTCCAGGGCCAGGCAATATGGATGAACATGTGACGCCGCACCGCCCGGTTGTTGCAGCAACTGTTCCACATGTTTTTGTACCAATACCAGTAATTCCTTGCCACCAAACTCACCATTCGGAGGCATCTGCAATACACATTTTTCCAAAATCAGTCTACATGCATTTAATTTCTTCAAACAGTTCACTGACCTGTCGCAGCGTCACCGCCAGCTGATAGTAGAGGCAGAGGAAAGGAGCCAGTGCGGCAAGTATAACCCGAAAGCATTCATTATCCTGGACAGTGATCCTGCCATTCTGCTTATTCAACTCCAGCGCATGCTCATCCAGCAGCAGCTGAAGATGCGTTTGAAATTCGGCCGCCTCACGATTCGATTCAATTATAAACTCGTGCTGAAACAATGCATCCATGGTGTTCACATGGCTATGCAGAGCGGATAGTGTCTCCTCATAAGAGCCGATAACATCAAGATTATGCTGTCGACGCTGCTCCTTGAGTGCCGCCAGCAGCAAATAAGCAGGTCGAGCCAGCCAGAACATGCAGGGATTGACATAGAGCTGCAGTGCCATCATCGGCACAGCCACTGCCATCGTTTTTGGACAGAGTGCGTGAGCCTTTAAACGTTTCACATCGATCTTAGCCGCCAGTTGATCGACTGCCAGCGGCGTAAATTGAAGTCGTCCTACACGGAATTCCAAAATATTATTATGTACTTCCACGGCATCAATGATGTCCGCCTTGATGTTGTTAGTGCGGGTGCTAACATGTGCTCCCAACTGCTCGAAGATGCGCTTCAGATGCAGTATCCCACGCGCCAGCTCGTCAAGATTAACGCTGTGCTGTCCGTACAATTTGCTAGCATACAATAGACTAAGCATATTGAAGGTGGTGATGACAATGCGACGTTGCTGCTGGTAGATAATCTCATTGGCCAGCTGCTTGACCAGCTCGATCTCCTGCCGATTCAGCTTCTGTAGCGAGCCACCGAGTCCGGCACGCTGGATACGCTCACCACTATTGTGACCAAAAAATTCTTTTGCCGATATTGGAGCACCAAAATCCAGATACATTTTGCCAAAACGTTCGTCAATGATTTTGAGAGCCTTGAAGAATCCCTTGGTGGACTCCTTTGGCTTGGGCACGCCCAGTAGCTCATAGACAAAGAGCTGCTCCTCGAGCACACGCTCATAGGCAACGCTAACCGGAACAATCATCACATCTGGCACCTCACCGGTGAAATAGGGTAGAAGTGCCATGGACAAGAGTCCAACTTTTGGCACCAGCGCTTTAAAGTTCCGGGAGCGTGTGCCCTCAATAAAGAACTCGACACCGATATGGTAATTGGCCACCAGAGCATACATATACTCCCTGAAGATGTCCCAGTAGAGCTCGTCATTCGAAAAGGAGCGTCGCATGAAAAAGGCGCCCGTTTTGCGGAGCATGGTGCCCATACCAAACATCGAATGAAAATCTGTAAGACGGATAAATTAAATTAAATGCAAAGCTGATAAGCTGGTGAGGATTGGACTCACCCATGCCGGCTGCAATGCCGGGTATTTCAATCTCATAGTAGTAGCAAATGTAGCTCATCAGTATAAAGTCCATATAGCTGCGATGACTGGGCAGATAGAGGACAGGACAATGTCCCATATCCTTGCGCACATTGGCCATGCTCGTCGAGTTGACATAGATGCCATCACAGATGCGTTTACCAATTGCGGTAATGGCAATGCCACACCATCGTATTATAGCCATATTACGATCCAAACCAATCTCATCGATAATGGCCCTTGCCTGCTGTTCCAACTGCCGCATCGGCTGTTTCGTTTCCCGAGCATAATGCTCCAGCAATGTGCGCATCTTCTCACTACGCAGCACAAACTGTTTCAGCTGCTGGGGATTTGAATACTTCTCGAATTCATAGGCAACTTGCGGCTTAAACTCTCTGGTCATGGATGCCTCATTGCCCGGCGCAATGATGTTCCGAAATTGTCGCATATAGTCGCCAGCTGTGGCCGAGTCGGCACCACCTGATGATGTTGATGACGATGAATCACCGCTGGAAGCGGCCGTTTCTGTTTCCTGGCTGACAGAACTCATTTCCATTTAACAATCAACAGTGTTACCTGCAACACGAATTTATATATTTTATTTTTATTATTTGAAGTGTTAACGTTAATAACGTGCGACTCAGCTGATGTGAGTTTGACAAATGTATTGCTAGGCAGGCGGCGACGGAACACACTGGTACACACAAACACACACACACACACACACCCCCTCCCTGATATAGTATACTATGTACATATAAGATTTCGTTTACTATTAACTTATCGGCGAGGCTTTCAGGTGGCGTCGTCGACCGGCTTATAGGTGGGTAATCAACGGCCACCGTGTCGACAACTACTCATCATCATCAGGTTTATTATTAAATTGCCTATCAGGTGTGAAAGGGATGGCAAGAACAGATTGCAGCTAAAGTTATCAGCATGATCAACAGTCGAAATGCCCTAAACTCCAAAGTGTATGCCGAGGTTAGGTATGCAGCTTGCAAGCAAAAAACCAAGTAAGAAAAATTTAGACGAGATTGCTCGACTGGAAGATACTCTGCACTTGGATATCCTAACATTTGTTGTTGTTCCCTCCTTCTTTCTTTGGCCTTGAATAACAATCCGATTGTGATGAACTTGATGTGGATTTGCTTGCGTACGAGACGTGATAAAACTCAAGGTCATAGCATTAAAATTGCATTTGTAATCAGTGTTGCCATTTTGTTGCTATTTTACAGTTAGATCTAGCTATTTTGTAATTGAAAACGCTAAAAACTTGACATTCTATTAGATAAAAATCTAACTAATTTAAGAATTGATTTAGGTAATTTTTATATTTTTTATTTTTGCCAGGCAACATCAATATACTAAAGAAAATCAACAATTCGATGGAGGAAATAATCTATTTTTAAACAAAGTTAGTATAATTAAGTTATTGGATTACTTTATGGAGTACATATTGATCGGATAAGATTGTGTTACGGCTAAAATCGTTTTGTCAATTGGAAATATACAGCTAAAATTGGTAATTGCAGTTTATATGCTATATAAATATGAATATGTATTTATTGCGAATTTTCTATAAGATAAAAAGAACGCTTTGAATTTTTAAATGAAAATTTAAATCAATTCAATCAGCATTTTCGTATTATATGCTTTATACAAAACTATAAAACAGATTTGCATTTATCAATTAGTCCAATCTAGTCGGATGTTGATGTAGATCAAGAATATATGTACATAATATATGAAATATGACATGCGTCTATTTCTCTGTTACATACATTGGCACAAACTTATTATACCCTCGGCACAGGGTATAAAAAGGAGGCAAAACAGAAATGAGATTTACAAAATCGTTAGACAATAATAAGTATACTTGGTCGAAGGGAAATCTTAAATCTGTTTGTTTTTGAAAATCAACTCTCGGACTTAAGCGGCGATTTTGAAGTTTCAAAATAAACAAACGTAACACACGCTTAACAAACAGATTTCGTTAATGCTAATAGTATAGCAAGTACTTGTATAAGGAAGTATTTTTCCTAGACGTCAACTATTGCATGAGCAAGGCAATTGATTTACTTGTGACTCAATAGAATATGCAATTTAAACAGTTGCTGCGTTTCTCAAATACACGAACGCCCAACCTCCCAACCCACCCACATTACAACACCAACTCAATCACACACACATACATATATTACTGCAAATATAACAAATGATGGGCAGCTGTTTACGGTTTTAAATACTATGAATAAATGCAATTTAGCACACATTTAACAGAGGGAGAGATTAACAAATTTGCATTTAGTTTAATGATACTTAAATCAGTGCACTTTCTATTTTGTAAGGCGTTTTTACGTACGAAAATTCGATACAGGCACTGAACGCGATTAACGACGCTTTATCAGCGCGACGGTAAAAAGCAACTACCACTAACAGCTGCGGCGACGGCGGCAACGGGTCGATATTTACTATTGTTGTTGGTGGCAGTGTTGCCAACTCAGCTTTTTTCCGCCACATCTGAGTTTTTTGAATGTCAATCGCGTTCTAGCTTTTTTTAAGTTAAAAGAACTACTAGAAATATTTCAAATTATTACTACTAGATTACTGTTGTATATAGTTGTAACATAATATATATAATATAAAGTCAACCTAAGAAGTATAAAAACTTTTTATCTGGCTTTCTTCGAGATTTCTCAGCTTTTTCTAGCTATGTTTAAATGTTTATATAGCTTTTTTAGGCGTTGATGAGCTGGCAACACTGGTTGGTGGCGTGTTTAATGCTTCAAGGCGGCCATACACGTTTCAATTTTAATCAATTGAATGAAAGTTTGGAATACTTACATACTCAATTGCCGTAAATATTTGAAGAATTCTGTTATACATACTTGTATTATATCTTTTAATATGTGTAATTATCTACATATTAGGCTACTATAGACTTCATATGTAATTGTTATTGTTTTATTTGTTAACTAATAGATATAAAGTTTCACTTAAGTTTCCCATCAGAGTTTTTGCATAGTGGCATCGCCAACTAAATATGAAAGTGAAGCAATCAGCTTATTTAATTCTTTAAAATGCATGTAATTTAAAGTTTAACATATACATAATTATTTCCTTTATTTGGTTCTTTAATTAGATCGTGTTAAATGTATAATCTTTATTGATTTTAATTTGCTTGCAATATTTTATAAACAGCGTATCTGATTTAATCGACGGCTTAGGCAGAGCTTTGACAGAGTGGCAACGCCAAAATATTTTGACTTTGTATCTGTGCACGATATACAAATGTACGTATGTTTAGCCAGTTGTAACAATAAAGTTGAAGACGTCGCGCACAAAGTGCAAAATACATTGTATAATAATAATTCAAACGTTTGAAATGGCATTTGGGCGAATATTTCTGGATGCGCTGCTTACGCTGGTGCACATATTAAGCGATCGTCTGTTGGAGCTTGTTTTGGGCTGGTATCTCGGTCCGCACAAGCGTGTTGCAACTCCATTGAGTGTGGATCAACAGGTTATATTGACCAAGAGTGCCGTTGAGCTGGCACAGCAAATACGCGAACGTAAGCTGAAAAGTTACGACATCGTCAAAGCATACTGTGAACGCATCGAAATTGTAAATCGTGAGCTCAATGCTGTGGTCGATGGCCCCTTTACAGAGGCACTGCAGCAGGCGCAGCAGATTGACAAAAAGCTGACAGCCAATGAGTACAGCGATGAGCAGTTGGAGGCGCTACCCTTTTTAGGTGTGCCTTTCACCACCAAGGATAGCACTGCGGTTGCCGGAAAGCTGCATACTTTGGGTCTGGTGGCACGTAGGGATGTGCGGTCCAAGGAGGATGCCGAGTGTGTTCGTTTGATGAAGGCAAGTGGCGCCATCATAATTGCAACCAGCAATGTGCCCGAGGTGAACAAATGGATTGAGTCCCGCAACATGCTTATCGGTTGCACCAACAATCCCTATGATTTGCGACGCTCTGTGGGTGGCTCGTCAGGTGGCGAGGGCGCTCTCATTACTGCCTGTTGTACGGGCTTTGGTCTGGGCACAGATATTGGCGGATCCATACGCATACCAGCCTTCAATTGCGGCGTTTTCGGTCACAAGCCCAGCTCAGGTGCCATCAATATGGCTGGTTGCACCTTTCGCACCGGCAAGGAAAAGGAAACGATGGTGGCCGTCGGACCCATGACTCGCTATGCCAGCGATTTGCGGCCCATTATGAAAGTACTGCTGGAACCGGGATTGAACAGCGTGCTCAAGCTGGACAAGCAGGTGGATATGAAGCGTCTGCGATACTTTTATGTGCCCAATAATGGAATGCGTCAATGCAATCCCATTAATCGGGAAACGGAGCGCGTCATGTACAAAGTGCGCAAGCACTTTGAATCTCTCAGCGGGCAGGAGGTGCGACTGGCAAAAGTGCCGGAAACCCAATTAACGAGCAAAATGTGGCGCTACTGGATGACACAGGAGCCGGCGAACTTTAACCAGATGCTGGGCAATGGTGTTGAGTTGAATCCGTTTGTGGAGTTATTTAAAAAGTTGCTGGGACAAAGCGAATATAGCATGGCGGCAATTTACTCTCTGATTGATAGTGTCCTGCCAAAGGAGTCAGAGACGTTGATGCGTGCTGCCACCAAAAAGTGTAAGCAATTTGTACAGGAACTGCTGGGCGACGATGGAGTTTTATTCTTTCACAGCTCACCACGTACAGCGCCTTTCCATTATTATCCATTGGTCAAGATTATGGACTTTAGTTACTTCAGTTTATTTAATGTGCTGCGTTTGCCGGTGACACAGGTGCCCATGGGATTAGATGCAAATGGCATGCCTCTAGGCATTCAGGTAGTTTCCAATCACAACAATGATCGACTCTGCCTGGCTGTGGCTGAGGAACTGGAACGCGTCTTTGGTGGCTGGGTGCCGCCATTCCCATTAAAGAAGTAAACGGCTGTGGGTAATATTAAAAATAATCGAACAGGTGTGGGTAATATTTAAGACTTGTCAGGCTGTATCGGATGTTTGATTAAACGGAATACTCTTTTATTACATTTTAAATTTGTTTTGGCGGTATATATTTAAACAGCTGTAGTGTGAATTTGGAATTTGTGCCCCAGTATTTTGCTGACTGGTCTGGCAACTTTGTCATCTGTGTGGCAGCTCAGTACTTACAAATAGCTACGTGGCGCGCAATTTAAATATAAAATTTAGATTTTTTAACAATTGCTTAATATTGCAATAAGGTGATAATTGGGTGTTTGTTACTCCTCGTGATGTGATTTTGTATTAATTTATTAATTAGAAATATGACAAAATTGTGTTTTAAAAGTAAGTTGTAAAGTCACCCGCCAGGATGACAACCTGAGGACAAAATTGACGAGTTCGAATCACTTGAACGAACTATAATGGGGCTCAACTGGGAATCAACTGAACTAAATGACTCGCATTTGGGAACGTAGCTCATGCGTTCACTATGTGAGTAGTTCACTCAAGTTTATTTGGAACTATACGACACAACCCTAGTGCGAATCTACGCCGGAATTTTTCAAAAGTTGTGCATATTCTTGTTAGTAACTAAATCGTGTCGTTGACTATATAAATAAGTGTGTGTATGTAATGGAACCTTACAAGAGCATACTCGAGTTACAAATTCAGCGTGAGCAAGGACAAAGGTGAGTGCGAGGACTTGTAAAAGCTAATTGATCCACATGTTTGACGTTGTCATCCGTTGAACTTTGACCAAGCAGGTGATAAATGGAGTTGGTATCAGCAAGCATTTAACCCCCTCCAAGAAGAGGGTACGGCTAGCTTCTTAGCTCTGATGTTGTTGGCGCTGTCAACAATTAATTTGCAGCGCCAGCTCCACTCTCTCACATACACACGCATACTCAACACATTGACAACTTTTTGCGAGCTCTCAAACCACTTGCAACCTAACCTCAGTTTTGCTCTAGCCATAAATTACGTTCTACGTGCATCTTCTGCTTGTCTAATTTGTTGCTGCTACCGTTGGTGTTGTCATTGTTGCTGCCGCTGTATCTTGTTTTACCTATTGTCTATATTACTATTGACCATGCAACAAATATGCCTTTTAATATTTTCTGTTGCAGAGTACAAAGTCAAATGTGGGCACGTTCAATTGTCCAAGTGTTTGTTGTTGTTGTCGGTATTATTTGCCGGTTTGCTTTTGTTATATGTATTTTGAGCATTTCTGTTTTGTTTTGTATGGGCTTTCTGTTTCTGTTTTTGAAATATTAACGACGCCCTTTTGCTGTTTTTCTCGTTATGCATAACTTTTGCCTTCGAGTGTTTTTGCCTGCATTTTATGTGCCTGAACACACATACACTGTATAAATATGCACACATAAATACATTTGCAAGAGTGTACATGCAAATGTTTAGTTTGGCATATGCGAAGCTTTTATAGGATGCGTTAGACGGATATTTGAAAACAATCTTCAAGCTTTTTTACGTTTTATGGAAAAAATACTAAAAATACCAAAAAAAAGCAAGAAAAATGTCAATAACAACAAAACAAAAAAAAAACCATGTATTTTAGTATTTGATTCTTATGTATTATTATATCTGTTGAAAGTTTTCAATTTTTGTAAAAGAAATATATATTTTATTTTAAATTTAGATCAAAATTAAAATATAAAATAAATGTGTATGTTAAAACCTTAAAATAAAAGTTTATTATGTTTCTAGAATAACTATCCTATCTAAAAATAGTACCGTTCATCCAGTTAATTTTATTTTTTAAATGTTGTAACTTTTATTTGCGATCCCTGGCTTATTGTTTTCATAAAATCGAATTTCTAGGAAACGAATTGAACATCAAATGAATCGATTATTGTCACAATATGGTCAGGAAGTACTTTATTTTTATCCAAGTTTTAAAGCGCAAGCCGACACTCACAAGAAAGTACTCCCTCGCTCTCCTTGTCAACTGCTCGGCGATGAGTCTCAAATGTAAAATTATGAAAATTACCAACCTGCGGCTCGCTTTGTCGCCCTTTGACAAATCCCAAATTCAGCCACTAAACAGCCATGTTTCATTGCCACCGACTCCAAACACACATTTGCCTATGCGCGAAGGGGGAAAAAAAATAGTTTGAAGTTCTTTTTTTTGATTTTTTTTCTGCAACTGTCGTTGCTGCTGCTGTTGTCGTTACCCATGCCCCCAAAGTGTTGTAAAAACGTCTACATTGTTGAAATTCCTTTTGCAAAATTGCCACGTGACACAAAGGCGTCGTCTGGAGCACACATAGAGAGCACGCCTTTTATTAGCCTGCACACCGTCCACAGACCATCGACCCAAACGAACCCCGAACACAATAGGCCCAAAAATGACGTTGCAACAATTAATGTGAACATTTTCGCAGTCGCAGTCGCAGTTGTCGTCGTCTTGATTTATAACGTGCATAATATTTGTGGTCCCTGGCAAGCACCTAAAGTACAATGGTCTAAAATTAGTCAGTTTTGCCTTCCAGGTTTTTCTGGGTGTGGGCGTAGGCGTTGGCGACGATAATTTATCGATAGTTACCGGGACGGACATACTAAACAGTCGGCTATTCTGTCTGCATATTTGAAAACTATTTTCATTGCGTGATAATTTATGTGACAAATACAAATTACAATGCAATCGTTGGCCAGTTATGCAAATTAATTATAAAGTTTACAGTACAATTTGCTTCAAACTCCCATAATATTCTATAAAGTCGACTTTTCCCTATAACCTGTTTGTTCAATTCGCTTTTTAAATCTTACTTGATGTGAAATTTTCTTGTGCCTCGTTTGCCATTTTGCAGCTTGCAGTTTTTTCAATTTACAATAAAATTCAATAAGGTGTTGACTTAATGGAAATTGACTGACAGCGCCTGCCAAATGTGTCCCGGCTTTCTACGTGTGTGAGTCTCAGGTGTATGGATGCATGTGGAAGTCTAAGACCATGTCTTAGCTTTCTATTTGTGTATTTTCCGGCGGAGCTGCCATAAAATGTCATTTGGGATAAAGTCTTTCTTGACATCTGCAAAGTTAAATATCGCAAAAAATTTTAAATTTTGCACAATTTCATATTGGGTAATGTTAAAATTCCAGATTGAATTTACAGTTCTTACACAATTTTCAAAGCTGTTAAACAAAATAAAATTAAGAGCTATTACCAGGCTATACGAGCTAATTTGAAACAATTACATCGATTTCGAGGTATTAGTATGAATCCTATGTTACTGATCATACTGAAAAAACCGTTCTTTCTCATTGAGCCTAAACTGACATCAGTAAATTCTTTAATGGTTTGGATAACACTATATAATAAATATTATTATAGATAGTAGGTACACTCCAACAGTATTTATTTATTCATCGAGTCGCAGAGTCTGGATATGGATTTTATTGTCAGTACAAACAGAACGTACTTCCACCAAGATTATTAGACTTGCAACAACCGCTGGTTACAAGAAACTTCAGCCAGCACTCATACGCATTGTTGAGCAATAGAAATATCTGATTCGCACTCTCTTTTCCACTTTCCTTATATAGCCTTGCGCTTCAAAAAATTTTAATTTTCAAAACTAACAAATATACATAAAATAAATTGCAAGTGCAAGCGACAAAGTTTAAAAAACGAGGAAATGCGAAAGTTAGAAGAGAGGGGGCAACACCTACGAGTTTGTTGCAGCTGGCGGGTTCTTTCCACTGCTGCACAATCAGCAAAAGTCAGCGAGCTATGAACAAATGTTAAACAGACAAAACAAAGTGTAAAGTGTACAGGTTGGGGGCTTGGGTTTTAGGAATGGGGAGTGCAGTGTAAATTGTACACTCAGAGCGCGTGAAATGCCCGACGCCATTTTAAAGTTAAAACACTTGTGTAATTAGCAGCAGCAGCAGCAACATTTGGAGGCATTATCTAAGGTAAAATAACATGACCAAAAAGGACTTTAAGTGCCAGTGGAAATTACGTACCAAAAAGTTAATTAAATTGTTACAATTTCCCTCTTATTCTTTTGCTTGCACCGAATTGTAGTTGGCCGTGTTGGCTTTTGGCCAAATGCATGTTTGCAAACCGAACCGGGTGACAATTAACAAATGTCAACAAAGTAAAGTTTCGCCAAGGATGCGGGTGACTAAACAACTTAAATAAAGTGAACTTTGGTAGTGTGTTATGACACTGATTTTTCTCTGGCCTCTGATTCATGTAAAAGAATAACTTTTCCGTTAACTTGTTCTAGTTAGTGTACGACTTTAGCACTTTAATCACTAATGAAGGGTACAAATATATAAATAAAAGTATTTTTTGAAAACACCATTCGTCACTAGCGTGAACTCCCATCCACAGTGATTAGATGGGCTATTCTACATTACATATGAAGTTTTCCCGACCTTTTTATTATAAGACAATTATATCTTTATTTAAATATTGTTATTTATCACACTTAAATTTTTAATTGCCATCCAATGCAATGCACTTAAATTTTACTTTATTTTGTTTAGTAAAATCTATATATAAAATTAATGCTTAATCCATAAATTATATTTGCAATTTAATAATGAATAATTAATAAAAAAAAATTGTGATTGTGGATTGTGGAAATCCTTTTAGAGCCAAAAAAATTAAAATTTAATCAAACTGAATTATCATAAATTATGTCATTAAATTTAAATTTTCATTTTGGGTCCCATTTTATGTATTAATCCGAAAATGTGTAGAATGGAAGCAGTCATTCTTCATGAGTATTAAATGTCATTATTAACTTAAAAATTCCGGCTTGTCGTTGTCAATTTAACGTTGCCAGCCATCTCTGTCCTGTTATATTGTGCGTAAAGTTCAGAGATAAGCGCTCATTTATGCCATGGATACCTTTTTGTTTTTTTTTTGTACCGACAGTCATCAGTCATTGAAGTTGACTGCGACAGTTAACATTAAGTATTATCAATTGCGAATCACCAATTGTCATCGACGTCGTCATTGAGCTCCAGCTCCGGCTCGGTCTCAAGCACGTTTGTCGTTTTGTCTGTCGCATATCGCATTATATCTGCATTGTCACCTTGTTGGCCATTTAACGTGGAACGCCCAATGCCAGCAATTCCTCCTGACGACCTGCGTTACCCTCGGTTGCCATGTCGTATACACCTCAAGTTGGCTATACGAATTTAAGCTTGTTTTCCTGATCAAAAAAAAAAAAATGGAAAGAAATTTCGACTTTGTTTCATTCTTTTTTTGGTTTGATTTATTTTATATCCCCACTGCCTATGTATGTGGTCTGTATTATTCAATTAGTGACTGGGACAGTGGGTAAAAAGAAACATTTACTGAAGCTGATGATTTCGCATGTATCATTTTTAATCAATAGACAATTTCTAAGATTTAAGCTGTATACTTATCAATCCACGGAATTTTATTAAAATTGCACAAATTATTCTCTGATTTGAATTAAATTTGTATGGTTCAAATTTTAGGTACGATACTTTTCCAATTTAACTATCAGAAATTTCTTATTTACATATGTAGATTTTTTAATTCTGGCTCACAAATTCTATCCATTGTCCTTTACTTCCGATAGCGCCTAAAAGACGACAACAAAAATGTTGGCAACTGCAGCATAACCAAAAAAATGAAACGAAACGTTTATCCTAACGTGCTCATTTAAGTGGAATCACTTAATGGTTTTATACGCTTATCATTATCATTCATGGAACGTGGTTCGTCACACCTCCTCAGCCCCGACCCCAAACTTCATTCTCATCCCAATTCCAATTCCCGCTGTTGTGCTAATGTCATTCTGGGAACAATGCCGTCCAACTGGTCGGCTACCAACTCACAATGACAAAGCGACGACATTGGCAGCACCACCAAAAGACAGACGGACAGACACGTGAATCCTTGTTGCAAGTGAATCCACGACGCGACCCGTTGATTCAATCAAATTTCAAAGTGTGGAACATTTTTATCTGGCGGATGTTTGGCTCGCTGTCAGCGCAAAATGTTTATGTCCAGTCATTGTTTTAACGCGTATTTTTGCCAGACATACTCATAAGCACACACACACACACACACGCACACTAAACATACACACTAAAGCACATCAGCATACACATCTCCTTGTTAAATGCATAATTTTAGCGCAATTGCTTCACTGTATGTTTCAGTTTTTTTGGTGCTTTGGGAGAGGGAAAACTGACGGTGGGTGTGTCACTGCCAAAGGTCGACTACGGCCCACAAATAAGGAAGTAATATGTCGCCGCTGCATGGCCATCAAAGCCAGACGCGATGGATACTTCACTGGGTTTTGTAACTGACAGGAGCTCCAACCAATCCCCGGTTCCGCCCGTCCCCTCCCTTCCCTTGTAATACTTGGGAATGACAGTGAGAAAAGTGGATGCTCTCTTTTTGCGCATCGTTCGCTCTATTGTTAACGGTCTCAAATACCCTACAAACCTGAGGGCCAATCCTTTTAGTCTAATCGTTTAACCACTGCGGTTTTTTTAAGCTTAAAAACTATTCATAGTTATGATAGTTGTCATACATATTACTATCGATAAAATAATAATGTATTGAAATCAGGGACGCGTAAACAATAACAACGTACCGCAAATACGCGCTAATTTATTTCCTTTCGATGATCGTCCTATGATAAAGAAATACGAGTATATGATTCCTAAAATAATTAAAATGCCTTTCGATTTTGAATTGAAATTGATAAGAAAAATATTAAAATTTGAAATGCTTTTGTAGAAAATATACAGCGAACCAGAATTCAGAATTGAGATTCTTTATTTAAAGTGTGTTACGTTTAAAAGAAAATTTGAAAATGTACATCAACTTGAGAACTTATTTTTTTAAAAGTTATTTTGTGTTTTTTAAAACACCCTTCTAAGATACAGGAAATATTAATTAATATGTGTAAGATTCGGTACTACTACCCAAATGTATAAGACTCTGAGTGTAGGGTATAAAATTGGTTGATCACCTACTATAAACAGCTCCCTTCCGTTCCCCCTTTCCCTGCGTGTGCCTTACTGCTATTTTCTACCCCCTGTCAAAAACACTGAACCGCATTTGTTTTGAAAGATTAATGACCCACAATTGGTCGCATCATTGTGGTGTTGCTATGGCTTTTGTTGTTGTTGTTGTTTTTGCTGCTGCTGTTGATGATTTGTGCATATTTATGGACTTGAAATCGTTGTCACATTTTAAGTTTCGATCGAGATCTCTAGAGACAGAAAGCAGCATGACCTATAAGTGTGACCAGCTATTCATTTCATTAATTTAATGGACAAGAATGTGACTTGTCAGTTGTCAACTTTATGTCGCTCAATGGGAATGAAGGATGTGTATGTGTGTGTGTGTGTGTAGAATGATGTGATGTTGTTCACTTTAGTTTAATGCCTGTACCGTTTCGACGACAAGTCAGTTAGTGCATCAAAACTTTGCCGACTTTGGCACTGCTACAAGACACTGATTTTATTTACAAGCAGCATACAGCGGGAACAAGGATACTTGTGACGACAAGTCAACTCAAACTGAACTCAACTCAACTCAACTCATCTTTACTCATCTCAGTGAAAGTTCTTGAGGGGGGAGTCGCTTCTCGAGGTTGTTTCTGTGTTGGGCAGCTGCCTCCACTGAGCATCGCATTGCTGTCAGTAACACTTAGCCGACATTTAACTTGTGTCATGTGCACACGGTGCACGTTGCACTCTGCACGTTGCATGGGCAAAGAAGATGCATCTTAACTTTACGACAAGTATAATGATAATGAAATGCCCCATTTCAGTTTGCTATTCGTAACGTATCTTCTAGATATGAATATATTAAAGTCGTGTTCTGTATATGATAATAGATTGCAGATAGTAATTGAATTAGCTGACTTACAAATATAATACAATATTTTTCTGTCATATTTTTTTTTTTCATATATTGTCATATTGTCTATACATAATTCATTCTTATTTATTTGTTAAACTCCAACTAAAAGAAGTTGCCAATTACTTTTGTTGTTCAAAATTGAGTTAAATAAAAAATTACAATTAAATTTATTTAAATAAAATGATAAAGATTAAAAAACTTGAACTGAAAGTTGAATAGAGTGTTTTGACGTATTGAGTCATGATTTCTCCTGAACAGATATATAAATTTGTATATTAAAAATGTTATATTACGTAGTAGGATTTTCTCAATGATATATTAACTAACTTGATAGTTCAATTCGTTTATAGTCCTTAAAGTTTGAGTTCCACTTTCTAATAAATTTTACAAACACATGTAATGCATATATTTTGGAGCTTCAAAACTATCGAATGACTTATTTAATTTAATTAAATCGATCTGTTTGTTTTGATATTTTTTAAAGATTTAAAAAAATTGGCAGTAGATATCTATTGCAATTCCCAAGTTCAATTCGAGATAGCAATTAAACAAATTCCCTAATAATACATATTGGTTATTCTTGAGTCTCGTTGCTTAAGTTTTGTGGATTTAGTGAATGATCTTATACATATTGATTATGCTTGAGTCTCATTACTTACCATAAGTTTAATGGCTTTAGTGAATGATCTGTCAGCTGTAACTTCAGTATGAATTAAGTGTAAGTGAGCAACAGCAGCAAACAATTAAAGAGCTACACAGCATGACACTTAGACACAAAACAGTCAAACAACAAACTTTGCACACACCACATACGCATTCCCTTCAACTAACTCAAATTCCCCCCTGACTGTGTGACTACTTCATCACAGACAACAACTGCGTTAGAAATTCATCCATTTATTCACACCAGCATTGAGTGCGGAGTGAGGAAACCCGAGCGTATCCTTATTTCTAACAGACATTTGCGACACACAATAGCCGCGGCACTTTTCATTAGCAACCACACTTTGGGAGACAGCCGAGAAGAGGGAAAGTATCTATAAAATGTCTTGGCCTTGTCGGTTTTACTTCTTACTTTTTGTGGCGCCTTTGTTGCAGTTATTAACCCTTAACCACACATAACATTTATTACCCACATTGTCGCACACAAGGGCCAAACAAAGACGCCTGCGTTAAGCTGACAATGACATTTTTTTTTCCCTACCGTCCTCCTTTCTGCTCACTCGATAACTGTCCACAGTTCCTGTTCCTTGGACCAATCCCTCCTGCTTATTTCACTTGATTGTATTTTGTAAGGACTTTTGTCTGTGGTTTATCGCTTTTAATTTGTCGTCGCGAACTTGGACTCGTTAAGTCTCTCGCTTTTGCAATGCTTTTTCCTTTTGCTGAGTGAATTTCGTGCCGATAATTGGCTGAGCACAAGGCCAACAAAATTAGAGATTTGTTTGTTGCCCGGAAATTCGTTTAGTATACGATACCATAAATCATGCTAAGCACAGATTTATTCCTTTTATTTTCTTATATACTAAACTAAATATATATATGTATATACTATGTACATACATATATATATATATTCAAATATTTTCTATTTTTTGTGGATTCATTGCGATTGTCTTTTACCAGTCGAATTTTTCTTAGATTAAGTCATACTCTTTGTTTCTAATGAGTATCTTCAATATCCTTTGATTGCTTTATCTTTTTCTGGCTACAATACTTTACAAGAAAATTAAAATTAGTTTTTTGATTTTTATTTTCAATGAGGTCATGGAATTGCTTTGTATGAAAAACTTTTTTGTTTTTTAAGATATCTTAACCAAACTTACAGGTTATAAGTTTGGGACTGTTTCTTACACTCTGTCCAAAGTCAAAGTCGGATTACTATATCATATAGCTGCCAATCGGATGCAAATTAACCTTAAGTATGAAAAACTTTTTTGTTTCTTAAGATATCTCAACTTACTTTGACTAAACTTTATTAACATTACTTATTATTTCCGCGAGCGAAACGAGCAGGGGGTAGTTTCAAACTTGAGAAATTTAAAACTTTTTTTTTTAATTTAAAATATCCTTTTATAGGTTGTGTGGATATCTCCATATTTCTCATTCTTATTCTACTACGTCAATTTTTCGAGTACGATTTTTTAAAATTCATAACTCTTATTTGCGATCTCTTGCTTAAAATTAAATAATTTTTGACATCATACTTTTCCACAAAGTAGCCTTAAAGGAATATTTCTAAAGGAATAATTTAAAAAACAAAATTACCTTCTTTGCCTCCATTCCGATGTATAACTGACATGTCTGAAATTGAGGATATATTGGTTCGATTGCGTGCCCGCCTGCAAGAGCGAGACATCAAGTTGTGGGAGGAGCCCTACTACGTGGAGAATGTGGGCAGCAGCGACTCAGCTTTGGAACAGCTGTCGTTGGAGCTAAGCCCCGAGATGCACCTCACCGCGTCCATTTGCAAAGACGCTTTGTTGGAGCTGCAAGAGAACGCACTTCGAAAGCTGGCAGCCCGTCGTCAGTTCGATGAAACTGGACTGGCCACGTTCTATGTGCGGTGCGTGGATAGTAATGGTGGAACGGCAAATAGATTCGAGGTGAGGTGTTCCCTCGGTGAACTCGGCACGAAATTGCAGCGTAATATTGCCGAGCAGTTGCAGTTGAATGAGGCAGACCATGTTAAGTGTATCTCGGCTGGACGTGTGGTGGCGCCACAGGAGACGCTGTTATCGCAGGGCCTAAAAAACAATCAGCAACTGTTGGTAATTGTGGGTCAGGATGATGCAAAGGGCGAGGCGCTCTATGAACGTATCCGTCAGATACAAAGGGATGTGGAAATGGTAGTTGATTCCGAGCATCGTTTTGTCGAATTAGAGGATCAGGATGGCAATGTTATATTATTGCCGCCCAACGAGAATCGTTCGCTTCTTCTGGGCATGGGTCTCTACGAGAAGGGACGAGCGGCCATGCGACGGGATCACTTTGATGAGGCGCTCTTGCTTTTTCTCGAAGCGGACGAAAAGTTTAGCGGTTGTAACTCGAAATTTCTCGAAGCTGTGGATAATTATGCATTACTCAATCTGGACATTGTGTGGTGTTATCTCTGTTTAAAGAATATTACCCAACTGCCGGATGCACAGCGTCGCCTTGATCTCTGCGAGCGCATCTTTCGTCGCAGCTACGGTGAGAACTACAGTCGCCTCTATGCTCTCAAGGGTGCCAACTGCCCAGAGCGTGCTCTCATTATGCGTCTACAGCTGCTCCAGGGTGTCATCCTCTTCCATCAGAATCGTCGTGATGAAGCCCTTCAACGTCTCCAGATTGCAGGCAATTCTCTGGCTGAGTTAAAAGTGGATGATGATCAATTGTTGCTGCTTATTGAAATGGGCTTTGATGCGGCTGATGCTCGGCTGGCATTACGTTCAAGCAACGGCAACGTGGAGCAGGCAGTTCAATCTATACAGGAACGACGCCAGCGTTTGCAGGCTGCCCGTGTTAACACCAGCTCGGAGACTGAAATGAATCGGCGACTGGCGCAGTTGCAAGTGGGCAACGATGAGCGGGATTGGGTACATCCACGCAGCGTCTGTCGACTCATGGAATTGGGATACGAGCGGCAAGTGGTCGTGGAAGCACTTCGTCGTACCGAGAATAATTTGGAGCGCAGTCTGGAATTGTTGCAGTCACATTCGGATGAACTGCGTCGCAATTTGCCAGCAACTGTGACAGCCGATGAGCAAATGCTTTACACACTACGTGAACTTGGCTTCAAGTTGCCCTCGGCACGTGCCGCTCTAGAAACGACACGAAATAACCTGGATCGTGCTGTGGATTTTCTACTCAAGAGTCTGGCCAACGAACGAGAACTGAACAGTGTGATTGAGTATATGTCGCAATTGACTTCACAAACTGGTGATCTTGCCTCCACTTCCGCCTCCTCCTCAGAACCGTCGAGTCAGAGCGAGACATTACCAGCTGTTACATCCAGTAAGCTGGCTTTGGTCCAATCTATATTGTCCAAGGCAAAGACTGAAATTGAATCCTATAGCGCGTACAAAAGATTCAATGAGGATTTACCTGAAAATGATCAGGATTATTTGGATTTGACACTTGAACAGGAGGAACAAATACTTAACGAGTACAAGCGTCTTTTAGAATAGTGAAGAGTCTCAATTTATTTATTTTATGTGATAATGGAGGATATGTGAGTGTAGATATTGGGTGATAATAAATATCAGACAGAGAAAAAAATAAAGCCATAAAAGATAGTAGAAAAATGGATATGTAACTAAGTAAAATTATGAACATATTTCGGACTCTGGGTTTTGTAATAATGTGAAATGAAACTATCTAAAAAAGAATAAACAGAGTAGTTAAGTTAAACAGATTGTAATAAAAAAATAAATCAAATAACAAGATATTATTAAAATAAACTTGAAGTATAGGTTGTTGTGAGAAATGCAATATTGTTGTAAAGAGAGAAAAGTAGAATTCTTGTTTTTTCGGTCTTTAAATGAAACCTTGAAGAGTATTATTTCCTGAACCATTATGGATAGGTAGCAATGTGAACTAGTAGATTTGTTAAATGAGAATAGAGAAACTAGCTGGTGTTAATTTGATTTAAGTTTTTAAATGACATTTGCATTATGCGAAATTAACTGAAATTGGAGAATAGATAGTAAGTTGAAAATAGAAAGAAGTTAAATCCGTTGAGATTCTTGTGTTTTTGTTTTTTATTTTAAGATTTACACTACCTAAAAATTCAAAGTTTTTAATTTTTAATGCATTTCAATTTGCTTGTATTGTTTTCTAGTTTAAGCATCATCAACAATTAATCTTAATTTACTCTTGCCCCTTTTTTCTTAGTATTTATTTTTGATTCGCCCAGAAAAGTATGCTATGCATTTTGAATTTCGTCGCAATTGTTTACTCATGTGCATAAACAGAGCAGTTTTCACAAACATTGTACTATAGGTCAAATGGACCCTTTTTCTGGTATAAATTAATAACTCGAAGGTTTATCAAGTTTTCCGTGAAAACTTTTTTGGATACCATTCTAGATCTCATTTGGAAATGGTTTTGAAAAAATGGGCGTGGCACTGCCCTAATCCTTGAATCTGTGATATTCCAATTTTTTGTTTTTTAAGCTATCCGCACCAAACTTGCAGGTTTGGTGTGTTATTATGTTACTGACTTAATGATAAAATATGATCCAAATCGGACTACTATATCATATAGAAAT
This sequence comes from Drosophila kuntzei, assembly GCA_035042165.1. NCBI lineage: Eukaryota > Metazoa > Arthropoda > Insecta > Diptera > Drosophilidae > Drosophila > Drosophila kuntzei. Next base: position 664,998 of record JAWNLU010000514.1, on the reverse strand, counting down.
AATAGGTAATATCGGTTGAAAAATGTCTTTTTATATAAAAACCATATTATTTTTCAACACATCCGACAAAACTGTACTTATAAATGTAGTATTATGAAACTAAAATTTTGGACAACAAACATCAAGAACGGAATACTAAATCATATAGATTTCATAGTAAAAATCGGCCGAAAACTGTATTTTTGCTTTAAGCAAACATGCATTTCTTATATAGAGGCTATGTGCTAAAAAGTTACATTTTAGGAAAAGTGGTCAAAAGGGGGAAGTAAACTTAACTGTTTTGAGTTTACAAGGAATTACTCAACAACATGTATATAGTAACTTGGCTGACAAGTGCTGACATTTTTTTTAAAACTTTTCCCAAAGATAAGGTTTTGCTCAAAAAAAATTATTTTTGGGACGTCTCTTTATTGACACTTACTACAGACAACACGAACAATACCAACAGCACAGGTCTACAAACACAAAGTACAAACCACACTGATCACTATTCATCATAAATTGCGTTAAAATATTGCAATTTAAGAAAACTGGAGCCAGTTGAATTTTGCCAAATTTTGTGCAGAATTTATGAGCACGTGCCTTTGGATTAAAACAGCTGTTTTAACAGCTGTTAACTTAACATCAGAATGCAAATTTAACATTTCTGGTATGCAACATTATAGTTCGATGCATTCCTAACAAGAATATAAAAAAGGTTGTTAATTTTAATACTTTTAAAAAATGAATTTATACCAGAAAATGGTTCCAATTGACCTATAGTACACTGTGTGTATTTGTGTACTGTTGACTTTTGTGAAAATTAATAATTTCCCCCCTCCGTGGACCATAACTTTTCTCGTTGGCGTGCAAATTTCTGTGCTTGATGGCCAAAAAATTTGTCGTCTGTGTGCGTGTGTTGTTTCCGAATCGTTAAACCTAAAACAAACTTAAGTTCGCATTGTGTTTGGTTTTTGTTGTTATTGTTATTATTTTTGCTGTTGTTGATGTTGTTGGCATTGCTGTTAGGTAGATTTGTCATGCCATGCCGCACATTTTTTGAGTGGCTTGACTTGCTGCCGACTGTGGGCTGAGTTTATTTCACATTTTGTCCCTGAATTGGATTAAATCGTGCGTATGGCGTTTCAAAAGGAACCCGATGCAAAAGAAGCAAAACAATTTTCCAAAGTGTTTTTCGCTTTGACCAATAGTGGCAGTGAGGCAGCTCTTTAAGCATTTCAATTTGGTGACATACAAAACTCATTCTAAAAATGGAAAATGAAAAATGAAATGAGGAAAAATGGTAGCAAATGTCGCAGAATTTTTATGTCTAAATGCAGGCTGCACATTTTTTGCCCGGCCCCTTTGAGCCAACAAATTATGGTGGGTAGAAAAAAATGTAGAAGAAAATGTCAAAATGTTGGCAACAGCGGGATGCGGTTGCTCGGAGGGGGGAAGTGCTGTCTTATTTAGTAGCGAAAATGAGCAGCGGCAGTCAGCGTTTAGACCAAGGACTTGCCGCGAAAAAGGGTTGCACTAAACAGTATAGGGGTGGGTGGTAGTTAGGGGGTGTGTGTATGTTATGGAGAGCTGTATTCTCTGGCTGATTTCCGTCATTTGTTGTTGCTAGAATTGCTGCAACTGGCACTGCCACTGCTGCCGTTTCTGTTGCTGTTGTCATCAACAGCCAGCAACATTATCATTGTCGCTGCAAGTGCTGTTGTTGTCATTGTTGTTGTTGTTTTTGTTGTTATATGTCCTCATTATCGTTTGTTGCTTGCCATGCTCTTCTCATGTCTTTTGGCATTTTGCATTTGCATTTCATTTTTATATTTTACTCGGTGTTTTTTTTATCAAGTGGCAGGCTGAACAACTTTAATGGCTTTGAAATGCACTTGGTAGTGAGCAGGAAACGATTTTTTAATTTATTATAAAAAGCGGCATTCCATCTAAATATATCACAATTTTATCTACCCAGAGAACACATCTTTTAAAGAAACTCACTTTATAACTTTTGCCTTGAAATTGTTAAGCAAAATGCATTCCCAACGAGGAATTAATAAATCTTTTTATTTAACATAATTCTATCTTAAAATATAAATAGGAATGTTTCCCATTCGACTGAAGAATAATGCGCTTCTTTTAAAAATAAACTTAATATGTATATTTAAATTTGATTATCCGGATTATCCAAGTAAATAAATTAGTAATGGTTAATTTAATTCAATTTTAATTAAAAGCGGAACAGCTAAATTTTTAAATATTATGTTAAGCATTAAGAATATGAATATATTTTTAACCATATATAGTACTCACATTATTAATGCTGTCTCGAAAAAAAAAATAGATTAGCTGTTGCTATTTAATTACATTTAATGCATTTCTTAATATAATTTACTAAAAGATAAATTCCATTTAAATAATTTTTATATAAAGTCGATACCGACTTTTATTTATTATATCCATCTCAAATTTGTTGAAGAAATGCGCTACTCGTGCTTATTTTTGTCGTTTGACTAAATTACCTCAAAAACATTTCTAATTATTGTTTCCCATTTCTCTATACTCCACATTTTATTCAAGAATTAAATTTAAGAAGTTAAAATTTATCTATGGAAATTTTGACAACTTTTTCTTCAGTTTTGTGCACTGCAGTTAATTAAAAGTAGATTTCTCATCATTTTTACTTTGTGTGTAACCACAAAAAAGTTGCATAAATTACAAATTAGCTAAATCAAAATCAGTTTGAACCCCGAGCACTGAGAACCCGAAAAGCCACAACTTATTACCACCCCCTTCCCACCCAATGGCACGTTCCATTTGGACAGTTTTATCAGGAAGGGACGGGGGACAGCTGCGACCGTGCGACCAACTTTCTGACTCACTGTGCTTAGAAAGTGAAAATAATGTAAATGATAAAATTATTTAATGATGCGGAAGTGCGTTGATAAGCAAACGACAAATAATACTAACAAACGATACTTGCTACACAGATTTTATACCCTTATTGTGGTTATATTAATATTGTCACTATTTCTGATATTGAAGATTAGCCGTATAGGACATCAAATACTTCTGATTTTATATTGGAGTTTACATGTGCTTTATTTCGGATTTCTCCTTAAAATTTCATCTCGATTCGATAATAAACTAGGAAGTTATTTAAGTACACTTTGTATACCACTTTGTATCTTTTAAGTAAAGGGTTTAAAATCGTTTTATTTTTTCAATTGTTTTTCAATTTTCCTTTATTGTTTAAGCTTATAAAACTCTTTATATAGAATACGATACGAGTAAAAAACAAAATTTATTTTATTTAACTTTATGTCTATATATAATAATGAGCTCTATGTTAAGAACATATTAATTTAATCTTAAACAAAAATTTGTTTTTCAAAATTCTAAATACAAAATCTTAAAATTAATTTTAAGGATGAACTATTACTTAAATTATGTATACTTAGTGTTTTTTTTTTAAATTTTTAGGTCTGTGTACTGTATATCTTGCGTCGGTGTGCTCTTCACATAATAATTTGGTAATTTTTTCTCTATTTTTGCTGATTATATGTAAGAAAAAATGAATGAAATCTCGTATTAAACTTGTGCAGTTTATTTGAACAATTTAAGATATCAGACAGCTGCGCCTATGGGATATGCAACACATTTTGTTGTCACATTCCGGTAAATCTATGAGGTTGGCCAAAGTTTCTAATGAGCGCGAGACTCATGTGGCAAAGGAACTTTATGCTTGCCCATAAAACAGTTGCCGATGAGCATCAGGCGTCGGTCCAAATTGAGGACATAACTTTGCACCAATTTACATACTCATTATAGCACTCGCTTAGCAGTTGAATTGAGTCTGCGAAAAAAATTTATATTCAAATTAAAAAACAGAAAAGGACGATTTAATTAAACGACAACAAATTTGTCGTGTTTTATATGGAGCATCTACAATTTGCTACATGTCACATTGAATTGTTTCATAGTAATCTCATTCGTTTGCAAAGAGTTGTTTAAATGCTCCATTACAAAATAAAACTCAAGAATATGTCAATGGGGTGTGTGTGGTGGCGTTGACAGGGGAAGGGCGACAATTCTTTTTTTTTCAAACGGGAGTTGTCTTCTTTATATTGTCAGTATCAATTTTGCATTCCGTGCAATATCTGCAACTCCATAAATTGCTTATACTCACATCAAACAAACAGTTGTGTTACTTCTTTTTGTTTTTGATTGTTCTTGTAGGTACTCGTATGTATATCTTAAGGCAAATAAATTTTACAGAATGAAATTGGCAGTATGACAAACAGATTTTCTTGATTAATTAATTTATTCATAATCTTAGCATTTAATTTTCTATGTCATTTTACCTCTTGAAATATAAGTTCTAGTTTATTTTAGCAATTTTTGTCTAAAGTCCTTAATTGAATTACCAAGCCTTAAAACGATTCTGTGATAAAAAGTGCGTACAGTAAAGTTCTTAAGCAACTAGAAATGATTAGTTATTTAGCTAGTGGTTAAACATTTGCATTATCTCTATTCATAATCCGATTCAACAGAATTTTTAATTTAAGCAAGTGTATCCAAATCTCAGTTTATTTATTCACAATACTTTCTTTAATTAGATTTATCGTACTCTTTATTAAATCTGAACATTTTTGATATCATTTAATAAAATGAAGAATTTTAGAACTGTGTACAGAGTATCTCGTAGTTGAGCACTTTCCACTTCAACGTTCTCACTTGGTACACGCTCGAATAATAAAAATCGAACAATTTCTCGTAAATTCCAGTTGTTTTAATTACAGGAAGTCTAAATCTTACATTTCTGTTGATACGATAAAATCCAACTGAACAGAATCTGTGCTAGTGCCGATAAGATGTTTTTCAGACAGAAGAAAACTTATGATAGATCCAGAACAAAGACAGGAAAGCGCAGGAAGACAGAAAAATAAGGGTCCAGGTAGGGTTTAAGTGATTCTTATGATTTCATTCCAAGAAGATCCACAAGTTTGAATAAAGAAATAATACAAAATTACATGATTAAAAACAATTTTGCGCAAAATGCGGAATACAAAATTGGATATCAGAAATTTTGGGGCTAGAATACGCTTTCGTCACTAGACTTTTACCTCGCGTAGAGGTTTTTTTATGTGATATTATGTTCCAGATATGTAAAACAACCGAAAATGTATGAGCTTTTGGTTAGTATTCGGTTGGTTGGCAATTTTGGAACACCCCAGAATAATAATAGAGATGCTCTAAATTAAACACATTCTTTTCAATTAAAGCAAATGTTAGTTCTGGACTCTGACCAACTTTTTAAAGCAGGTGTTGCATGTCTCACCTCAGAGCTTGTGTTTTGAATTTGTCTCTTTATGGTTTGTTGCTTATCCTCCATACTCTTCTGCTTTCGATTGTCCAGCCGCAGTTTGTGGTCTTGTTGCAGCATTCATTCATGCAACAGCAGCGCATGTTGCTGTTATGTTTATGTAGCACCTACATAAAATGCGCAAATGATGCGTTTCAAATGACAAAAGTGCAGGGGAAGAGGAGGAGGAGGAGACGAATGAAGGGCATTCCCTCCCCGTTTAGGTTCAAGTGCACACCAAAAACTGTCGCAGTCACAAATTTTGCGTCTGGCCAACAAACAAGTTCGAGGCACCCACAATAACAGCAGTCGGTAGTAAAGTATAAGAGGCAACATTTGCTAATGACAAACATTGCAGTACCATCAGAAGGCGGAGAGGGCGCTAGGGAGGGAGGGAAGGTGGTCACGTTCGGGCCAAACAATGATGACGTCGGAGGCTGTGAATTTAAGTTGCCTCCTTGCCCAGGGGGCAGCAGTTTTATTATTATGCAGCGTGCGTTATGTAACAATGTTGAACAAATACAAGAAAAAACAACTAAAAATGGTTTATTCGACAATGAGCGATTAGCAGATACCCTGTATGGCGACTGTAATAGATGAGTTACTATACTAATCATCATATATGTACATATACTGTTTACAAGCTACGAAATTTAATTTGTTTGGATGTGATAAAATATTTTTAGTTCCTCTTTCGCCTTGATGGAAAGTTGTGTTGTGAATTTTTGAAAGTCATTATTATTATTACTATTTTTATTTTATCCTTAAATTAAAAAACTGTAGCCTAAAACTATTATGATCTTCATGGCAAATGGTTAACATGTTTCTTCTCCCTAACTGGAAAATGGCAGAGATGAATTTTTTTCTTTATGTCACATCTAACTTAAAGTAAGGTTTGAAACTAGAAATTTTTAATAAGCAAAAGGATAATTGGTTTATCGATTTTGGTAAGAACAATTGTTTGAAATGTAAAAAAGTAGGTGCGAATTTATTTAAAATTCAATTATGTTCTTCAAAATAATGGGATTGCATATTTGCCGACTGAATGAATAAACCCATTTAAAGGAGTATACGAATATAGAGAGGAGTGCAAAATCTATAGGTACAGTCCCATAAATACGCCCAGGACATGTGGCGCACATAAATATAGCATGGTGCTTTTTTTGATACATTTTTTTCTTGCTTTTTGGTAACTTTTAATTGCACTGAAAGTGTGGATAAAAAATTAAGTTGTGCTTTTCATGCATTTTTAATAGCAGTCGCTCGTCTGTCATAGTAACCACTGACCGCACACCTACACAGCAGGAGCGAGAGAATGATGGGTAGAGAAAAGTGTTGCAAGAGATAGGGATTGGTTTAGAGGGAGATAGTAACAGCCTTTGCATTGCTCTCTCTTTTATTTTATTTTTTTTGTAGCCTGCCTTTGGGCGACACTTTGCGTGTAGCAATGATTTGTGGCATATTTATGTAAATTTGTGGTTTTTTCGGTTAAAGCGTCTAGGCCAAGAGGCCGTAAGCTGCCAACCGGCCGCCCTGGCAGCAGGCAGCAGGTGCTCTGGCCAAGCAATTAGTGAGAGCCTGGTTTATTATTATGAGCAGCTGGTAAGCACCACAGACTATTGCAAAAAGAACCTCATGAAAATTTGGACTAGTCAACTAGTTGAGTAGAATCTATTCATGAGATGCCTTTTTCTTCTTCTGATTTTCCATATTCAAATTGGATACTTACATAGCTTACCTGTTGGAATTCAACAGACAGGAACAGGCATTTAAAACTATTTTAAGAGTTGATTCCTTTGAAATCTATCGATAATATGGAAAATAACTATTAAACCAATTGAATCGAAGTTAACATCATGAAGGAGAACTATTGTGCTCCCATCTAGCTTTTGAGAGGACTTACATTAAGCCGAGAAAAGGAAATTTTTTCTAAAAGGAAATTTTATGTTAAACACAGTCACAAAGGACACTCGAGCAATCCCTAGAAGTTCTATTCATCTATTGTGAAAGGACATAAGATCAGTCAACATCCTTATCGTCTTCTTGTCTATACTCTATGTAAATATGATTTAAAATATTTTATCTATACAATTATTAATAATTAGAATAAACAAAGTTTATTTAAAACATTGACGTAATAAACAAAGTTAAGTTAATTATTAGTTATCGAAAATCTGTTGAATTAACAACTTTTCCTGTTCTTAAAAATTTGAAATTATTATTTGTTTAGCTTTTTGGGTATAAATTAACTAAAACGCTGTAGAGACTTAATAAATAAAGTTAAGTTAATTAAAAGTGTGCAAATTCTTTAATATTTACGAAAATCATTTGAATTTATTTTTAATATTGCAAGTCTCAAGTTTTAATTAACTCTATATTGACTTAATAAATAAATTTAAGTGAATTGAAAGTGTGAAATTTTTTTTAATATTTACGAGAATAATTTGAATTTAATTTAAATTTTTTAATTTAATGTCTACTAATGCTTATCAGAGTTAAATATCTTAAAGTTCTGCATCCGACTTATCCATTATCAAAGGGTATTTTTATATGTTTATATTGTAAGTCTAATTTGTGTCGTTGGCCACTTAAAGCTAAATATTTTCAGCTTGTTCTTCTGTCTATTAAGCATCTACATGTGTACACACTTTGTTGCCCGTTAGTCAGAAATCGTTCGTTACACGTGGCTAATCAATTTGTGCTGCGCGTGACCCTCACCTGCCTCACAATGTTGCCTTCATTTTTTTTGTTGTTTTGTTGTGATGCAAAAACACACGGCCAAAAGGCTTGACCACATGACACATACACACACTCACACACAGACAGACAGACACACAGACACACACACACACCCACCATTACAGTGACAACAAGTGACCGTCTGCTGACAATGTCGTTGATACTGTTGGCAACTCGTCCTGTTCTTCCATCGTCCTTGACTGACGCCAGGGCTGCCATCGAGGACAGGTGTGCATGATTTATGAGATTTACATATCAGCGCACTGATGAAGCGCGTTGATGCGCTGACAACGACAGATGCTCAGACATAGATACACACGCACATACACCCACACACACACACATGGCAACTGGACAGAGGCGTATCCTAAAAATAGGCAAAAAGAAAATGCAAATTTGTGCACTGATTGATGATATTACGCTTGTTTCAAGCACTCGTAACCCCCTGTCTATGAGGTGAAGGTATTTAGTTAGGTCTATGACTTCTTGAAACTACAACCGGTACACATTCGTATGAATATCAAATGAACCAATGTTTTTTATTGGTTTGTTAATATATCAAATGAATAAATCTCTAAATGGGCTAAATGTATACGAACGAAAGTTTCTGATATCAGAGATATTCAATTTAATATCTAAACTATTCTTAAATAAATTAAAAATATTTTGATTCGCATAAAGCAAACATTTCGAGTTATTTGAAAAATTCGTTTTGTGGCACCAAATGAAATCTATTTTCATATGAATTTGCACTTGTTTTTGTTGGAAATAAAAGACAAATAATCAAAAAGCAACAAAGTTCGATTAAAGCCAAAGTTTAATTGCTTAAGTTTGCTAACTTACAAATTTGTCTCAGTTTACAAACTAATTTGCATTCATTTAAGCCAGCTCTCGATTATCAACTTGTCACATACATAAGTGGCTACACATATGTTTAATGCTTGCCTATTCAAAGGCCTATAAATTCCACCCCACTCCCACACTTCTCTGTCCCTTTCATTCGTTAACAACAGACAGGCTGAGTTTCCATGGCTGGAGACAACACACATATTCAGTAGATGGTGACACATGTGCCTGATATCCGTATGACATTTGGGATACATTTTACATGCTGCAGTTGCTGCAGTTGAAACCGCTGTCTAAGCTGGCTAATTGTTATGTGCCCATCACAAACACTGAACATCAACGTTGACATCAGAAACAACAACAAATATAATTATAACAACAACTGACCACTTGCTAAGCACACGATTATATTGTCAGCCGGCATTGTCCGTGTTTCGCTAGATTCTATATATCGCTTAAAGTTTTGATTAAATTTATTGTCAGTTTTTCTCTCATTTTTGTTGTTTAACTTAAAATTTATTGTATTGCAAGAAATGAGTTTCTATAGCGATGACAGTGTTAAAGACAAAGATTTTCTTTCAGGTCGCATAAGTAAAATCACAGATATTAAGTGAATGATGAGCTTTAATTTAATTCGGTATTTCAATATTAATTATGTAGTGGTATTCATAAATCACAACCAAATTTTAACTGGAGATAAAAAGGTAAAGGTAAATATTTAATACATATGATATTAGCTTATTGATGGAAACGCTCCTGTAAATAAAACGATTTTTTAGCAAAGTATTTATTCACTATTCCCAGCTCTGGGTTTCAATCGATTTCGTTTTGATTTTTCTTTTTAAATTTGAATTGGACCCTTCAGCTGATAATCTGATAAGCTTACACGCGAAATAAAGAAGCACAACAACAGTTGAATGGCATTTAGCCTTTAGAGACTGTGAGTACTTGACTGATTTTACGCGTTAATTAATTAATTTGATTGCCAACTGGCAGGTACTTATGTATGTACACATATTTCTTTCGTTTACATTTTGAAATTGATTTTTTCAGACAAACAGTTCTAGTTCGCCAGAAATGTACTTTCCACTTGACCTTAGGAATATCTAAAAATATTATATTAAACTTAAATTTGAATTTAAGAATAACATATGTAGCTGTTGAAAGCTTTAAAATGAAAGCTCTATAGTACGGCCATTTATACATTAGTTTTGAAAGTACATATATCCCATTTGTGCTAAATCATAGAAATTATAGATTGATTAATCTGAACTTATTATGAGTAAAATATTGATTTTAATTATTATTTAAAATCAAATATTGAAAGCTTTTGTCTTCAAAGATTTTAACAAATTTTAATAAACTTGAACATTCAGCTTAATGTTAAGAATACGTACTATACTGTAATATGTCTACATTATTTCCATGGAAGTTGCATAAGTTTCACGAGGTAACAAATGTAAATTTCTGTAACTAAACTTCATCCATTGGCAGAGAGCCTTGAATCAGTGATTTCCCATCCCTGATTTCGTGTAAATAATGAATCGTGATTTAAGTTTATGGCTGCTTAATTAATAGACTAACAGCCGGAACTTTGCTTGGTTAAAGCTCACGCCAGCAAGTGCCCTCTTACAGCTGCTCCTTTGACCCCCAACCTCCAATCCCCGTTCCACGTTTCCCGTTTCCCGTCCCATAAGCCTGCTTCCTGTGTTGTTTTGCTCAATCGAAGAAATGTGCCTTAAATCACCTTGCCGATTGCCAGACAAGCTGTGGGGCACAAGTTGCCAGTTTCATAATAAGCTGCTGTTTCTTTTGCTGTTGTGCCACCAATTAAAAGCAGCCCAAACCAACTGCAACAACACCAACAACAAAGTCTAAGCAGAATTCACTAATTACTTTTATGACCCAATTTGTTGGCAGATTTTATGCTAGCTGCGCTTTTTGTTATAAATTTGTCGATTATTTTTACCTTGAGCAGTCTCCAAAAACGGCCACACTTCCATTTCCATTCCGTTTCGCCTACCCGTTCCACATGCACCCATTCCACAAGCCAATCGAAGACGGTGGCATTGAGCTCTGCTTTTGCCAGCAAATTTATTGCTGCCTTAGAGAGAGGGGAACGAAGAGGCGTGTCTCGTCTGCTCCTTTGACCTGTCTACTTCAGTCTCTCTTCTTCCCCCCCTCGTTCTCCTCTTCAACAGTAACTTGTGCATTTTGTTATTGTTGTTGTTGTGCTGGCATTCTTTTTATTTTTTTTTGGGTCTCATTCGGTGCTCCAGGCGCTGCAAACAAGTTTCTTGTGTTCCGTTTTCCGTTTTTCCTCTTCGTCTTTGGCAACAAACAATACAATTAAAGCAGAGAGCAGTGTTGTCAACTCTTCAAGGCCTAAAAAGCTAGATCATCATTCATAAATAGCTAGGAAATGTGAAAAAAATGCAGATAAAAAGTTTATCCTTTGATTTTATACCCTGCATCCATTTAAAATAGAGAAAAGGAGCATAAACATTAACACTGACTTTATAAATCGTATATGTATATTCAGAATAAGTATTAAAAATCGAATCGACTTAACCCTGTCCGTCTGTCAGGCCGTTTGTATAAACACCAAGATCTCAGAGACTCATTTCTGTGAATATGAATATGATTATTTTTTCATTATTATTTAATTTAATTCAAAAATTTTAAGAAATATTAAAAAACAAATTGGCTTACATCTACTTAAAGTAATAATGATTTTGAATATTTCCAGTAGTTTTTTAACTTTAAAAAAGCTAGAATTCCTGTCACCCGCTATTTCGCAATTATTTCCGCGATTGACATTATTAATACTTCAGATCTGGCGGGAAAAAGGCTAAGTTGGCAACACTGGCAGTGAGAGGGAGAGAGGATAAAACTCTTTAGCCGTCAGCTGCTTAGTTGCAGAACTCGTTGGGGCTACGCTTGTTGCGCGTTTTATTGTAAAGATTTTGTAAAGATACATAAATAAAAACAAAAGTGAATGCAAAAATACAACAACATCTCCTCAATATGCTGCCTTTGATGTTAGGCGTTGTAATAAGCCGAACCCAGTTTGGAATTTTTCTTTGGTTTGCGCAAATTTTTTGTAATTATAGCTTGGGTGCCGCTTAAATACCTAATTTGATAAATTTAAATTATCATTTTGTTAAGTGTTCTACAAATTTATATTTCATAGTTTTTATAATTTTTATTTCTCCTAAATACAAAAAACAAAAATTTCCCTTTTTCTGAAGCAAGCACATTCATACGTATTTATTTCCCTCATCTTATACAACATCTTATACTACAACACTGATAAGCCTCTCACTTACGATGCTCACTTTTATCCACACCACAAGCAACAACAACTATTTCAAACATTTGAGGAACGGATGTCTGAAATCGCAGCGATTGCGATGCATGCAAGTGCAAGCGCGATGGCAACAGAGACGCCAATACAATTGTGGCATCTCGTACTGTTTTATCCAATTGGCGTTATTTGAGCGAATTCGCCGCACACAACAAGCAAAACAAACGCTCTCTCTCTCCGAAGCGCAAAGAGCGAGTCGAATGTTTGTTTGCTGCAAGACTTGTGGGTGGTTGGAGCGAAAGAGCAAGAGAGCAATACTTTGCAATGGTCGACACATGGCGATCCCAGAACGTGTCTCGCTCACTCGTTTGACCGCTCTCTTGCGCTCTTGTTTTGGTTTTTATGCTGTCGCCAAGAAATCATATTAATACTCTCAGAGATTGTCGCTACCAGGCGAATTGGATGCCATGCTTTTTTGGCGTCGTCAGATGTCAGTTTGGTTGCGACCGTTACAACGTCAAGTTTATCGTGCGGAGCTTTTTGTGCGTCGTCGTTTCAGTTGTTGTTACTGTGCTAACCAACATCGTTGTTGTCGTCGTCTCTTTTGTGGTCTCTCAGCCACTCGTCACATAAAGCTCTTATTCGTTTGGCTGCTTCAAAAAGCCGTTAAAGGCTCAAAGGCGGCAAATTAAAAACAAACAAATTTCTATTTTGTTTGCAATTTCGGCGAAAGATTAAAGTAAATCCTCAAACTACGTATTATTCAATAAAATTTCGATTATAGTTTAAAGTGCATTAAATAACTACAAACAAACAACTTTAACAAATCGTTTATTGTTTATTGTAAATTGAAAAAGGTGTTTTTAATTCAAATGCGATAACGTTCTCAGTTTTGCATGAGCGAAACTGCAGCTCGAAATTAAATTACGTGTTAAATTGGCAGGGAGTGTTGACAAAATGTAGTAACAAAAAAATAACAATTGAAACTGCCTTTGTAATGCATACAAATCAAATCAATTGAAAATCAAAACATTAACAAAGAAAACATTTAAATGATAATTTCAATCGTATTTGTATTAGTACTAATGGAACATCATTAAACTTTTACAAAACAAAACTATTTTGCATAATTACTATTTAATGCTAAATTAATAAAATATTTTTATAATAACTAATTATACGTTAAACTAATGAACTGAAATTAGTCTATAAAAAGAAATAAATAATGTTCACGATAAGTAATTAATAAATACAAAAAATTCCATAAAGCGAACCATTAAATGAAAATTTTGGATTATACTAGTAAAAATAAACTATATTTCTTGTTCATGACGAAACAATGATCAAAACAAATTTACAACATAAATGTTTTTTCTGTTTGGAAATTCTTTTGTGGTTTTTTATCAATTTTTGTGTGTGTTTCAGTGTTCTGCGATAAGAAATACTAGAAGTCGACGAAAGAAGAAGCCGCAGAAACACTTGAATTCTAGAAAACTTTGTAATTGGATATGCGGGGTCTATCGAGTGCCAGGAAAACAGAGCGAGAATTCTTAGAAAAGAAAGAACATCTGATGAAATTGTTCTAGAATGTTACAGTATGTGTTACATAAGTTTGAAATGGATATTATTCAAATAAAGAGATTTTAATACTGTGGACTGACCTTAACGGAAATGAAGCTTTTTGTATATTAAGAGAGCTTTCGAAAGAATTGGCTGGATTGGATTAATTGTGGATCAATTTCAAGTTCAACTTGAGAAAACTTAATCTCCGGCAAAATGTGAAAATTAAATTAAGCATGCAAAAACCAAAAGAAAAACAAAAACGAATTACACAAAACTCAAGAGCTCGCTGCCCTTTTCTGGTGGTAGTGTGAACACCTAAAATAAATTTATTTTCATTTGAAAATTCACATAAATCAGTGTGACGACGGCAATGCCTCAAAACTGAAGTGTATAAGTGTGTAAGAGTGTGTTGGTGTGCGTGTGTGAGTAAGTGAGACTGAAACGCATTAATAAATTAAACAATTTTGTTGTTTTTTTTTTGCTTTAAAGCAATATAAAGTCAACAAAGGCGACAACTGAGCTTAAGCTGAGCTTTAAAAAAAGAAGAGAAATACGAGAAAAACAAAGAAAGCTAAATGCGAGAACAAAGCAATATAAAAGACGCGGGCGGTCGTCCGATAGTCGCTCGGTGAACTTATTCGGTTCGGTTTGTCTGCCCTGTCCGCTTGTCCCGCAGGCCTATTGTTTGTTACAACTGCATAAAACTGCACAGGTCGGAAATGATTAAAGGCTGTGGATAGCGGAGAGTGGGTGCGAGTGAGGGAGGTTGAGCTGTGCGGCATCAGCTCATCGTCTCATGTTGCACATGGCCGCATGTTGCATACAGCAGCCTTCTAAGATACTCAAATTGCCCCAACTGCTCAAGTCGCCCAAGCGGCGAACTTGTTTATGTTCTCTCAGCGCTCCACGCGCTTGTCCTGGTAAATATGAGATAGAGAGATAGAGGGAGAGTAAATGAGTTTTTTTTTTCCGGCGAACTTGCATTTTGCCGCTCTCTCTTTGCTCTCTATGCGCCTTGGATGTCGCTGAGCCGCTCCTGGTGTTTCAGTTGACAAAAGTTCCTTGCGCTGAACGGACCTCTGAGCTTTGACGCTGTCGTAAATATTGTCGTCATATCGTTAACCTCGCGTCACGCGTCGTTTCCTTAGTCAAATCTTTGTGTATGTTTGTGTGTCAGTGTGAGTGACTCAAATATAAGTGGGGAGACCGAGAGACGCGTAAGCTGCTTTTTTGGGTAGTTTAGCAGAAGCCATCAAACATACATATGTACATACATACATACCCACAATTGTATGCGGCGAATTCAATGACGTCGCAAATATATTGCTTTGCGTCTTGTGCTTTGGTGTGTCTGTGTATGTGTATGTGTATGTGTTTGTGTGCCTTTTGTGTTTTTATGCACGCAAATCGATTTAATTTATGAAAATAAGGCATAAACCAGTCGCTATTAACTATAACAAATACAAATTTACAGAAATAGCTTTAACAAAAGTCAAGTGTTGCTGTTGCTGCTCTTGTACGCATGCGATAAGAGATTTTAATTAACGTACATGTATATTGTATATGTATGTTTATGTGAATTTTATAGCAACAACAGCTTCATACAAAGTCAAGTTTTTTTTATCACATTTTTAGTGCAAAGCACGCACATATACATATACACAAACACATACGCATGTTAATTCGCCGCTGTATGCGTCAAAAAGCCGGCAATGTCAAGCGAACGATTTGCAAAGAGTAAAGTCAGAATCAAACTCAAGAACGAAAGTAAAAGCATAGGCAGTAGCACAAAAAAATGAAATGAAAAAGAATCAGAAAAAGAAATAGAAGCAGAAACAGTAGAGCAACAACACTAATAAATGTGGAATATAAGAAATTAAAACAAAACTAGTTGATGATGCTTAACGGAAGAGTTTTGACAACCAAACACGATAGAAAGAGAGAGAACAAAAATAGTTTTGTTGGAGAACCATAAAATTAACGACTTGAATAAAAACCACAAATGAAGAAACACAAAAATGTTCGATTAACATGAAAATATGAGCAACATGTGCTCTCTAAAAGATTTAATCAAGATTTTTTATATACATTATGTATTTCGAAGTCGGCATGAAATGGAAAACGAACAATGCCCTGATCAATTTTTATTGTTTATGCATAATTTAAGTTATCAACTTAGAACAGGAATAAGGCAATATATTTATATAATTGTTTTATTTGTTTTTTTTATATTTTTTAGTATTTAGAGATTATTTTCTGCGCAATTAAGGAAACCATTACGGATTTATAAAAATGTGCATAACTTAATAAAAACCTGTGAAAACAAAATCCATAAAAAATTAAAAAATAAAAAGAGTACAGAAAACAATAAGATAAAGTGAAATCTAAAGAATTACAAAATATATTTTTTGCGCTGCACCGGAAGTATATAAACAGCCTGCAAAATTTACTACAATATCAGCTTCAATAACTCCGCCAACACCGGGAACTCCAACAACCCCGTCAGCAGCAACAGCAATCAACCGAACGGCACAAGAATGCTATTCGAGAATCCAGCCGTTGCGGCCAAGCTGCCGTTCCCCTACAATGTGCCGCCGCCTCTGCAAGCGGCGGCCGCTGCTGCCGCAGCTGTGCCAAATTTAAGGTAAGCCCCCCCTCTTTTCCTATTCCCTTTGCCACCCAATGTGAAAAGTAAGATAGAGCGCTCTCCAACAACAACAAGAGAAACAACAACCTTCAGTATGTTTTTTGCTGTTGTTGTTGTGACTGGTCTCAAGGCCATTTAAGCGTTAATGCGCTTTGTGGTTTGCCGTCGCGTTTTTTTCTTTTTCTTCTTTTTTATTTATTTTTTTTTCCTTCCCCTCTGTGGCATATTTATGAAAATTGTTCTGTATGCCGCTGCTTTTAAATTTTTCATCAGGCACTCAGCTCTGAACAGAACGATCTGATTTTATCCTATCATTTTTTTTTTATAAGTCGCTTTTGCAAATTGCATTCATTTGTTATAACTGTCTTTGGTCGAGCTTTATTTTTCTGAAGTTATCGTTTCAATATTCTTTTGGGAAAATGTCACAGTGGTTCGACCACGAACCAAGATATGTAAATATGATACTTAAGAGATTATAAGGGGGAACTTCCTTATACGATCTGTTCCAAAAAATTATGTATTACTATTGGGCCCATTTTTACCAGGTCTATTTATGGTCTTGGTTAACTTACTTATAGATATTAATGCCAAATTCAAAATATCTCTCAAATAAAATGTAACTCGACTATAAAAAAAGGAAACCTTATTAAGGCTATTAAGATTCTTCATATCGTATCAGAAAGTATTTAAACTTTAATCAGAAAATTGTGCAAAGGCAAATTGTCACTAATATTATTAAAAAATTATAGAATTTTCATTTATGTAAGTCAGTGGTAGTCAGAAAGTAAGTAAGAAAGTAAGTAAAAAATATTATTATTACGATATCATTTTGATTTAATTTAAATTATGAGGTTCAGAAAGTATTTTGTATCATATTCTACCGGCAGTTTAGTGGGATACTATGAAATGATATTTATTTGAACATTGTTTTAGCGCATTTTAAGAAACAAGCGAAATTTTGCAAAACTGGCCTAGACTAAATCTTTTTTATGCTCTAACAGAATTTCAGTTAACAACCTAAACAAATCTAGTTGAATTTGAGAATTACCGTTTTGAAACTGGTCTAATTATAATTAAAAAGACTTTTCGTGTGAAAACAGGATTTACATGTTGTTTATTTAAGCCCAGGTTTATGTACATTTTTGAACCACTGTGGGGGATTTTGCTAACCAGTTTGGTAAACGGTCTTAAGCGAATTTCCCTGGATTATTAATGCCTTGCACTTGCCGCAAGTGGCGTTTATAATGGCCATTTAGGTCAAAGTGAGAGTGTACGCATTGCTTTGACTTGGTCAACTTCGAAGCTCATATTCAAGTTTATCTCTCCGGCTTGATTTATAAATATATATATCAGTATGTATAACGTATAACGACCGTCTGGCGCCAGGCAATTAAGACTTTAAAATTTGTATGTTTGTTTGCCAATTAGCCTTTTATTTATTATTGTTTCATAAGATATGTTTGCATGTGGAATTTCGCGCTCTGCGTGATTGAAAACCAGAAAATGTTATGACTGATCCATTTCAACAATTTTCTACGAGTCACATGTGTTTTATTTTGTCCGCCCAATTGTGCGTTGCCGTATGAGAATAATTATAGATTAAAATAACAATTAAGCTAATTATGCTTGCATTTTAATGCATTTCTGCCGCTGCAGCACAATTAAGTACTTAGTCCCCAGAGTCAAAGACAGCGCAGAGCGTTCAACGAAGAATTTCACATGCCAAAAACACACAAACACCAAGAATAATATCATACATTTTCCATTACTCACATTACAGCGACCACTGCATAACACTGACACTGACATAATGAAGAAAATGAGAAAATTTCAACAACGAAAATAAAAATAAAATATATACATATATACACTTTTTGCGCGCCGCGTAAGCAAAAAAAATTAACAAAAATGAAAATAATGAAAGAAAAAAAAATTAAAGTCGAACGATGAATGGTTTACCCGCCGTCCCTGCAATTTGTTTGACTTGTCAGTGTCAGCGACGAAATGTGGCGACGATGTCTGTTTACTTAGCAAGTCTCTCGTTCGTTGGATATATGTATTTGGTTCTTCAATTTCTAGTGCAAGTTCAGTCAGTCTCTAGTCAGTCGGGTAGTCGGGCAAGTAGCTCAGAACCATTGGAGTGTACGAGGGTATTGCGTATGCTTTGTATTTATAAATGAAACACGCCTTTCTTGTCATTTATAACTGTCACTTTAAATCCAATCAGCGCTTTGTCTATGTTCGGCAGCGCTGTTGAGAGCATTTTTGTTGGTTTCTTTTTTCATATTTTTACTTTTTTTTCTTCTTTTTTCATTTTGAGATCCCTAACATAATAATACATCATACACAGTACACTTCATATCCGCTGATGTTGCTTCTGCTTTAGTTTGTATTGCGGCAAGTGCCGTGCTGATCATTTTTGATTTAAATAAGAAAAGCAACAGACTGCGTTATGGTTAAAATAAATTGGTATTTATTCAAGGCACCCCCAAGAAAAAAATAATACTGAATAGCTTTATGACAGAAAGCTGTCGGAAAAGTGAGAAATAATGGAGGCTGGGCTAAGTAAATGTTGCTAATTTATTTCGGTTAGAATTTCAAAGTTTCCATCAGCATTGTTTTGACGGAAATAGGCTGAAATAAACGAATAAAGAATATTGACAAGCCTTAAAACAGATTAAACTTAACAGAAAACTATGCTTTAAAAAGTTGGTATTTTCCATTTGCTTTTCAAAGCTTCTTTAAAATTTATCTAAAGTCAAAGTGACATTGATTGTAACATATTTAAATGGAATGCAAATATTGTCTTATGTACTCAAACCTTAAAACTCAGAACTTTTCCAAGATTAATCCAAAGCTCAATTGGCATTCTAGATGGAATGTAGATACTTGTTTTAAACAAAGTTCACTCAATCGCTTGAAATGCATAGCAACATGTAAATTGTAGTGCATTTCTATTATATCTTCAATCATGCGGTCTAAGAGCGCAACAAATCAAATGAAACTTCCGCATTAATTAGCATCCAACTAGACAAATTCATCCGCTTAAATGTTTTATATGCAATAATTTATACGCGTGGTAGTCTGGTGTATATATGGGAAGAGCGAGAAGGTGATACAGTCATAGGGAGAGACAAAAATAATAATATATTGCCAGCACGCATATTAATCAAGGTGCCTCCATATTATCCCCCCCATGTATAATTTATATTTGTATCTTTGCGTGCGGTACGATTACAAATTAACACACGTGCTTAAACGTTTCTCTTATGTAAGTCGACTAGACGTTATCTGAGCTAATTTGTAAGGTCTAAATAGAACAAACGTTGTATTAAATATTTATGTAGTATATACAATTTAATGCATAATTTGCAAGATAAAATTAGCCAAATTTTTGCTAGGTGTTCGTGCTCTCGACGAAAGCCGTCGGGCAAAAAGTAGACAAGCTCAAAAGTGCCGCATAACAATAATAAAATTTTGAATTTTAAATAATAATTCGTCAAGTGCGTTGGGGGCAAACAACCGCGAGATACTTTTACTCTAGGTTTTCTCAGTGATGATAGAAGGCAGCCTACGCTCCACGCTCGTTTCTGTGATGGAACTTGTCGTAATTAAGCTACTACCTATAAGTTTTGCACATTTCGAATTTCTTTCTGGTTTTTTTTTTTTTTTTCATTTGTCGTTGATACCCGCACTTTTGGCAAGATTGTCAGATTTACATTGAAATGCCATGTGATTATTCATAAGGCGGCATTGTGGATTGTGCGGATTTGTTCGCTTGGGGACGTTTGACTGACAGCTCGAGAGGGGGAAGAAATGCTTCTGAAGGTAGCTGGCGATACTGGGACACCTACTTGCGAGTATTCACAAACATATTTATATATTTATGTATGTATGTAAATTACTTGTGGTTGTTGTAAGCCTATTTATACTCGAGAACTTTGTGATTTGCATTGTAATATACTTTTGTTTTTGTTTTTTTTTATTTTATGATTTTTACAATGCGTACTTGTGAGTTGTTTACTTGGATTTTAAAGGTGTCATTGGGCTTCAGAGTTTTTGAGTTGCTTTTGTTTTTATTCAAGTTTTTCTGGTTGCTTTTGTCTATATTAAAGTTTTTACTATATTGTTTGATTTTTGATTGATTGTTCCTCAAATTGATCATAAACTGTTTGTTTTAGTTTTAATCATCATTATTTTCATATTCTTATCAAATGATCTGTAAAGCTTAATTATTATTATCCATGCTAGGGATAGAAAATATATCTCTATTTTCTCCAAACCGAGTTGGAAAGCTCCATAGAAAGCTCAACAAATAAGTTTCTAGAAGTCAATATATTTTTATTTTATTTTATTCTCTTGTAAACTTCCCACATCGGCTCCAGTCACTTTTAACTGTAATTCCTCACACATTGTGCTCTCTTTTGGTCGCATTTTAAAAAGCCGCAACTAATTGACCAGCCACAAAATTGTTTTTCTTCGCTTTTTTTTATGGACACTCGTCTTTCATTTGGCATGACATGCAATATTTTCTGGTAAAAGTTGTCTCAACAAAGCAGCTTAAAAGTTCCTTGACTTTTATGCCAATGTATTGCTGATATATAATACCCACACATGTATGTATGTACATTAACAGATACAAAAGTATCTATGTACATAAGAACTAATGTACAAATGTATGTACATACGTTCAATTCCTAACTGATTGTTAGTTACGTGCCTCAAGTGTTTTGACCGAAAACTGAATCATTTGAATGTGAGAAGCCAAATTCATCTTGATACAAAAGCAACGCATAATGTTTTTAACCTATTCCCATTTCTGGTCACATATGCAACACATTTCACTCCTTCTCTCTTTTTCTTATTCTGTCTCTCTCTCAATGTCTCTTTCGCTCCATATTTGGCTGCGTGTGGGATTGACGTGATTTTCGTTGAGCCACATATTCAAGTGACTTTTGGGATAACACAGAAATTGAATGAGACTGAAATACAGTCGATATGCAGTCACATTTTTTAGATACATACATACATGCATACATATTTAAAAGTTTCCTTCGCTGTCGATTTCTGCTGCTGCCGGTTGATGTCAAAGCTGCATTTGGAGCTGTCGGCATCATCATGTGGGCGTATTTCAATTATTTGCACGAAATGCAACAGTCAAACTCAAGTGCGGGGGCGACGGTCTGTGACTTCGTTGCGTATGTTGTGCAATTTAATTGAAATGCCAACCAAAGTTGAGCTCCACTTGAGGCAACCATAGAAAGAGAGAAGCGGTCAGAGAGACAGATAGATAGATATATAGATAGATAGAGAGAGAGAGATTTGGTGAGCGACATTCACTCGTACGTAAAAAGTGCACAAAAAATACTGGCAATGTGTACACATTTTGGTAGCTAAAAGCTTCGTATAAAAACAAATATTTTACGAAAACAATTGTTGATAAAATGTTGGCATATAGAAAGCCAATGAGACCTTTTTTTTATCATTGTTGAACCTAATGAGTTGCATGTGATACAATGCGATTTCATGAAGTCAATTATTTATTGTAACATAAATAAATGTGATCAGTTTTAAATTAGATATTTATTAAACATTATCGAATAAAAATGTTATAGCAAAAGAGTTCAACAAAATAAGGATTTTAATTTCTTTAAAATATGTATCATCATTAATACAAATTTAATGCATAACGAAAATGTATAACAATTTCCAGATTTGCTTCAAGTCTATTTTTACTAATAGTTATTCTGTTTTAATAGCAAAGGACTCTGTATCGTTTTAAAAGAGCATTGAAAACATTCATAAAATGAGATAAGAGCAAAAGCAGTTCCTTTAATAATGAATAAAAGTTCTCTTTCAATTTATGGTGATAATGCGATTTGACTGAATTAGGAATAATAGAAAGAATATAATTGTGCAGTTAAATTCAATTTAATAAATGTTTAGATGTTCTTATATAAGCTCGGATAATTAAAACGTGTTTATACATGTATGTATGTATATGTAAGTATTTGATTACCATATGTCGACTTTGCAGAAAATTACAATTGATATTGAAATGACAAATGTACACAAACGTAGCCTTTTGTTTATTTACCCAAATCAATTTCAATAAAGACTTTGGATTCGTCTGTCTGGTGATTACCAAATGTTATCATTAGGTTCTCTTCATGCATTGTTTATTTTGTTTATTTATTGTCGCACTTTGGTCTGCACACTATATAGTATATACAGACATACGACATGTATTCAAGTCGATGTATTATGTCGTACGACTATTTCCAAGCTTTCAATCTGCTTAAAAGTCCATATGGAAATTAAACAGTTGAATGCAATTTGCTGAAAAACAGCTTAAGCATTCACATGCTATCCAAAATACAGATTATGCATATATGAATAAACTTTTTTATTTGGCTTATGAATTGAATATTGCATTCTTTTCAGTTATACAGGCGCCCGTTTGATTTACGCACTCGACTCGAAGAAAATTTAAAAAATAAATGTGAAAAGATGGGGGCAAAAAAATACAAATGCCAACGGAAATGTGCAAAATCGCAGAGCATGAAAATGTTCAAGATTTTTATCGCCAAAAAAAAAAGATCTCAATAAATATGAAAAAGAAATTAAAAAGCAATTACAAGTCATTTAAATGCAGCGCAACATTTTTCACTATGGGATTCTTTAAATTTAGAATAAATAGTGAGAAATATTTTTAAAAAATTCAATGTTTTACGACTAACAAGTACATAAAGATTTATTTACTCTAAAGACAATTTGTAGTGAGTAACAGCACACACTTGTTACAAATTGAACATATTAATATTTGCATTTCTCCTGTGGGTGTAAATTGTTTTTTTTTTATTATTATATAAGTATATATTTCTAGATATTAGTTTCATGTGCGCCTGTCGCATGTTATAGCCAACATAGAGATCAGACAGACACTTGATGGTACTTAAACTGGGCCAGTCTCATAATTTTTGGGCCGCTTGTCGTTGTCAATTTTGTTAAATGTTTTGAGCAATATTAGCAAAGATTTTGCGACAAATATCTTTTATGTGCCAAAACATATTTGTGAAGACATGTTCTTGTATGTTGTCTGAAATCTTTTATATATATTTATGGATTCTTCCATGTTATTTGCAAAACATGTGTAAATTAATCAAAATCAATTTGGCAATCAAAAAATGAACGTAGTGGGTGCACCAAATGCAGTAAAAATTCAGATACATATCTAAAGGGTACACATTTCCACCAAATGTGATTGATTGACACCAAGATTGATGATGATCGGCAATTAAAAAGACAAAATAGTAAACGAACCAGAAAAATGTGAGACAAACTTAAATGCGATCAATTGAAAATGGTTTTGGGGCCCACGCAAAGATACCAGGCCAAAATGAAGCCATTGACGACTGCCTCAATCCTCTCAAGAAACGAGTAATGAGCGTCTCATTAACTGTGTCTACATTTTTTTTTTCTTCGTCTATCGTTTTTCATTGCGGTCTAAACTTTTGTTGCTCGATAGCATGGCGCTTGTGAATAAGTTTGGCCCATTGCGCATTTAGTTCATTAACCTCTCAACTACAACAATTGTTGTAAATTTTCGTGCTGTTATTGTGTGTATCTATGCCTGGTCGGCTGGCAGTTTCTCGACTGTTGTTGGTTCATTGTTACCGCTAGAAAGCTCTGCCCTGGTCTTCACTTGGCCTAGCAAACTAATAAAAAAAAAAAATATTGTTGCTGCCATGCTCTGATATGCCAATTAAAGTGCGACCAGCAGCTCATGGAGTAGCTGCTGCTCCCGCTGCTGCTTGTCCCCGTTTGGATAATTTCGAATCGAAACGACGCCCTGTGGGGGCGTACTTTCTTTTATAGAGTTACTTCCCAGTTGCTGTCTGAGTAAAGTATAGCGTAATCTGTGGCAATTATTTAAAATTAGTAATAAGAGGCAGCCCCTATAAAGTTTATCTACTTAATGATATCAAAACTTTGTATAGTTGCACTTAGGATGAGAGTGTGTACACTGTACACGTTTTATGAAGATATGCTTTGGTATCTGTAAATTGTTTGTAAATTTGTAAGAATATAATTTAAAATCTGTTTACAGTTTTACAGAAATGTAATTAGTGGAGAACTAAAAAAGAAAGCTTAAAAATGCAATTGATAAAATTTAAATGAAGTACAGAAAGAGCCTATATTTTTTTTAAATTGAAATAATTGGTAATATTCAGCATGCACATTTTTGAACTAAACAATATTTTTTGGAAATTTGTCAAGTCTTATCTTGAAATAATGAAACTTTGGAGTTCTCGCTTCAAACCTATTTAAATACAACTATCGACATTGTGGAGCAACAACGTCAAATGAAACTGTGACGAAACAATTTCATTTAATTAATGTCAAGTGCAAAACAGTGTATATATATATAATGTGTGTGCATTTGTGGTTGTATCTAATATATATTTGCCTGTGTTAACTGTGTGACACAAAGCTTGTACGTAAAGATACAGATGCATAAGTCTGTGCCTGTTACATTAGAGAGCAAACCAATACAATATACTATTTATTATAAGTTATTATTGAGCTTCGACTGCTTTGAGAGGAGCGTTTGTCAGGAATTTATATTATCGATAGGTTATAAATTGACGACAATGAAATCAATTGATTGGCATTTGTGTGTGCTTCGCGCCAGGCATATATGTATATGTGTCTGTATCTGTAGCTTGTCTGGCATATACAATACTTTGACCCCATTTTGTTGCTTATATAAAAACCGCTTTATAGATACATCGTGCATATAAGAACTGATAATTACACGTTAAATATCTCAATTTTCTCCCAGACCGGTTTCCTAGCCACAATTACAGCCGCAAATCGCTTATAAATATTATCTTGAACATACTTTGAACAATAAAACGATTCTAGAGTAGCTCAAAGCTGCCCTTTTACTTTTACTTTTACTTTTAAATTTATTAACCATACGGTTTTGCAAATGTATTTTATGATACAATTAACAGAATAATTTTGTTGTTGTTTTTTTCTTTAATTCTTTTTTTTAATGATGTATTAAATGCGCTTTGGGTTTTTATCTTTAATTTTGGCAACATTTTTCCTTTCGCCTCTGCCATTTGTCACCTACGCCATTTGAATTTTGTTTCTTTGGCTTGGGTTCGTGCTAAAAGTTGTGCGAAATATTTGCCAAATAGCTAAATTTTATGGCATTTAATTTTGTCATAAGCGTAAATAGTTTTCGTATGCTTGTGCGAATGTGTGTGAGTATCTAAAAATGTATCTCGCTTGAAGGCTGCTGCGCCCAGCTTGATGCCTTTGATGCCAGCCGACTGATACATGGATGCAATTATTTTGATGGCAATTTCTAATGTTTATCTATTCGCATTTTAATTGACAAATTTGATTCATACTGATCGAAGAACAAAATGCATTTGAGTCAGCGAAATGTAAACAGGCCAGCGGATAATTTGTATGCCTGACAGTCCTTCATTTCCATTTGCAAACATTCCTTATTAATTTAGTTTTATTTTGGTGCACTGATATCGCTGATATGAATGATCATATAGCTTACTATTTTTATCCCATGTCTATTGGAACGTGTCTATTTTTTTTTTTTCCTGTAACAACTTCTCATTTCAGCTTTCTTCATATTGAAAAAACATGAAAAATCGTATCAACTATTAATCCCAAATTTATTCTAAATGGTCACTTAAATAGCTGCCTCAGTCTCAGTTTTTTTTTTTATTCTCAGTCACGTAGATAGATTCTCCAGTGTCAGTTTTCCTGTCCCAAAAAAGCACATGAAATTTGTCGTTCTTGTTGGTTATCCACAAGCAGCCACAAGTCACAGTAGAATTGACAATCTAAGTACTTAAAAACATTTTCTACCCACTTGGCAGACACACAACAACACAGCTGCATCAATGCTAGATAACAATATTGTCTATCAATGGCAGAAAGCGCACAAAAATTGACTTGACTTGTAGTTGTTATTGTTATTTTGTAGGCCACAGAAAAAAAAAATATAAAACATCTTCGCTTGATTGGTTGGTTGGCATGTCAAATGCAATGAACTCCAAAGAATAAGAACTTGCAAGCGCGAGCACATTTTTCATTTCAAAGATAAGTTGTAATCAAGTATCACGAATATGGCAAGGAAGCGGCGACCCAAAGTCGCAACGATATCTATCTGGTGGAGACCCACGATTTTCATTGTACAGCATTATCCACAAATTGAGTATCTAAACAGCCGGAAAATTCTAAAACATGCAATGCCAAAGTCAGGCCAGGCCATACAAATGCAACTGGGACCGCAAGAAGTTTGCCAACTAATATGATATGCTAAATAAATACATATCTATAGCAAATGTATCTCGTGGATAAATAAACTTTTGCAGTCGACTGTCAGTTGCCTGCCAAGCGATTTGCATGTCAGTTGCATTCAATATGTATATTTCTATATTTATATATTTACCTATGTATGTACATATGTACAGACACAAGATTTTTTTCTGTCTGTTATTGTTATTGTCTGTGCTTAAAGTGGGGCGTGGCTTGCGGTTTTTATATCTATGAGAATACGTAGATTTAACAGTTTGTGTGCTCCACACAGCCAATTAAGATTGCTCTGCGTCAGTTTATAGTTTCAAGACTATTTCTTGGATTTCTAATATAGTTTTCTCTACTAAATGAACCATATTAATTACTTTAAAGTTGTGTGAAGCGCAAAGAGAGATACTTTCATTACATTTTTCATTGTTTCATGTTAATTGGATACAGTTTTATCTTCTCTTAAAGAATAATAGTCAAAGCCATAAAAACATTCTCTGACTTTATAATTGATTTTAAGCGTTGATTAACTTTAAACTTAATATCGGAAATAGGCTCTGCAGACTTAAAAAGTAATAAGACTAAGCGATAGTATAATTTATTTGTATTATTCAATAAATTATTATGAAAATTTCTTTAGTAACTTAATTTCAAATGCCATTCTTAATCAATAATATGAATTGAATTCATTTATGGAGACTGTTGTATAAGTATTAATATTATACAAAATATTTTTATTTTTCTACTTTAAAATAATAAAGTAAGCATATACAACTCTTACTTTTACTTTGACTTAATTCGCACATGAAGTTTGTAACTTGTCGTTTGTATGAGTAATGTACAAATATGAATATTCATCTACTTATTCATAAACCAAACACAATGCGAACTTTTGAATTTTCAACGCTCTCACAAATTCTATGTAAATAGTTTTCAGTTAACACTGAAAACTTTGACATTACCTACGAAAATATACGTAGTCAAAAAAGGGGGAATTACTATAACCAGAAACCGTAGCTCTGCAAATGCTTTTCAAAGTTTTTAACAGTCAAAGTCGAGACCACAATCGTAGTTCAGCTATATTATCTGAATACGTATTATGTTGTGAATTTTATTTATTTCATTTACATAAAGCAAATATTTAGTTTTTTATTTCTGCTCTATTTTTTTTTTCCTATGAGCTGCAACGACCGGATGCATAAATATGTGACAACCGGCTGTTGGCGGCTTTGTAAATTTCCGGCGATAGTCCAAAATTAAAAAGAAGAAGTAAAAACATGCCCAGTTTTCAGTTAAATTTTCTGTGGGTTCGTTTTTTTTTGCTTTATTTTTGTATATATTTGCCCGTGGTCAATTTGACTGTTACGAAGGTTTTATGTAAATTGCAAAATTGACCCTGAACTTGTGTACGTGTGTGTACGATTTTATGTATGTTTGTTCGAACAAGGTCAATTCTTGAGAAGTGCAGTAGTATTTTACTAATAATACTACTTAATTTACGATTCATGGGAAATATAAAAACAATTTTGTATTTTTCAGAAAATTTTAAACGTTTGCGAATTTATTTACTGAAAACTTTGAAAATGGGAAAGCTTAAGGTAATACATTTAAAACAGAGTCTACCATCCTCTAAAATATAAGTTTGGCTTTCAAGTTTTGCCTTTTGGATATGAAACTTTAATTTGAAACAAGTTGCATTCATTGAAACCCAATTTCGATTAATTTTTCAAAAGCCACAGCTCATTGCGCTATAAATCTATCAAGTCAACTGAGTTGACTTTTAATCATAATTGAAATCTTCTTAAGCATTATGCAATACGCCATTTGCCGTATTGCTTAACTCTCGACTGGGCACAGAGAGCTCTCTGAATCAAAGCGAAACAATATTTCGGATATTTCATGTTGCCTTACTTAAGTACTCACACTTGGAAGCAACCTCTCCACCCGCTCTTCGGGGTCCATTTTCGCGCCTCCCCCTCGCCAGGCAATGCATAAAGACAGAGCCAAAGTAAGAAAATAAAAATCCAAACCAGTTTTCAGTTTTGGATACCCCATAAGACAATAGAACTTGGTTGATTGTCTTTTTGTGGTTTCATTTGTTGGGAGTGCGAGTGTGTGAGTTCAGGCCATTCGTTCGCTTTGACTGTCTGATAGACTGGATTTGAATACAATTTGTAAATCGCATTCCTATGAATGCTTCATTGGGTGCTCTATATTTTGTTGGGCATCATTGATAAACATGGCATAAATCAAAAGATTTGCGCCTGAAACATTTTCGGATCAACTTGTGTAAAGCGAAATGGGCAGTGACAAGTGCCAGAGGAAATGTTGCATCAATACTAAATGCAATTAGTTCGGCTCCAATTCATAAAATTGCATAAATATTTGACAATTTTATGGCAGCTGCTTTAGATATCGATAAATGTTTACCCCCACATACAAATATTTGACTAAATACATTTCCCATCTGTTAATGCGAGACACGCTTGAAAATTTCACTCACCAAAAGAGATACAAATTCAAGCAGCATCCAATTAAACTACTAATCCACAAGAGCAACCAGCAGCAGCCACTCAACAAGTTTCACTTTCACATAATTGCTAAATAATTAGGTTCAGCACCAAAAATGCAACCCAAGTTTTGTTGTACTGTGTTTTGCCAGCTGCCCGTTGCCAGCTGCCCGTTGCCAGTTGCCAGTTGCCAGACAACGAACTCGTTCAGGATTGTTATGTTCCAAACAAGTTTTCCAGCTCTTGAGCATGTGTAAGTGCAAGTGTAAGTGTGTACTGGTGTGTGAAAGTGAAAAATGCATTGTGACCAGCAGACAACTAACAATACTACACTCCATAAGCTGGCTAACACGCAAGCAAGCCAGCTAAATGTTTAGCTTATTGGGCCTAACACGCCGATGAAAAGTGGCTGCTTTATGGCCAAACAAATGCATTGATATTATTAACTTAAATATAAATACATGCAGGATCTGTGCAGTAATATATACCTTTCTATTAATTCTCAGCTTAAGCAAAGGAATTGTTTGTTGGAAACTAAACTACTAGAAAATATCTTGAGAAGTTGAATTTTAATATTTAGAATTGCTAAATAAATTATACAATTTATAAACTAGGTTAAAAATTAACCTAAAATGATATTCTAAAACTAATAGAAAATATCTTGAGAAGTTAAATTTTAATATTTAGAATTGCTCAATAAATTCTAAAAATTTTTAACTATGTTTAAAATTAACCTAAAGTGATATTCTGGAATTGTTTCGGCATCTATAAAGATAATCAGGACAGTATCAAATTGTTTTACTTGCAATTCATCAAATAAATACTCAGAAATACTCAACCATGACTTGAAGAGATTATTATGAATACACTATGCAATGTCATGGCTTTAATTCTAGTTATGAATTTAAATAAGAATGTTGTAAAATAAAATTACTTTGAATTTCACAAGTATAAAATGGTTAGTTCTTTTACTCTGTATGTCTCGTCTACTAGAGTCTTTGTTATTTATATGGCAATTCCCAGCAATAGAAATTTCCTTAATTCTCTTTGCACTCGCAATTACTTCTTCTGACTTTGGAGACCATCAAATTTGATGGCTCCCCAATGGGAGCCTAGAGAGTTGTCTGCTGCGAGTTTAACATTTGTTGGTCAGCTGCCTTGTGTACTGACTGCCTTTAATTAGAGCCAGAGCTGGCTCTCACAACGCGCACTCAACAGCAGCCTCTCTCAGGCCATTATCATTTCATTAACATAGACATAAAAGATCTTCCCTTGCTGTGCTCACTTCCCTTCCTGACCCATCCTCCCATTGGTGTGTGTGTGTGTGTGTTTATTGTAATGAAAACACGTGTTGTGGCTATAAACAAAGAAATTGGTAACCGTTGGCCCAAAACCGTCAAAAGCTTGCCTAGCGTGAAAAATACAGCCCTTGAACAAAAACAACAACAAAATTCCAACCATTTTCTGGATTTTTCTTCTTTCATTGTTGTTGAATGAGCCAAGAGCTACACTTAATTTATTTTTCTTTATTTTTCCTTTTTTTTTAATTCCTTTGAAAATGTGGTAAAGATTTGTCGAATTGTTTGACAGATTATTGTGATTATATAAAAAGAGCTGGGATATTCATTAAATATGCTAAAATATTTCGTTCGTCATTTTATATAAGATTTTATGATATGTTCTAATTATATACAAATATGTTTATCTTTTCTTATCTAAATAAAAAATCTAGTTTAATTAAACGAAGACCTGTTCCGTATTCCAAAAAGTCGTTAAGATATCATAAAATTTAGGAGCGAGAAGATTTTAAAATGAACGTTTGCAAATCTGAGAGACATTTTAGTATTGGCTTCAAAAATTAACTATCTGATCAGTCAAAGCGCTCATCCAAAATCAGTATTTTCAATTAAATAAAAAATTAATGAAGTAATTTATAAATTCGAACAAATAAATGTTTAGGCTCTATCATAATATAGAATAGACTAGAAGACTTCATATTATTTAATTTTCTAATTATCTATCAATTTCATAGTACAATTAATTTATTTAAAGTGGCATTTAGCATTTATACTTAGAGCAAAAGATGAACAAATTCAATCATTAAAAATTTGCATTTCCAAGTACTTAAAATTTTAAAGGGCTTACTAAATTTAAGTTCAGATTTAGAAATTCAATAAGTTGTATATGAAATTTATATACAATAAATTTAAATTAGCATTATTTTATAAAGCACTCATGGTTTTAATAAAATTAAAATAAATGCGATAGCATCGACAGTCAAAATGTTTAATATTTATATAAATTTTTTATATTAAATTTGTAAATTCAAATATGTTTAATCCAAGTAAAGTATGAAGTGGCTAGATTTAAAGAAATATATCTTTAAGAATTTGTTTTTTATAACACGTACAGCACGGTTATTTTAAATATTTTGGAGACAGTTATATTTAATTTTTATAAAAATTCGCTACAATTAATTCAGATCTCTTCTCTACTTTAATGTTTCAATTTTTTTTTTTTATTGAGAAGATTTTTAAAAATACGCCTTAGGTATGATAAATGTTAGGACTCAATCCGGCAATAAATATGTAAAAAGATAATTCTCTGGAAAAATTCGATTAATTTGCTATGCATTTCTAAATATAAATCTCGTTCTAACCAATTCAAAGTATTCATCGTTTGTTGCTTTAATAGGGCATTTAAAATCCCCATTTTTTTTGTCACTTTACCTTTTGGTTTGGTTTATTCTATTTTCTTTTATTTTTTTGCCTGTCTGCTGGGATGCTTATAAAAAGCATTTTTATGCGAAATTACGTGACGCCATAGCTGCCAATGTTGCCGCGTGCTTGACAATTTCCGACATATCGACAGTTGCAGCATGAGGCAGCCGTGACTCCATCTATCTCCCACCCTACTTGGTTGTAAGTCTGAATAAAATGTAATCCGGCAACTGCGTGTGGTTGGTTCGCAAATGTGGATACAAAAAAAAAAATGTGGAAAAGTAACGCCAATGTACATTCGTATATAAGTTATAACTGTCTGTTTCGGCAACAACAATAATAATAATAACAACAGCTGTGGCTGTTGTGGAACTGTGTTGATTTTCATTTTCAGCACACTAGGCGGCGGCACGCCCACTGAGCGTTCCTCTGGTTTTTCGCATTGATTGCGTTACAATTTCAGGTTTTTCAATTTGTTGTTGCCATTGCTGTTGTCGTTGTTGTTGCTGTTGTTTCGCTCTCTTTCAGTTAGTCGACTTCTACTTTTGTTTCTGCTGCTTTTTACCGGCTGTGTGGCGGGCTGCCACAAAACGTGTCCGTTGGGTTTGTTTGTTGCTGTTATAGTTGTAGTTGTCTGCCACAGCGAGTGTGTTGGAGTTGATTTTTATCTATACGAGTATCTACGGTCGTTGGTTCAGCAGCAGCAGCAGCAACAAAAGCAGCAGCAGCATTATACGAGTCAAGTTGGCTCTGGTTTGCTTTGCTTGACTTAAATGCTATTGCTGGCTGGCCAACTGGGCTGACTATCTGGTTGGGCGTCTTTTAACCGGTTTCGTCTCAGGTTCTCATTTCGTTTCGTTTCGTTTTCATTTCGATTTACGAGCGCAAAAATTGAAACCAAATGAATAGAGCAACAGACAAAATGCTCTCGTTATCGTTGTTGTTGCTCTTGTTGGACATTCAAATTCAGCCAAGTCAGAGATCTTGAAGGGTTTGACTTGCGGTAAACCTCCTCTAATTGAAAAATAAAATCAACTTATTTTACAGAGCTAATATGCTTTTCGAATTCTCTTTTGTTTTACTTACTTTTATTTTTAATTGCTTGCATTATTGGGTTTATAGCAAAAAAAAATCAGTTAATAATTTTATCATAACAGTTTATAAAATGGCTCTATTAACTTTAATGCAGTTTGCACTCGAGCGAACAGTAAAAATACCAACTGCAAATCTGCGAATCGGTTCATTTTCATTTCCCAGTTATATGTATAAATAAAAAAAAGAAAATGAAAGCGAAAACCATAACAAAAGAATTAATATAATGCCACATTAAGTTGCCGCTCTGTAAATGGTTTTTGTTTATTTGTCATGCATTGTCTTTATTTGGCTTAAAATAATGTTGAATTAAATAAATTATTGCATATTGTCATTTTATGTGGTTATGCATAAAAATGACTTTCATTTCCTGCTACAATACGAAAATGTTGACACGATGTGGGAGTTTTATAGAGGTCACAATTCGCCCATATGCTCTTTATATTTGAGAAAATAGTATCTGACCATAAAAAATTAACAAAATACAAAAATGTAAAGTTTTTAAATTGTGCCTTTATTGATAAATGAATTACTAGCATAGGTAATTCTACGAATTTTACATTTATAAGTAAACAAAATTGAAAAGTAACGAGAGACAGTGATTAAGATGAATATTTAAAATATGTTCGTAATACTTTGATTTGACGTGTGTTCCATGACAACCCATAAAAGCAGAAAAGAGTAGTAATAAAATATATTTGCTACAACAGATCTTATATCTTACAGATTTTTTATGCAAATTTTTTAAATAGTTTTCTTAGGGGTTTTAAAAACCTTGTACAAATTTGCCTGAAGCTGGATTGTCAATTTGAGGACAATTCCTGACCTTTTCATACGAGTGTTGCTGTCATGTATAGTATTTTATTTTTATGTCGACAAAAGACCTTCTTTAAGATAGTTTGCAAGAGCTTTGACACACCCACAAAACTAAACGCAATCAACTATAACAAAGTCAGCCTTCAACTAAAATAAAATGCTAGCTAATATAAATATTATTAGATGGACTAAAACTTAAACAAAAACATAAAATGTTTTTGCAATTTATCATAAGCAGCAAATCTCTGTTGATACTGTTGATACTCATGTGTTATTGTTGGCCAAAATATTAATTATTTTTGGCAAATCCTCGCTTTGTTTTGGCCTTTTGTTTGTTGATGCATTATTTGATAGTTCAACATTGTTGTTGGGCGTGTCAAGTCAGCTGGAGTTAATAGCGATGCCGCACGATTTCAGATAGTAGTTTTGTTTGTCTTAATGGATTAATTGTTTAGATTTATTGTTAATCCAATTTTGTTAAGATTTGTTAATTAGCTGTTGAAATAAAAGTTAATGAGTTAATTAAATTCACTTGTTGGCTTGTTATTTGGCAAAAAAAAACTAGTGGTTTACTAATTCTATTGGGCTGCTGCAAATAAATCGTAGATGAATTTCTCTCAACACATTCATAATTAATTATAGAAATGGTTTCGAGTGGAAAAATGAGAAATCGTGACTTGACTGAATGCCCAAAAGAGCAAATGGATTGCTATTTTTGTGCGTTGAACCCCACACTACAATCCAACCAACCTTCATACAGAAAAAAGGGTTAAGCCTGCTTTTGACAGCTACATGAAAATTGATTTTCACAAACAGGCAACAGCAACAATAACATCAACAAATCATAGGGGCAGCGACTGTGCTGAAAATGTCAAAGGGTCGTATACGTAACATTTTGGATGAAAACGAAAGTGAATTTAAGGCGACAAAATCAATCTGACTGTGAAGGGCTTTAGAATTCGCTTTGCCGCGAAAAAGCGGGAAGGAGAGAGAGAGAGAGAGAGAGAGAGAGAAAGAAAGACAGAATGCTTTGTGACTAAGAGTTATTCCATCAATATGCAAAGCAACTTTGACGTAACCGTCTTTTACATATACTCGGATATATAGATATTTTTATTTGATTTTCATTTTTATTTTTATTTTCGTTGGGGTTTTTGGCCGCCATTAGCATAGAGTCAGAGGCAGCCGCAACGAGGCCGCAACAAATCTCACCTGAGTTGCCGTAAAATTGTTGCCTGCAGTCAAATTAGAGAACTGTGCCACAGCCCACAAAAAATTATGAGGCACATTGGGACACAGCCGCTGCCACACAGCATGAAATTAAAAACAGACTTTTTGGGCAATTGTTGTTGTTGTCGTGGCCTGTGGCCTGCTTTTTGCATAACACAAAATCAATTACAATTTTAATTAAATATGCAAAGCTCAGCAAACGTGAAGAAGAAGACGCAGAATAAGTACGAGGAAAGAGGAAGAAACTCAATCAGCTAAATGTCCCAGGCGACATTTTACTGGCAATAGCAGCAGCCAGTACAGAAATGGGGTTGAGTTTAAGGGTAAAGCTATAAAAATGCGACGCAATATAAAGCGAATAAGGCTGATACTTTGATACCCTATAAGACTTCTTATAGATATACAAGAAGTTGAAACGGGAAAATTGCAACTATTTAGTCAAATTAGATCATAATACGCGTAAGAAATTAAACAAAAAATATCATTTAAATAGCGTGTTCAATCTCTGGTCTCACACTTTACTTAATATTTAGATTTGAATCAAAAGATGACAACAATTTGTACAAAGCTGGGAAAAAATATTATGAATGAGATACTGAAAAGAAAATTTCACAGTTAAAGTGGCACGTGTGAAGTAAGTTTACTATTGTATGCCCGTTTTATAAGTGCCAGATATCTGGCGTTATACACGCTTGATAGATTTATTTGTGGTACCTAAATTAGGGAAAGTTTTCAAGTGAAACATTTTCTTCTGTTTAGAAAATAAACGAGTAAATCAGTAGTTATTTAGCACATGAGAAGAAATCTAAATGCTACTAATACAACTATTTTAATTCAAGTCCAAATAATTATTCCTATGTAATATAAATGTAAAATAAATATTCTTATAAATTCAGTCTTTATGTCTCGTCGTAAAATTCTGAAAAATTGATGAACCTTTTAGACGAAATTTCTTAATTAAATTGCCTGACAGGCTTTGGCAGTTTTGTATCTGCTGCAGTCTGAGTTGTCCGACTAACACGGACATCAATTACAATTTGCTTGCCTAGACACTTGGCCTAATCTCGGTCAGGATCTTTGCATCTTTGATGAGGGCTGCTGGCCAAAAGCAAGAGGTAAATGGAAATGCGGTTCCCACTGCAGTTTGGAAATAAAGCAGCTGCAGCTGTATCTGATTCTCTATCTGATGCTGCATTTGCTCAATTTGCATTTGGATAGCTTTTGATTGGTATCCACATGTACTGAGCACTTAGCTTGACAGTGGTATTGGTATTGACCGCTTTGCAGTTGGCAGTTTGACGTAACCAGCACAAGAGTCAAAGAGTGAGCCAACTGAGTCCAAGCAATCCAAGTGTGAGTTCTCGTAAAACGTCGAGGCAGTTAATTTAGCAAAGTGCCTCGCACTCTCGAACTCCATCACCCCATCTTTCAATCGAAACGCTTAATTAATTTTCGTGTTTATTTTCTGTTTCATTGCAGGTATGTACAACGTACAAACGGATACAGCAAATGCTGCCAATATCGATTAAGGTCACGGTGCGTATACGCAACGGCTTTAAAAGCAACGCGTGATTTTAACACGTTTGTACATAGTTATCCCGATATAAAATTTTAAAAAAATCTTTAAGTCAATTAGCTGGATTTGACATTTAAATTTGTTATGCCTGCCGAAACCATTTATCTTTTTGTGTTCTCTCTTAAACTACTTGATCTACTGTTGACTTTTAAGCTATAAAATCGATGATAAACTGCAAAGCTTGATTCTGGTTCAAGTAATAAAGTTCTCATTTGATTTGGTTTTATTAGTTGTAGGC
This sequence comes from Drosophila kuntzei, assembly GCA_035042165.1. Taxonomy (NCBI): domain Eukaryota; kingdom Metazoa; phylum Arthropoda; class Insecta; order Diptera; family Drosophilidae; genus Drosophila; species Drosophila kuntzei. The sequence goes on along the minus strand of JAWNLU010000514.1, from coordinate 628,023 downwards.
CATTCCATTAACTTGAACATAAAGATGAAAGGAAAAAAACTAGTTGAAGAAACTTTTGCGCAAGATTTCATAATTTGAAGTTTTTGTTTTTGACAAATTTTTGTTGTTCTTGTTGCTTGCCTTGCCCTCTGGCAATCTAACTAAAGTGCAAAATTTTGTTAGCGTAGGCGACAGTAACAGTTTCATGGAAAGGTAGTCGATGGGGGCAGGGGAATATCTTTCAAGTCAGAAGTTGACGCTGTTCTGTTGTGGATAGTGCTGAAAGTTATGCTTGGGCAAGATTTAAATCTTTTACTTAAAAATTCACATTATTAATAACATAATGTCATTAGGAAATTACTTATGACCAAAAAAGGGATATTGCAACAACGACAACATCAATAGCTGCCCCCTATTTAAGCAATAAACTAGAAGCGGGAAGAATTTCGATGTCATTAGTGCTGTGACACTGTGGGGTTTAAATACATACCATTGAAAGGGCGTTTTCAACGAAACCAAGGTAAATGTTTTTCCTGCATGACCTTTTTCTTAGACCCCATGAAAATCTGATTTTAACGGCTTGGCAAACAAATCACCTACACACAAAGCGGCTCATTAGGGCGACACGGCTCGTCTGTCCGTCACAAAGGTTAACTACCTTTTCAAGCAGGCAAATATAAATATGTTTTATGAATATGTCGGCTCAAATTTTTTTTTAGTTATATTTTTATAAATATAAATTTATGTTTTTATTTAGGCTTTTTTTTCAAGTTTAGTTGCAATTGCACAGCTGGCAAATATTTATACAGTCGACTGTCGGGACAGAACCGTTGACAGTTGATGGTCGTCGTCATCATCAGCGCCTCTTCAGAAAACTCAAAAAAGACGAAAAAATAAATTACAAAAAAATATATATACAGTGGCGAGCACATGTGGATACATGTTCATCACTTTTGGCTTTAAAGACCTGTAATTTCTATAAAAATGCATTAATCCTTCTGAAACTTTTTTTGTTTAGTTCCTTATTAATTATTATTATAATGACATAAAATAATAACTTTACTTTAATTCGAACGAATTAGTTAAGTTTTTTTATCTAATAAGAAATATGCCAATGTATCCACTTTTGCTCGTTTACAATTTTTTTGTTTAAAAATTCTTTTTTCATATTTGGCCAAAGGATCCATACATTTATTGCATTGATTATATGCTCAGGCATATTTACAACCAAGTTTGGAATGTGTTTGGATGAAATCTTTTGCCATTCCGTCTGCACGCGTACATTAAGCTCGTCCAATCCCTTTAGTGATGATTCGTATATTGCTTGTTGGTTTTTTAGCAAAGTTAATTGAATTTGAATGGGATTCAGATTTGGACTCTGAGCACTCCACTAAATTAGTCGAAAACATGAGTTTTGGCCTTTTTTTCACGATATTAGCCGTGTTCTTCGGGTTTTAGTGTTGTTCAAAAATAATCTCGTAAGCGCATATGTCCACAAAATCTGATAAACTTGTCTCTAAAATATAAAAATAATGCTCTTTCCTTAATCTTCCTTCCATCGATTTTCACCAATGGATGGACATTTCACCAAGAGAGACAGCACCACAACACCATGGTGCCTCCCCAATGTTCCCTTATCATTGTGACTTCGTACTTTTTAATCTTTTCATGAGGTTGATGCCAGTAATACTCCTTCCTATAAGACTGAAATCAGTTAATCTTGGTCACATCTCACCAAATATCCTCCTTCCCATCAAAAATGCTTTAATTTTTTTGTTCCCTCGGAAGATTTTAGACGCCCCGTAGAATTTTTATCGGACAGGATTAGTTTCTACTTCGTACCCGCCGCTTATTGGCCGCTACTGTGCAGAACTTTTTGTGTCCTCCACTCCCTCTCGGCTTTGTCTAGACCCGCCGCATATTGAATTGATGTCGTCCCCTTCCTGATGGTCAGTTGATGCTCCATAGAGCAAGCATCCCTTTCTGAATGCAAACGTGGACGTCTCTTTTTGGATGTGTAGATCGGTTCGGTGGAAAATACCGAGTGATTTAGAAATTTACTATACTAACTATTTAGTTGTTTTTAGTCAATTCAGCTATTTGGTTTTCAAAATTTGGTAATATTTTTCTAATTTATGATTAAATAGAGTTGTTCTAGAAAAACCGCGAAAATCATAAGCAAGAGAAATCATTTGTTGTACTATCTTTATAAAAACAGTGAATAGTAACACGGTTTTACCATATTTCCTGCCAATAATTAGAAATATCGGTGCAAAAGAATTTACAAAAATTTTTAAACAAAAAAAATTGTAAACGAGCAAAAGTGGATACATTGGCATATTTCTTATTAGATAAAAAAACTTAACTAATTCGTTCGAATTAAAGTAAAGTTATTATTTTATGTCATTATAATATTAATAAGGAACTAAACAAAAAAAGTTTCAGAAGGATTAATGCATTTTTATAGAAATTACAGGTCTTTAAAGCCAAAAGTGATGAACATGTATCCACATGTGCTCGCCACTGTATAAGCCGTTTGGCAAACAATTTAAGGTGTAAACTGATGAAGTTTCAACGCTTTGTGGTGATTGATCATTATTGTTTGATAAACTAACTGGCGACTGTCTTGAAATATCATTAAAAAGCAAAAGTTTAAGATAAAAGTATTCATGCGTATTTATATTTGACAAAGTCAAATGCCCATCAAAGTGTTAATAATTCATTTTGACGGGCTTGGGAAACAACTAAAATAAATATCAAATAAATGCTCTGTGTTCGATCAGTGCGCGACTAGAAGATGCTCTGTAGTCAGCTCCAATTTGCAATCATATTTTTTTGACATTGTAATCTCTTAAACTACTTACATGTTTAATGTTATATCGTAATGCAAATTGTAGTTTAGAAATAAATAAATAAAATATAAGCTTTTATTACATACTCCCTTTATAGATAATTTTGAACGCTTTAAAAGAATCAGTAAATAATAATATTTAAAAAATTGATATATTCATCTGAATTCGACTATTGAAACTGAATAAAATAGTATGAACTATGTATTAAATGATTAGCATAATTATATTTATTACAGGGTATTTTTACACTTAAAAAAATTTGTAATAAAACATAAGTGAGAATTAAGTTTAAGTAGCGGCTTTTGTAATAGTTTTAAAAAGAGAGTTAGTTCAAATAATGATCTCTAAATTTGCAGTAAAAATTGTATTTCGATCAGAATACTACTATTACTTTTATTACTATCAATGCTGCTACTTTTATTTTTTTAACTACTGCTGTTTATTTGTACATAAATATACTACCATAGCACTTCTACTACAATTACTACTAATAGTAGCATTACTACAACATTTTAAATGACATTTTAGGTGCACTTAGACATTTGTTACATAATTGTACACATGAGTGTGTGTGCTCATGACCATATGAACTTTATTCTAATGCAGTTTTTGAATTTGGCTAACAATTCCCACGCTGCATAGCTATGCTAACCACTTTGTGGCACAAAAAAGTGTTGCTCCTAAATGTAGCAACAATACTTGAGCTAAGTTTCTTGCAGCTCAAGTAGCTGGCAGACAACGCCTATAAGACATAAGATAAGACATGTGCATGACAGAGCCGAGGAACAGCAACAACAACAGCAACACCAACAGCAATTTTTCATTGTTGTAAAGTGCTTTTGAAATGGATTTTTATTTAGTTGCGGGGCCGCAAAAGCTTAGCTCCGTTGTGCTAGACTGTTGAGTTTCTTGGTGTTGTTTTTGTTTTTGATTTTTTTTAAATGGGATTGCGTTCTGTTTGGTTGATCCGAGGTCGTCTTGACGCCTCCATCATGCTACAGTTTTGTGCGCTCTAAGTTCCTTTTAATGAGTTTTTCTATCTGCGTTGCAGTTGCAAAAGTTTCGCTTTCATTTGAGTTCGCGTGGCGACCGTTTTAACGCTTTTCTATTTCGATATGGATTTTCCGTTGCAGCAAGGACATTCAAAATTGGTGTAACCTAGGAACCTTTGTAGCGCTGTCAAGGAAAAAAAAATCTATTTTACACAGGCCACATAAGATACACATACATTCAGGTATATAGATACTGTAAACGATTCGCTGCCATAAAGAATCAACAACGGCATTAAAGCCAGCAAATAACTATGGTATGTTGATTTAACATAGTTAAGTCACATAAATGCGATGCGAGGTCTACAAATACATAAAACCATCCTGGCAACGTGGAATGGGGTGGAAAGGGGATGCAGGAAATGAGAGTGGGAGTAGGCTCAACAATAAACAAGTCATAAAATATTTGTGACGTGCACTCGACTTGGTTGGTAGCTGTTACTTTTTATGACAAATAAATAACAATGTAAATAAATATGTTAATATCCTACGAGTATATGTATGTGTCGATCAAATGCTCTACAAATATAAAAACATTTCAATTTAAATTGGAAACTGATGATCTTTCTATAGATAAGAAATATGGGAAATTTATAAATTGTTCGCAAGCATTGTTTATTGAAATTTCTTTTCGTGCCGCATCCCTTATCGATTTAGTTTAACTGATAGAGAGATGAAAGTATTTAAGTTACATTACAAAAATTCCCTGCGTCAGCATTTGTAAAACCTCAAGAGTGTATCTATAGCGCATATAAATATTCCAGCAACTAAAGTTTATGTTTCTTGGAAGCCATTAAATGGAATCACGTAGCAAACTACCAGCTATCGAATAATATTCAATAATAATCAGGTTAAAATGTTTTCCTTGCCACAAAATGCTTGTGTATTGAAAAAGCATCTCAACTATTTTGAGTGAGAGCCTTAGGTAATAACCTTTTGGCAGTCTCCTTTAGGGCAATAGCAAGTTTGTTGTCAGCTTTTGTACACATTGATTGATTTGCTGCTCCCCTAAGATGGGACGTGATTTCTTGTGTGTGTTTACCAGAGACCTTCCTGATTTGACCAACTTTTCAGTATCTGGGGAAAAGAAGAGCACAGAGCACTTAATGTTTTTGTGGCTTGTGAATCGGGCGATCGTTTAACCTTCAAACTGCTGACAGTACCAAATCCATCTACTAAATACTTATCTATGCCAATAATTCAACATAAAAGTCAAGAGTCGCTACAAAGCAAAGGGCCAGCCATAAAAGTCAGCAGCAAAGCAGCTGAAAGAAACGGAAGGAAACTAAAATCAACGTCAAACACAGACGAGCCCATTAATTTTTATTGCGCACGAGAAACCCCAGAACCCGAAAGAAAAAAAAAATTTGAATAAAAATTAGCAAGCATACATTTAGGCGCGGTCCGCCATAAATCCCATAAATACCAAGCGGCAACTGTTACGAACAGAGGCCCAAAAGCAGCCAAAAACTCCAAGGTAATCCTGGCCTGGTCTGTCGATTGATATAAACTCGCAACAGTAGCCTGAGCTATGGCACCCTGTATAATTACGACGTAGTAAATATATACGGAGTTAGATGTATATATATATGTGTATAGATTGAAATTGCGTGTTGAATAGCGTTGCTGTCGTCGCCAGAGGGTTGCTTTTTCCACTGTTTGTTCTTTTGGTTTTTCACTTGGTATGGCATAATATTCTCCGGGTATAACACCATTTATATTATGTTTGTTTTTCCATTTATTATAACTAAATATTTTACAACCAAAATATGCTAAGAACTTTTGCTTCAATGTCAATTCTGAAATAGCAGCAGCTGCCTTTAAATGTACTGGATTTGAAAGTGTATAGAGAATATAATAATAATCTATTTAAAGTATTTAAGTAGTTAAATTTTTCGATTTCTTGATAAACAGTGTCTGATTATTAAAAGTATTTAATTTCTTGTATTATTCATTGTTTAAAGATTTGATATAGCAATTACAATTAAGCATATAATCTGTTTAATACGGTCATTTTATTTTTGGCATACATCTCAAAACATATTTAATTATGCAATTATTCCTTATGGGTATTTCCATTCTGGTTAAGCTCTTTATTGATTGATGTTATTTGTATTGTGGTGTTTGGTTATAAAGTGTATTTCCGCTCTTAAATATGTATTTTATCATCTCTATATTAAGGATTCTCTTTTTTATACATACATTAATATGATGATTTCTCAATAGTTTGATCTGTTGGTACAGGGTATTTCAATTTTCATACCATTAACTATTTTATTTATCCTACTATATTATCTATTTATTTAGGGTATTCCAATTTTGTTATATCTTTTTATTGTTATCCTTAAAGGTTTGCCTACTTCAGGGCGCGTGTGCAGACAAACAAATAAATTTCTGAGCATTTTTGTTAGACAGGTCCAGACTTATTGGCGTCACTTTTTCTTGTTTTGTCCATATTTAGGCAACATAGCATCATAAAACGGAACTTTCGTTGTAGTTATTGCTGTTGGCAGACGTTGTGTTGATTCGCAACTTTTCAGTTTTTGATTTCCAGGGTTGGTTTTTATTATATGTCTTTTGACAGTTGTTATGGCAAAGTTTTGCCTAAGCTGTCGCTGAGAATTTGGCTTTTCTCAGATACTGACGTCAGCTGTGTTGGCCTGTCTGTCTCACTGTCTCACCGTCTGACTCGCTGGCTGGCTGATCAGAGACTATAGGCCTTTGTAGGTATTTACGGCCGCAGCCTCAGGTATTTGCCACTTGAGCCCGGCCTCTTCAGGGACATACAAACAATGCCTAATACGAGGCATGTTGGCAACTGTCAGCTGGCTATAAGCAGATACTGTTTATACTATAAGTATATCGGGTATTATGTGGTACTTAGACTGCTTATAGGGATTTGCAAAGCGTGCATTTCAGGTGTCTTTTGTTTTGTGTATTTTACGTCACTCAGTTTTGTTTCTTTTTAGCCCTCTTTATAATTAAAACTTATGGCTAACGTGAGTGTGTGGGTTTGTGCGTGTGTGTGTGTATGTATGTATGTATGCCAGGCAATCTTATAAATATTTCTCTTGCTCTTTTGTAGCATACTTTTGGGGGCTACATAAAGGTAAATATATTTTTTTATGTCCATTTCCCCCAGAGCGGGAGAGTTTACACATCAGGAAGGAAATGGCATAATGCTTATTGAGCCTGTGTCTGATGATTTTGCCATTTGCAATGAGCATTCCACTTGATTGATTCTCTTATAAAATTAAAGATAAATACAAATGGGCATATAAATTTTATTTCGAAAATTGCCCATTTGCATTTGCTAAAATATTACTTTCTGGGTTCTTTTGGGTTAAAATTACATTACTAATACGCCATGTTGCCATACCTGTTTCCGCATGCCAAAAAAGGTACTCTGCACTGTGAGAAACAAACAATAAAAGCTTTCAAATCAAGTTTTATTTTTAAATAGGAAAACATATTTTAATATTGGATTGTTGTTTAAGATTTTTTCACAAATGTAGTAATCTTAAGTACTTTAATTGATTTTAATATTATGAATTTTTAAATGTAGAACACATTGTAAAATATTAATTGTTTGGTTTTGAGCAGTGTACAATTGAGTTTCTGCCTCTTATTCGATATGCCTCACTGGTCTGCTGACTTCCTGTGTGTGTGTACCAAACGCTTCCTGTGTACATGTGTTTACTCATTTTGTATATGTGTATGAGTACGTGTATACATATATATTTGTCTATATGTATTTCATTTTCTTTTTTTCCATTTCGGTTAACTATACGTTGTGCATTTAAATTTCAATGCCTGACGGCATTTTTGTACGAACCCAGAGCCTCGTTCGCATGTTCTGTTTATTGGCTCAAACTCATCTTTAAAGCCTCTCTATCACCTGGCACGGGCAATGGAGTTTTTATTTTTATGTTGGACATTGCAGTTTACCCAGGATGTAAATGTATGTTGTGTTTTTGTGGCATGTCACTTTGTTAAATATGATTTAATTTGACAGTTTGTTTGGTGGTTTGTCAGACGTTTTCGCTTACCGTGGTGCATAAAAATTTTTGTTGAAATTCCACACGTGTTGACATTTTGCCCCGGGGTTAGTAGCTCATGAAGAAACCGCAATTAATATGCACAATAATAATAATAATATAAAAACATATTTAAATTATTTGTAAATAGTACAAATTTAAAATTTTCTTTACTCAAAAGTCTTCACTTACACTTTGTTGCTGCTTTTTATCTCATTTCGTGATTGCTTTTCACCCTTGACCCCATAAATTAATTGAATTGCTCGGTTTTTTGTTGCTTTGCCTAGCCCATAAAATGCCAACAATCAATTAGTGCAATAGATTTTAGTATATATTTTTTTCAACTATTTTCTCTCATCTGAATTTATGAGAATGTATGAAGTTGAAGGTACTCAATTTCTAACGAACATCCACTTGAAAACTCGGGCTGTGCACTTTTGACAGTATTTCTCTTACCTTTTTGCCAGCTGATGTTTTTGTTTTTTTGTTACCTACAGAAAACTTGTTTAAAATTCCAAAGTTGTTTTTGAGTTTGTGTTGCGCGCCCAACACATTTCATGTTAATTATTTTGCCTTGTCTCGTCGCCGGCGTGCAAAACTTTGATTGATTTCATTTATTTTTTCAATATCAAGTTCAGCGCTCATAAATAATAAATTTGTTTTGGGCTTTTTATATATTTGTTTTACTTTAAATTAGCCTACAAATTTCATTTGAATTAAAATAACAAAACTATAAAAACAATAAAATGAGACTGTCGTCCCGTCCATCCGGTCACTGTCAACTAATTGAGAATTCTGCATTTGTTAGCTTTGTCATGCTAATTTTTTGAAGCTGCGTTTAATTATTTTACGGAGGTTGAAAAATTAAGAACAGGTCAAATTTATATACTCTTTGAGAAAAAATTCAGTGATTGGTCGCAAATAACTTTTTATATGTAAATTTTTAATGCAATAAAGGAAATTTATAAAATAAGGTACACAATGTATATTACACATAATTACATAATAACCAAAATTTTATATGCAATTTAAAAATAAGTTCGTATACATTTCAATTCAGATAAGATCAAAAGTTAAACAAAACCTCCTTCTGATGTGGTATTTGCTTTGCTGATAATAAAATATAATAAAATTAACGGGAATTGTTTTCAAATCAATTTTAACTTTTTCGAAACTGAATTACATTCCTTTTAAAATATTTTAAAAACTTTTAAGCTGTGGTAGCGTCTGCCTTCGACCTCCCTGCAATATTTTGGCAGTAAATAAAAATAATCAAATTTAATTGATTTAAGCGTCGTGTGAGATTTTTTTGAATTCTTGTTTTGTGTGATTAATGGGTATACGAAATCATCCTGCTGTCTTTGAAACTCGACTCGACTCTAGTTGACAATTTGAAGTTACATTTGGCTGATTGGCAGCCGCCAAAGTGAATGCCGCAATCAAAATGACTTGAATATAATAATGTTCAATAGCTGCAGTCAATGCTGCTGACTTTGGCATTAGGCACTTTGGCATTTTGGCTGCAATTGAATGAAAAATGTGCATACATTTTTCAGCCATCTCTGCTAATCGTTTTGGCCATTTTTCATGCAGCTGGCAGTTAAATTGGCTAAAACGCAGGCGTTGCCTGCTGGCAAGTTGCAACCAGTAATTTATGCGTTTAATTCGCTGTACATAATCCCAATGCTTCTAAGCCGCTTTGATTGTCGCCTGACTGTTTGTCTATCAGTCACACTCTCTCTCTCACTATGTCTATCTGTCAGGTTGTTGGAGAAGCTGCCGCTTGGAATTTCACACCATGAATTTTGAATAAGCTGCCTCGCCTCCATCTAATCCACGTAATGCTAACTGCACATTTCGTTGCAATTGAAATTCGAGTGGAACTTTGTTGCTCTAGACAAAAGCATCATCAACATTTCGAGATTTTTTCCAGCTTCTTGTGGCTTACATTTTCACGTGCATTGTTTTTGCTATTTCACCTGTTTTTTTTTTCATTTGGAAATTGTAGCGTGTAAACTAAGGCATGCATTAAATTTCACTTTTTTTTATTTCGCAGTTATCACAAATTTACATGGAAACAGCTTTATCTCAAATATTCCATTGTATTTTTTTTTTTGTGAGCTTGAGTTGGAGTGCCAAAAAGTATATTAGTTAGGTATTAGGTTAGCCGAGTTTCTGTTGAATTATGAGTTTTGTTTTCTATTTGTTGCATGACGGATGCCACGTGAGAAATATCTTTTATCTTTATCTTGTGACTTTGGCACAATTCAATTGAAAGTTAAATAGATCACAAACAACTTTTCTTTTTTTTTTTAAATATAAGCTATAGTACTGTATTTACTATCTCATTTATCAACATGTTAAGGCCCATTTTGCAATGTCTACATAAGATCTCAGGTAACTAACTGCAAGATACTTGTTTTGAAGTAAAATGCACAGAAATTGTTCTTTCATTTTTGGAAACACACTTTAACTATTCAAGTTTTTAATACTGAAGTTACAATTGATAAATAGATCAATTTTGAGGCAATGACTTCACAATTAAACACATCGCACACAATCAATGATAATCAATTGATTAACATCTTTTTGTCTTTCAATATCAAACCACAACACCTATTTATCGCTGAATATGCCCAGTGTGAGGTGTCCTACACATTTAGATAATTAGAAATTCTCCGCACGCTCATACTAATCAAATGAACATGTTACCAACTGCACACACAATTACTGGGCAAAGACTGAAACGGCCAAAACAGACAGGTAACAATCGTCGGTACCATAAATACTGGTGATTTTTGATTGAAGCCGTGCGATAAATAAGCCAAAATGTGACACGCGCCCACGTAATTAGAACATTACCAACATTTAGCCCAAAGAGCAACTATAAATTATGTCCGCCACTTTTGGGCATGCTTTAAAAAAAGTTTACATTTTCATTGTTATTGTTTTGCTACCATCAACAATTTGACAACAATTTTGACAGGTATCAATGTGAGCTGCGTACTGCAAGGCGGAACCGGACAAATATCAATGCTTATTTGGAATTCAATTACGCATTAAAATAATTATTATTATTTATTGTTTACACTTAAATATTTGAAGTTTTCATAATCCCAATTTCAAGCTTGAGTACGGCTTTTGTGTGTGGGCAGCACTATCTTTGTAGGTGAGATTATATTTGCCTTGAGTTTGAGTAAATGGTGACTATAGTGGACACTTGAACTATTATTTGATATGTTCAAGAGTGTGAATATCAGATCGGAGATAAGAATTAGACCTTTTACTTTCATTCAATTGAACTTGTAATACATTTATACGGCACAGAAATTAAGCTTCGACTTTTAGTTTTCGTATTTAATAATGCTTTCAAGTTTTCGAGTCAAAACTTTTCGACAACAAATTGTAAACAATATAATAAAGTTCAGAGCAAGTCTAGTTGTTCGACTTGAAACTTTGCTGCAAGCATCTCTTTCTTACTTCGTAAAGAAATAGGGTATAAAAAGGCCAGTCAACATTAAGTGTTCTTTTATGACATTGATAGAAAGTTATATCGTATGCAGAACTGTAATCCGATTTAAGCCAATTGATTGACATTGATGATTTAATTGAAATGTGGTAATTTCAGCAAACCATTAAATGGCAAAAATATTTTTGCCATTTGTGCCAGCTATCAAAATAACAATTAACAACTGCTTTAAATTCTGCACAAATAGTCATTTATTTTCAAATTGTTCAATTTTAATACAATTTTATTGGCTGCGCTTTGTTGCCAGCCAGCAGCTAATCACTTTGATTACTTTATCATATTTTAAATTTGATTCAATTAAAAATCGGTTCAAATTCCACTAAATTGCTTAATTTATGCGTCATTATACATAATGACAACTCGGGTTTGGCTTTGCACCCAAAAACTAAGATTGACATTAAAAGAAAACATTAATAAATATCGAAATAAATTGACTGCTCGTGTTGCATATGCTCATTTGTTTATTTTAAAATATGTATACATTTATGTTGGCTTGTTATTGTTAATTTTAATGAGCTTGTAACACTATAAATTTTACATCATTTAATATAATTAGTCGCCTAATGATTGCCAACACTTTCAGTTCAAAACTGATCTCAATAAAATGTGTGCATCGCCTTAAACTTATCTACTAATATTTCAAAGCTGTTCGCCAACTCATTTAAGAAATAGTAACCCAGTTTTTATTTGTTTAACATCCAGTTTTAACGGCGCGTTAATTGAAACTGAGTGGTTATTAAAATAAAAAAAATACACTGATATTCGCGCCCACAATGTCGCATTTTTAAGCCAAGCTATTGATAATAGTTGATGTGTTTAGGAAGCTAAATCACATACACACACACACACAGTCACACACATAAAGAGAGACTGACACATACACTCACACAAAGCCATAGTCATACTCACACCAACTAGCCCATAAATATTGACATTGAGTTATGGGGGCAAAATGCGCAGTCGTTTAGTTTACTAGCATATATCGCTCCTACAGTGAATTGTCGCAGTAACGAACAAAGCTCTCAGGCGAAAATCTTGCATCAAGGGATAATTTTGTTTGGATTTTCAATCCGCTTCTCAATATTTCACTTAATACTTAACTAACGTCAAGGGAATATTTGCAGCATAATTATGAATTTGACCCAGATTCAAAGATTTTAAAAGAAGATTGAATAAACAAACGAACTAAACAAAAAACATTTTATCATACATATTTATTTTTAATGCAAATCCATGGTCGCGATTGAGGATTTTCTCAATCTCAACTTGGCCGGGCATCTGCATTAGTGAGCGTTTACTGTATTCAAGTACTTAGATTTCCTAATAGTGCAGAGTCGCATGGCATTTTATAAATGACCAATTTTGCGGAGAATGTGTAATTAATGGGCCGCTCCAGTAATTGACATTTTAATTGAAAATACCACACGGTATATTATCCTTAAATTATTAATGAACAATTAGGATACCTACCTCATTTGTCACTCTCATTCGTAACTGTAAAGTAAAACAGGTAGCTAAATATGTTTACTATATACATTTTTATACATATGCATATGGCAATTTGTGTATTTGATTAGATTTGCATTTGATATCGTTTCGATTGAATTATATAGCATTTTTTTTGTCTTATCATAAGATAGGCAAATTTCATAAACAGATTTTGGAATATATTAATATCAAACAAACAAGCTTTAATTTATCTCAAGTCATCAAACGATCAAGTATAGTAGATTTGGAATGGACTTTTATCAGTATGCTTTAGTTGACTAGATTTAAAAGATCGTAAAATATTTTGTGCAAGGGAGATGCAAGGAAACAATAAACCAAAAAAATTATGTTAATGATATTTTGTGTGTTTTAAAAATTTGTTAGGAAATAAAGCTCCTTATAATATATTTACACTAACATAACTGTTTAACTATTAAATATCTTAAATGTTTGTGGCCAATTAATGGGATTATTTTAAATTTAAGAACCCAAAATTTCATTTTAAATGAGTTCTTAATTAACTTATTAGATAAATTCTTGTTTTCTAATTTCAGGTAAGAATTGAAACCTGGCATGGTCATAAAAACAAACAAGTAAGCTTAATGTTCGATTGTGCGATACCCTGTAATTGAATAGTTCTACATTAATCTTTGTATTTGCTTTATTTGGTTGTATTGTTTGAGTGAGTTTAAGAAATATCGAAAGAGTATTTTTATAGCCGCAGAGCAGTCTAAACTTTATGACGTTTTCGGAAACAATTGCATGCTAATAAAGCCCCCTATAAATTTAAAAGAAACTTAAAAGCTTCCTATCAAGGCTCTGATTGAAGCATAAAGTAAATTCATCAGGTTTCGCGGCCATAATAACGCGTATTTGGTGCATATTCGGAAAGTAAAAGTGTCATATTGAAATCAAATAAACCCAAAATGCAAAACATTTCGATTCCCGTCGTTGTCTGTGCGCCACAAGGTCAGCCGGTTAATATGGGTAGATGATTTGAGCACTACTTGTGACTTTTATAGCCCAATATAGCAAACAGATTCAAAGATTCATGCATATTTATAAGTCTATAACGTAGTTATTGTTATTTATTTTATGATATTTTTGTTTTTAATTTATAATGATTTTGATATCCATTTTATGACTTCTTTTAAATACAATTCAATATTTGTGCCATACGCGAGATCTGGGAATAAAATTCGGAGGCAGTCGACAACGCGCTCTTTCAATTAGATTGAAGTGATTTCCTCAATCAAATAAAGCCGCTAAATGCGTAGGTAGATTGTCTGGGTTAAGCGGATTTATTTATTTTTTTTTTAATGGATTTCTGTTATAATTTTCTGAAGGTTACGTTGTCACTTCGTAAAAAAAAAATAGTTAAATTTTCAAGTCCAAAAATGGGAGCACTTTTTAAATCAATTTGTCAGTTTGGACGAGTCGCTTAAATGAGTATGCTATGAATTTGTTAAACTCTTTTTAATTAATTTGCTGCCGCTCAACGTAAAAAAATGAAAATAAAAAGTCATTTATCAAATTCCACTCGAAACTTTAGCCCCACTCCATCTCTTAAAAGTCACCCGCTTGACAGCTGAGTAAAAGAAAATACGGGAGTCTGTATTCTGCTCCCTGGTTTTTTATGTTTCTGACAACTGCAGCTGCCCTGCACTTGAAAGTGTTGAGAAAAATATAAGAATATTTTTATAAAATTAATTGCGTTGAACTGAAAACTCACTCACACTTCATATACTTGCTTATATATGAGCCATAACCATTAATTAATATTTTTCCACATTAATTGGAACGCTTTGGGTCTGCGTTTCCCGGAAGACAGTTTGTGAGCCACAATTTGATTCATCGTGAGATCACATGCCATAAACAGAGCCACAGCTAATCATCAGCATCATCATCAGCATCATCATCATCATTATCATCAGCATGATGAACATTTTTGAATGAGTTTCTTGTGGGCTTCTTTGCACTTTTGCTTTCGATTTACAATTCGTTACGGTTCTCATATTCTCCCATTCTCTAAATATTTTTTTTATCGCTGAATGCTCGCTTTTGTATTGGATGCGCTTTCGATTCAATTCCATTCAATTCAATTGGTTTGTTGCTTCCCCTTGTGTCTCAAAAGTTCCATTGCATGCAGAGAGATGCTTTAATTATTAATTTCTCTAGCATTTTTTAAATATTTTGTTGTATGTATAAATGATTATGACATATACTGCGTGTGAGTATGCGGAAGCATTATAAAATTTAATCGACCGCTATGATGCAGTGAAGATTCTTTGATATCTTCATATTTGCGGACGTACATAATTGTAGAAAATAAAAGGATTTATCTGTGAGGTATTCTGTGAAAAATTAATAACTTGTCAAAAGGTTCTCTTCGAAGCAATTTAAAGATTTGAAAAGAAAATACACATTTTTAGGAGGTTTTTTAAGTTTTAACAATAAGTTATATTTACTAACCAGATAGATTTGCAATTTAACTGTAGTTACCATATCCTTCAAACAAAATACTTCATCTGAATCCGCGGTACAGTTTTGAAAGTTTATGAAAGGTTTTCTTACTATTAAGTACACAGAAAACTTAACTTTCCCGGTCTTCCAATTTTCCATGTCGGCAAATACAGCAATCCAGCTAACTAAGTTGCAATGTGTATGCACAGTTAAAGATTGATTCAATTGCATGCACTATGACTTTTGCATTTAATTTATGCTCATAGGCAACTTGAATGCACTCACAATTTGTACTCCCATAACCGACAACTTCAGACGATTGTGTGTGTGTAACTGTAATCCGCTTAATTGCTTAAATGAAGAAATAGGATTACTACTGCTCCAATTTATGTGAAACCATTGCCAACGGTGTGTATCTGTGTGTGTATAAATGTTTACAAGTATGGGTGTACGTATATGGATGTGCAGTTTAGCGCATTACTGAATAAAAATGTAGCTTAAGATTCTTGATGTGCTTTTCATATCAGTTTACGGTCTATGAGTGGTCTCTTTGTTCTAGGACTTGGCTCAAAGGAAATGCAATATAATTTGAAAGTTTTGGGTTTTAAGATGCACTTAAACGGCTTTTAATTAGTTTACAGTATGCTTATTTCTATAAGGAGATGAATACTTGATTTTTGAAATGAATACGCAAAATTCCAAAACACCTGAACAATTTCCATTTACTGAGGGAGATCTGGCATAAATGAAAGAAAAATGAGCACCATTCAATTGAAATGAAATTAGCATAAGATCAAAAAATCAATTAATAGATTAAATCGCTTTAATCTCAGTAATTCAATGTGTGTATTTAACTTTAGGTAAAATACAGAAACTAAAATAATATACTGAAATAACATCTCTTGTCATTAGAGTATACAAAAATCAACTTGCTGAAAATAGATTTTACTTTTGGGATTGATCACAGCCAAAAGACTTAAGTGTGCTAAGAGGCGGGGTTAGGGCGGTGTTCGCGTTGACATTTGACAGCTTTTGGACAACAATGAACTAATTTAAGCATCGCAAATGTCATACATCAAGAAGAGATGTTATTTTTTTTGTTAATGCTCTTTCTTTCCCCATTTCCTACATTTTTAATTTATATTTTAAGATGCATGTACGCAAAACGATATTGAAAAGCGAAGAAAAATTAGTACACATCACGCTTCCGGCAAAACATGAAGAAAAAATAAACTATAAACGAACTGAATAAATTGAAAATATTAAAAAAAAAACTAAAACTGAACAGAAGAGCAGAGAACCATCATCATCTCCCCCATATATCCAACAGCTGCTGCCCGCAATCAATTTTCATGGTTAACCCACAAGTGGACGCAGTGGGATCTCTATAGAGCGTTGGGATCTTTGGGCTAATGACATGAGAATAAATCTTGGAGGAAAGTGCGCGTAAAAATATTTTTGTATTAAAAAATGTCGCCAACGCAAGTAAATATGAAAAACACGCACAAATTTTAATTTGTTGCCAGCATTTTGTTAAATACAAATTAAAGATGCGGTCAACTATTCGCATAGATCATGAAAGTGTTCATAAATCTCTTTTTAAAAATCTCGCAAAGTCCAAAGCAAACAATTTTTCAGGTTGCGTGCAGCCTTGGCCTCTTATCCATTGAGGCGTTGTGGGTATGCTCCTCCTCATACTTCTCCTCCTCTTCTTGTGCATGGCCAACTAAGAGAAATGGAAAAGGTAGTAGTGGGGTAGAGGGTAGGAGGTACAAAGCCAGTGAAGCACACTGCCAAATGCAGTTAGTGGCTGCCGCAAACATACATATGCCATAAAAATAAAAGTGAACTGCAATTGGCGCCAAACGTGTTGCAGGCTTCAGTTGTTCAGCATTTCACAGTTTTTGGTGCAGCCTGCGGCTAGTGGCAAACACTGCTGCCACTTCCACTTCCACTGCCACGTCACTCACTGGGGACGCATTTGTCATCAGTTGGGGGCCACCGCAGAGGCGCTTAAAAAATGCACGCATAACTTGGCTTTTAACTGAGCTGCAAAAAACCTCTAAAATAGTTTTATGTGTTTAGATTCTATTTTTTTTCCAACTCACATTTTTTTTTCATCCTTCAATGCTGCGATGTTGGAGCTAAGAATTTTTCAGCTATGCTGGTGCTAAAGCAATAAAATGCATTGCTAGCATACTCATGTTGGCTACTTCATCATCAGCTACTCACATGGAACTTGAGTTATAACAACCATATTCCTTTTTACCATGATTATGAATTTTAGATGAACTTTAATAGATTGAATCTTCAGATTAAGCAAATTGTACTCTCTGAGAAGGTATAATGTATGAAAGTAAAGGCGCAACGACTTATTGGTGCGAGTTGGTTGCAGTTGGTACAACTCAAAAGATATAGAGTATTCTATAGTCGAGTACTCATAGTTTTCTAAGTTCCACTGTCCCAAGGGAATCCATTTCTGTTTGGCATGTTTTAAAGTTACTTTATTGCACCTATGAAATATGTACATATATGATATGAACTATGGTTCTCGTGTGGAAAACTTTCACAACTTTACACTTTTTCTAGCCAATTTTGTTTAATTAAAAATAAATATCTAAATCATCAAATCATAATTGTTGCAAATATGGTGTTTCTTTATGCTATGTATACGCAACTGTAATTGTAAGATATCTTGTTAGTTGATATACACGAGTATCCAGACGTAATTCCTAGTGTTATTGTATTGAATTGTCTTAGGCAAATTTGTGGTTCATGTGGTTAATTCATGCAATGCAATGTTTAGTATTTACTTTGCTCTAGACTTTGATCCACATTTAGAAACAAACAATTGGCTAATTAGACTTTGTCTGGTTACGTTTTCTTATTGAATTTACTGCAAATTAATTACTTGACTTACCAAAGCTCAACTTTGTCTACAGCATTTCGGATGGTAATTTCAAAAATAATCCCATCTTGTGCCTGACATTTATTTACGTAATGTTTCAATCAAGTCGCGTCTGGTGTGGCTCGTTTATAAATACCGACACTATATAAAAGCGTATTTGTTAAATCTCAACAGCAACGCGCTAAGAAGTTGCCAACAACGACAACAACATCAACGCCGGATAGACGCACCTGTCATGAGCAAAATCGAAGCATAATTTATGTTAATTTTATGCCAACACTGAGAGAAAGAAAAAAAAAATCGACAAGAAACTTTAAATTATTTATGTGTGGCGGGCTGCTGCTTCTGATATTGGGTGAATAAAACGACCCAAATTAAATATGCATGCTATGCATATATCAAGTTAATTGGGTTAATTGGCGTCCATTCGCAACAGGGTCCAAAACCCCAACACGAGACTCAGCTCGATAAATTATTAGTGGTGCGCTCAGATTATTAATTTTTCAATCGGTTTAATGCTATTATTCAAATTACCTTATCAGTTTTAATTTAAATTATAAATATATATTTTTAAATTGATGGTGGAAAATTATGGTAATCCCCGTAAGCTTTTGTCAACATACACGAATTAAATGATTACAAATTCATTTAGAAATACGGAAAATTTTATATATGAGCCGTTGTTCTATTTACGTATCTAATAAAAAATTTTATTAAATTTTTGAAGTTAACATAGAATATTTTAAATGGTTAATTAAATCTTAAGCTTATTTCGAGCTACTATCGATTCACACTCATCTCTAGTTACGATCACCTTATCTTAAATAAAAGCTAATGCTTTTAGTTCAGAAAATAAAAACTCATTTATCAGATGAATATTTTTTGCCTGTTTGACATCTTAAACTTATTCCTTATATCAGAATGCCTTTCTCTTGGAATTTATTATGTTACCCAATAATCTCACACATATTTTGGCAAATCAGAGCGCTTCATCATGAATAAATAATAAAAAAAAAGACAAAATCAACAACAACATTCAACAAATGCACAATAAACAAGTCTTAATAAGAAATTTGCATAATTTTATCATTTATTTTCGGGTCGCTGCGCTTTACACACTACGCAGCGTGTGTCGACCGTGTCAAGTAGCTGATGATTTTGTTTAATACATTTAAACTGAATAGCGAAGTTAAAGAGATATCATATGTACATATGTTAACTAGTCGACTATAAAAAGCAAAATTCCAATCAAATATATCCCATATTTCTTGAATGTCTGCTCGTTTGACTAATTTGCCTAACAATGGGATTAAACACGCTTATTAGTAATAATTCGTTATTGTGTTTAGTCGCAACATTAACAACAAGTCTAACTTTGAGTGGTTCTCACAATCGATTGATAAATGCCAGAAGAGATCGATCATTGTTTTATCCATTTGTTCACACAATTTATCATGTTAAGGTATTTTTTAAAATGTGATTTATTCATCATTTCTTTATTTTCTTCAACATTTCTGGTTAGTTCGCTTGCATACAATTTATCACTGGTCGTTGAAATTGTGTAACTACACAGCAAATGGAAAATGGCAACTCTTTTGTTTTATGCACTTTAATTTTTGCACTACACATTTGGGTTTTAGCTTCCGTATGCGATTTGTGAGATCATTATCCTAAGATTGCTGACAATTTGCATTCAACTGCCGATTGCAGTGGATGCATAAGTACTAGTATTTATTTTAATGTCCAACTATTTGAATTGCTGAAGAAAAAAAGATTTGTTTCATTTTTATATTTGAGCTTTGCTAAAATATTACAATATTATAACTCACTTAATTTATGAGCTGATAATATTAAGTTTTAATCGATATAATTAGACAATTTCCAATTATGCTACAAATAAAAATGTGTCTACCAGAAACAGAGCAAACATAAATTAATCTTTATATCTTATCATAATCGCAAAAAGTTAGAATCTAATCGAATCGAATTATAAATTCTTTCGCCAACCGATACGTTTCTTTATTTATGCAGTTTATTTTTATATCTTTTTCTGTCTATGTACACTTTTAAATTAATTCAATCCTATCCCGCAGTCATGCCCAAAAAAATTGGTTGAATAATATACAAAGCTTTTAATTTACGATGCATAAACATACACAGAAAAATAACAAAAATAAAAATAATAATGCATGACGATCAGGCGGATGAGACGATGACGTTGTGTCAACGCCATCAGAGCCGCCTTTTTGGCCATTGTCAACGGTTTTGTAAAATCAAATAAATAAGGTAACGAAAAGCAAATAATACAAAATAAAACATGGATTTAACAGGCGGTGGTGACTGTTCAGGTTTTTTTTCGATACCCTCTGACCAATGAACAAAGCAAATATATGTAATGTTTATATATACCTGATCAACTTTAGCATTCAAGTCGATTAACTGTCTTTCGGCTCATATCTCAAGTAAAAAATAAACGAATTAAAATAACTATTCAAATGATGTTAATAAATTAGTCACAGGGTATCTCGTAGTCGAGAATTCTTTACTTCTTTCTCTTAATTTGGATTTTTTCGTGCGTGGCAAAGTGATATGTATTAATAGGAGCTCCTCCGCATACCTTTTGATTTAATAAATTACAGGGCAATATTATCAAACAACAAAAGTAATAACGACAAACTTGAAATATGAAATTGAAGATTTCGTTTATAAGTACGTATGTATAGCAATATATATGGCAGGAGATATCGTGTGAATGAATCATGTTGCGAATTTCGTTATGTTTCTGCTATTTTGTTTTGACTTTGGCATTCGTCAAAAGGCGGGGAGGTTAATGTACCTATGCCATACGTAACCGTAACTTGACTTATTATTAATATATTCGTTGTTATTTCTGTTGTTTTATATATTTAATTTTGATTATGTGGGTTAATTATTATTTGGATCTCGGTATGGAATTTCTCAACTGAAAGCCTTTCCGTTGACCTGCTTCAGTTGCTACAGACTTGAATGGAAAGCCATTAGGCAAATTGACGAGCTGGTCTTTATATCCTGAAACTGGGTATCTGTCGCTTAAGCGATATTAAAACATTTTCCATAATTAATGACTGCAAATACAGTTAAAGTTCCGTCTCTTCAGAGACCGAAACAATGACAATTGCAGTCGGCTGTAAAATGTAGCCGGAAATATTTAAAACGCCATGTTGGCAGACAACAAAAAACAGTAGATACCATAACAGCAACAGGGGAAAAAACGGAAAATAATGCCGAAAGCCAAGTTTTAGTTGTTGCCTGAGAGACTCGGCTCTTAAGCTAAATTAGATAACAACTAGCATAGCGAGCGGGAAGCTGAAAATAACCAAATACCAAACAGACTAAAAAACATAATGAAAATATTGCTCGGCTAGTGGGTGTGCTTTTTAAAGGGTCGTGGATTGGTTTCCTCCTATTTTTCAGTCTCCTCTTCTTATCCTGGCCATGTAATTGCATGTCCATTCTTATTGTTATGTCATGAACACAAAATAAATGACTTCCGTTTTGTTGCCCTGTTGCCGCCTGCCCCTTTGACTAAGATGAACTGAGTGCAATGTGAGTCGTGTGTAAGAATCAGCATTTTGTGTTGAAATTTCTTTGGCTAGTTATGTATTATACAAGTTTATTGAAAAGGTACTGCATACATTCACATATCGTTCCATTGTCGCAAGCATCAGTATTCAACGGAATATTCTTTTAAGAATATGAAAAAGTTAATCTAAAATATTTTTAAATTTATTTTTTTTTATATGAAGAGGCATTATTTGTCGATATAAAAAGAACCTAAAATATGTACATGAAAACATGAAAACATACACAGGAGACAATTTAACAAATAAAAAGTTTAAAATATTTATATGTATCTCTAGAATATGTAAATTTTTGGAGTTATAAAATAAATAATTAAATGTAATTGATTTTAACATATGTATAAGCTTTATAATGTCTGTTTACAAATGTTTCTCTATGGAATTTACCAATCAAATATTATTAACAAGCAAATCAATGCAATTGATGAATAAAATAAGAGAGACTCGCAAATGCTTAATTATTCAATACCCTATAAATTGTAAAAAAATTGTTAATGTTCTGTATTTCAAATTATAATTTATGATAGTTTATACCCGATACTAGATTTTTGCGTAAGATATGATAAGTAGTGAAACATGTTTAAGAAGTTGTACCTTTTTTATAATACCCAATTTTATTGAGTATAGGGTAACCAAAATGTTTCAATCACCAATTCGCCGACAACTGAACTACACGAAAAAATGCAGTTATCTCCTATTATCGTGCAACATTTTGGAGGCATGGCATCTATTAAACATTTATGAGCGACAATTCAATGCATTATTTATGAAAATATAAAGAAAAAAAAAACAAAAATTGAAACGTTTGACCAGCGAAATTGATAAATTATAGCATTGAAAACGCATTTGGTCGAAAAGTAGAAAAACTGAATAGACAGAAAACAGAAAATCGCAAACGTAGATTACATAATGTTGCAAGTACAAGTCTCGATTTGCTGTGATGTTGTTGCACGTTCACCATATTTGGCCAGTCTGTGTGTCTGTCTGTCAGTCTGTCTGTCTGTTTATCTGTGTGAATAGCTGCTGGTTGTTGCAACAGTTGCAAGCTGCGATTTGGTCGCATCGGTTCCGCATTTAAACAGAAACTGACAATTTACTTCTTCTCTTCAACAAACTGCTGGCTGGCAAATCGTTTTTATGCTTTTAAGGAAATTGCAAAAAAATGACAAAAACAATAAAAAGCGAGAAAAATGTCGAATAACAAAAAATGTACGCTTTTTATTTATTTATATATGTTTTTGTTTTTGTTTTTTTTTTGTCTCTGTCTCTAACTGACTTGAATGACACATATATTGTTGTTGGTGTTGCTGTTGTTGCAGTGGTAATAAGCTTTAGTGCAATATTAGCTGTGGCTACAAATTGTTCCCGCCCGGTTTCTGCCGCTTTTGTGTGTATGTGTTGCATGATAATAAAAATGTTTGCCAAATGGCTCGCACAGCATTCATACAATGAATGGAGGCCTTTTGGTGTCTGAGTATGGGTTTAGGTTCGGTATGGTTTTGGTATGGTTCAGTTCAGTTCACTTTGTTGGCTATTTAGCTTTGGGGGCGCGCTGCTCTTCATTGTTGCCGCCGTTGTTGCCACTGCCACTGGCTCTGACTTTGCATTGTTTGCTTTGCAATCATCATCTTCCCTTCTCCCACCAACATCAGCTTCTTGCTGCTTGTTTCTTTTGCGTACAATGGGAATATGCATGTTTCCAATTATGGCGCTCAAAAGCCAGCCAACAGTAACAGTCAGTAACAACAGCAACAACAGCAACAACTATGGAACAATAGAAAATGACGATGATGATCCTCAATGACGACTACAAAGCTGCTAAAATCTCTCTCCTCGATTCTGTTCTCCTCCCAAAGCAAATGGAAATTTATATTCATCGAAAATGAAAACACTCATAAGTATAAAACAAAAGGCTAGCACAAATATTCTCAGTTCTCAGTGTAGCTGCCTGCCTAATGCATTTTTCCACTTACGAAACGCATAAACGTATGTGCACATTTTCGTTGAAGCTCTCTAAATGCCTATTATGATACTATATCACAAAGTACTTTTCTGTTTTTAGTTCAAATTTGTGGTAAAAGAAAACTTTCAGTGCTTGACACACTAAACTGCATTTGGCTTAAAAATATGTCTTGCATATCTTTATGAAAAGATGCTGCTAAGTATGCTGTGCTTTACTATGACAAAACAATATTACAAGGCTTTGACTTATTTTCTCAAAGAAAGAAAAGTAACAAAACTGCGTAAAAATATTCAGGTTTTTTAAAGATACATTCAACTTCTTAAATGAATTGAAATATCTAGTTACAAAAACTGGAAACAGATATTTATAATAATCAGCAACAATGCGTTCATATTAACTATTTAAAATAATTTGTATTATCAATCTTAAAATAGTGAATCGGTTAACCACTAGAGTTTCATGCATATTGAACTGGTGACATTACTGAATTACCCATATAGAATATGCTAAAGATACCAGTTGCAATTGTTTCAAATAAAGCTACAGTTTATATTTATATTTCACCAAGTTACCGATTTATAATTAATCGAAATAAACTCCGACACTTACTCGATATTTTTAAGTAATTTCCCCTTTTAAAAAGTTAATTTTTCTTTGAGTTTCATATAAAAATGCCTTGACTCTTGTAATCTTTGGAGTTACCCAAAACAATCTACACTGTCTGAGGGTTAACAAAAAAAATTAAATAAATGCGTTGAAATGATCCATTCATCATGATTCAGTGTGTAAAACAAACATTGAATTGCGTTAAACGTGAATTCATTCGCGGGTTATTCAACTTCAAGTTCGATTTACTTAGCACTCGCCTCACATAAATGTCATGTGTACGACTTATTTCATATATCAAAAATCCTTATGTAAATATTGAGTTGCAGATAGCCTTGTCAGAAATAAATATAAATAAATTCAATATGATCATGAAATAAATTGTGATAAACAATGTCAGATACTGACTTAAATGCATGTTCATAACATATTTAAACAGTGTTTGGGTTTGTTTGTTGCTGCAACAGCTGTCGAATGCTGCTCGTTGTACCCCAAGTAGATGACTCTTTAAATTGCGACGATGGGACCCAAAGTTGTTATTGTATTTGTTGTTGCATGACGTGGCTAAGAAATGTATCTTACGGATGCTCTGCACGTTTTCAATTCGAAACCCTTTTGGAATGCATTACGGCAAACAGTTTTATGGCAAATTAAATGCAATTAAGTGCAGATTACATACACACACACACACACATACAGTTACTCTCACAGACTGTGATGAAGCCATAAAAATTTAAGTATATTAAAAGCAAATGCCAAATTGTCATTGCAATTCGTTTTAATGCGCTTTCGTTGAATAAATTTTATAAATTTCAACGCAATTAATATCTCTGTTAACAAATTTTCCCTTAGAGTCATTTAACACCTCACGCTATACATGTGAAAGTAATCCAATAAATGAATTTATATATGTACAATGCATATCAATTCAATCAATAAATAAAACACTTTCGACAATGTCAATGCCTTATGAGTTAATTTAAACGAATATATAGCAACTTCTATAATCTGAATAAATTAAAACATATTCATCGTACAAAACTTATAAGGCTTAAAATAACGATAACGATTTTGTATTTTTATTTTTTAATTTCAACAAATCAACTCGGTTGATGATGTGGCTATCAGCCACATAATTCTTTTAATTTTTCTTTTTATTAAGTGGGTCATAAATTTGTAGTTAATATAAATAGAGTGCCTAAAGAAAATTCAATTCGTCATGCGACATCTGAAGGTTTAGGCCGTCATATAACTGGGTCGGGGCACAGACGACGGCTGCTGCTGCCACTTCAACCTTGACAAGTGAAATCTAAAGGCACACACAATTTCCGCAAGTGGCTTTTGCCAACTTTAAACGAAAACCTGTTAAGGGCAGCACACACACACACACACACACACATACATGTTTAACAACACAGCAACAAAAAAAAAAAAAACTAAAAAAGAAAAGGCTACAAAGGAACCACGCACAAACTTTATGCAGAGAAATGTTAAAAGGAAACGGCTGGAACAGACTGCCAGTTGGCCAGAACTTTGTTGTGATGAAGGCAGGTTGAGAAGGACGGGACGGGGAGGTGCTGACGTTTACCTGTTTCGCTCTATACTCTCTATACTCTCCTACATGACGTTGTCGACTTCTCAGTTATAAAGCTCCAACTTCACACACTCACACACAACACACAGCACACACATGGAACCACTTCGCAGTTCTCAGTCCAGTCACGGCAAGCAGCCTGCTAAGTTCACTTGGTGAGTTCAAGGTGAAGCGACCACAATTTGTGTTCCCTGATATTCCTCGTTCGGTTCTCCAGTTCTCTTCACTCTGGTCTGGTCTTTGTATTCGTCTTGGCATAGTGTCATTGTTGCCATGGTTCTTCACATTGAGCTCTCAGTCGTCATCGTCATCGTCTGCTTGGCTTCCTTTTCGACTTTTTTTTGTTTTTACTTTTTTTTCCGATGTGCCCTGCTCCCATTTGCTTGAACGCAGTCTTTAGTGCCAGCCATAGCATATAATTACATACTAGCTCCATGCAAATGCCTTGGTAGTGAAAAATTACATCAAGAGTCATTTGTTAAGTCAGCAAATATAAAAAGAGAAGATAAAAAACTAGACTGTAATTGATGTCGCACTCGACAGACGCTCTAGGGGTTAATTCACTACTAAGAATAGAAGACAAATTCAACTGAGAGATCGGAAAATATCCATACGACATACATATACGATATACATAATTAATTTCGATTTTTTATTATAAGAGTAAATCCTTTTTTGTTCTTCTCAAAAATATAAATAAATTTTAAAAGTCTAATATAGTATATGTAAAATAAAGTAGTATAAATATAGTACTGTTATTATTACAAAATAATCTTATTATTGAAATCCCATCCTAATCTTTTTAAAAAATAATTGTATAGGTTAAAGAAGTCAAGAAAATCTAAAAAATAGTACAAAAAAAATCTTTGTTTCTGAGCTCATATGAAAATTTTTGAAATTTAGTTTTTTACAATAATTTATAATCCAACTAAAATGTTAACTAATAAAAGAGCTGCCTCTGTTATCTGACATTTCACTCTTAATACCAATGCAGCTTTAAGTAGTATTTCCTCGCAAGTTTTTCTAGGAAAATCAGCCTATGTGAAATTATGTGTCACTCACTTGGACTCGTTCGATTGGCAATTTAAGTCATATGCACGTTTTAGGTCTCTGTGCAGCTGCTCCAAGTTAGCTTGAAATCGAAATTGGGTAACTGTCATTATTTCAAACTCCTCATCCATTTCAAGTGAAATCGTAAATGAATTATTGTATAGACAAACTGGGTTTGGGTTCAATGTGATGTCGAGTCGGAGTCGGAGTCGCATATGAGATCATCCAAATGGTCCGCGACCGGCAAGGGTATCAAAATACTCGTATTATATCATAAATCACACTCTTACTCATAGTTCACTGCTTTGGGTTTGCTCTGCTCTGCCAGGCAATGGGCCCAGGTAGCAAAAAAGAAAAAGAAAAGTGTTGACAAGGCCGGAAAGCTGCGTCAGCGAAGCGCACCAAACGTTGCGCATCAAAGCGTATGAAATAGCAACATTGAAGAGGTCAGCGTGGAGAGGTGCTAAAGTTCACTCCAAGCTGTCGTCTCAGATACATTTTCATACATAAAACTCTTTTTGCGGACTGACAGTACGTCTGCCTGTCCGTCCGTCCGTCTATATGAGTGTGTAGATATTAAAGTATAACAGCTAGAAATATCAATTTTGATATCGAAAATATAAAAATCAATTACAAGAGTAATTTTAATTATATAGAGAAAAATGAATTATGTAGTCGGATATTAATATTGTTAATTTTTTCATTGAGTTATTCTCCTCATCAACTGCGCTTCAATAAGTGCTTTTTAGAGTTTAAAAAGCATAACTTAATTAGATGAACTATGTACATATGCAAAATACAGATTAATTTGTACTAAAAACCACTGTCTAGAACTAGAAAATGTTAAGCAATATTTCAAATTATGCAACACCGGATCGAGCTACT